>JAPSGF010000017.1:10751641-10999141 GCA_035772895.1 Perdix hodgsoniae | reverse complement strand
TTATAGAGACACTTTCAACACATGTAGGAGAGGAGTAGAAACAGGGTTGTGTGTAACTGTACAGTTGAAAGCAAATTCAATTACAGCTCAGAAAGTGACATTTGCAGCATTTTCAATGAACCCTTTACCTCAGCGAGCACCACGCTGTTTATCTGGCCTCTTCAACACAAGAGTTTATTGACTTCTTCAGACTGATTACTTCTCAGCCCACAGTTTGCAAGAGCAGAGGTTGGCACATGATCGTGAAGATGCCACTGTCAGGCACATTGCTAACCTTACTATGGCCAATCACCCCGATGGAGGGCACTGGCAGCACCACGACGTGCTCCTGCAGCACACAGCCCTCACAAACACAGACTGTGATAACCCCATGAACAGGTATTATAAGCAACAGCAGGTTGTTTTCTCCCTTATGGACCTCAGCCCCTGCTTTCAAAAAACTGCTTGCTTACGTCTTACAATGCATTTTTACCTAATTGGAAGGGAGATAAGTAATTAAATTTAATGGAAACCAGGGCTTCAAAAGGAATACATAATTTTTGAAGCCATAATTTCTATTACTTTTTATTACCTTTACCTATGTTTTATATGGCAAAGGGTCACAGAACAGATGCAGCTGCTAAACTGGGTGGCTTAGCATACAAAGTAAGCTTCTGCAGAGAGCAGGAGCAAGTCAGAGGATATGAGTGAATTCACTTCAGAAGGCAAATGAAGTTTTGAGTCATTGCTGAGTCAGGTAAAATTCCAATTTAATACAACACCTCTAAAATACAGCCTCTTCTAGATGAGGCAACAATAATCAACTAACCAAATCTACTCATAAGAGGAAGGGGAAATTCTGAGTATAAGTGCAAAAATGAATCATTATTCTGATAATGTATTTGTTATTATTTTCGCAGATGGATCTGAAAGCTCTTACAACTCAATTAAGTTACCACAGTCAATAAAAACAAAGAGCAAAACCAGGGCAGATACTTTCCGCCCAGACACGATGGTGATGGGCACATTAGAAATGAGGTAGATTAGATAGATGAACTAGATAGACACATCTAACTGTCCTCCAGTGCACTCATTTGTTTGACAGCCTGGAAAATGCCAACATTCCTGGGATTAAATGAAAATAGAAAACTACATTTCCACTGTAAAATACACTCAGAACTTCACGATGTCAGTTTCTGCTTGTTAAAATAAACCCGGGCCCAACCAAGTACTTCCAGAGAGGCTCAAAGTACAATACACTAAATGAAACAGTAACTAAGACACTACCAACTGAAGGCCCTTACACTGCTACTCTTTAATCCCAGCATTGTGGTACCACTTGTGCACACTTCAATACATAGATTTTTCCTGAGCACAACACCATCAAAGTCCTAAATTGCCCACCTTGCATCGCTGCCTTGAAACCATATTCCTTTATGGAACCTTTGGCATGGTTGCCAATTCCTCTCCCTTTATAGGCCTGTTGAACATTTTTTCTACTGTGGTACATTTCCCCCCTCTTCATTAATCAAAAATGTAAAAGTAAACAAATGTGTTGCATATTAAAAAAATAAACAGCAACAAGAACTGGATGGATCCTCCCCAGAAATTTCTGGCCCAGGTTATAGACACATTGGCATGGCTTTTGCTGCAGCGCTTAGAGAAACGCACACAGAATGACACACGGATGGCACCCGTGCTCATATTCAACAGCTCCATATTTTTTCCTAGCACCAGGGCATGTGAGCAGGTTTGAAGCTTGCTTTGGCGGTGTGCAGTTTGGCAGTCTCCGAGCCAGATCCCACTCTTGCCCCCTCCAGCTCTGACAGAAGTGCTGGCTGCACCCGCGGAGCTGCACAACATCCCGGTGCTGTTGGGGAGAACAGAATCCAGCTCCTCGTGACAGTTTTCCCTACACAAAATCACAATCAGCCAAACACATTTGTAATCTACTGCAGCTGGTGTTTCTATAATTGATAGAGATATAAAAGCCCTTTTTGCTAAAGTTGTACTTTTGTATATTTTTTTTTTCTTGGGGGAGTTGTGCGAAAGCAGCTACAAAAAGTGAGCTTTAAATCTCAGATAATGTAGCTCCCTTTAGAATCCCAAGCTTAAAGCAAGTAGTTATGAGTTTTAGAGATGCAAAAAAAATGAAGCTAAAAACAAACATTTATTTTACTTGACGTAGCAAAACAGTGGATTAAAAAGTTAAATCAATGCACCGTCTGAATGGTTCCTGCTGTAGCTGCAATTTCAAATGAAATAAGAATGTTATAAAAACTCTTGCATATTAGGCACATTTGGAAATGTCTCCTTGTAACTGTTCTTTAAGTGTTCTGTCTATGAGCACTAACAGGTCACTGCACAGGAAATGCAAAAATATGTTACGTTTTAATCAGGGCATATAAAACACTGTCTAGAATGTTACATTGCCCTTGGGAATCTGCAGTAAGTAGGGGAACTTTTACAAAGTCCAGGTCACTCTCCCCATTACATCACTGTTAAAAAATAAAAAATAAAAATTATTAGGTTAAATTATATAGATGTCATGTATTAGAACTTTCCCAGTTGTAGGATGATGGCTAAGAGATGCTTATTTCCTTGGAGAAACACATAGTCACCCTCTTGTTCTCCTGCACATACTTTATATATTGAAAACAGTGCATTTTAACTGAACTGAAATGTTTCCAAACAAAAATAATGACAGAAAACAAATATAAAAGTGAGACGTCTTGTATACCTGCCCTAACAACAAATTTCAGCACTTCACCTTAACACACAGACACCAATTGAAAACCTGCCTCGTTGTACCTCACAGGTGATTAAAAATGAAAGAAGGGATTTTAGCAGCGATGTTTGGGAATGATTAAGGTAAAATGTCCCTAATCCAAACAAGTGGAAACCCAGATGTCAATGTCATAACATTCCCCCAACCCCCATAAATATTTCTCCAAGTGATTTACCTCTGTTTAACCCAAATCACAAGATCATAAAATATCTAATAAGTTCACAGAAACAGCAACAGAGTAATGTGAGCGTGACTGTTTTCTAGATTAACATTCTTGGCATTTTAGCTATTTAACATACAGAATCAAGGAGGTGACACAAAGCAGTGTCCCCAAGACGTCCTGCTCTGCTCTCACAGCTCCTGGTTCAACTTTTGTCCCTGAGTTCCAGACGGAAAGATTCCGTCTCTATGAAAAATCTCCCAAGGAGCAACAAACTGAACAAAATGAAAAGCAGTGCCCTGAGCGAGCAGCACCCCGCACGGCCCACGGCCCGCTGGGGAACATGGCGGCTGCCTCCACAGCGCTGCCTCCACGGCGGTGCTGCCCAGCCCGCTGCCCTTTGCATGCTGCAGCATGAGAGCAGATCTCAAAGTAATGATCCCTTTTTTTTTTTTTTAATCTAAACAGATATCTGTGGTTGAAACTCTTGGCATTATTCTTTGTATTTTTTCTCCGAGCTGCTCGCTTTAGTACAACAGCCTTGTAGCTGCCAGCATTTTCCACACTTGGTTCCAGCCTACCTACGGCGCGCAGCTCCTCAAGGTCCAGCAACCGCCTCAGCCCCTGGGACAGCAGAGAGGCAGTGCAAAAAGTGGCTCTTTCCACACAACTGAGGGTGCCCCCGGTGCTGGGACAGCCTTCCTTGTCCCACCCACTGCCAACATGGGCTGTGCAGAGGTAGCAGCAGCCCAGGCCCCATCCAGGCGCCATCTGACACGCTCGCTGCTGACATTTCCCTTCCTCTGCTTTCACTGCTCAGACCCGTGGCCATCCTGCAGCAGGGAAAGCAATTGTCCTACTTACACCCAGCTAACACATATTTTAAGGCAATGTAATTGAAAAAGGGAAACTGAGAACTGAGCTTGCATGGTGGAGATGGCATGCCTGGAGAATGCTGTGTCACCTTCTAAAAATTCTTTGGCAACAGCAACTTTTCGACTTTGTAAGTCAGACAAATTTGGGTGGATTTTTTTTTTTTTTTCAGGAAAGGCAGAAGATACCTCTGAAAAATGTTCGCATCACTGCCAGAAAGCAGTGGTCCTGCAGCTTTGGAAATAAAACCCTGACATACGCCTTTTGCATTTTTGCCAAACAACATCCTACCCTAAGTTTCAGGAAGAACATTTTAATAAAGGAAACACGGATTTTGGCAATGGAAAATGTTACTCCGAACAGCTCAGATCTGGAAACGCTAGAACCAGCAGAAATCAAGCTTTTGAACAGAAAAATCCAAACAATCTGGACTACACATATTGTTGTGTCCATGATATAGATGTTATTGCTGTGCCCGGGGCTATGCAGTACTCCCAGCATCCATACAACAGTGCTCTCAAGACCTCCATTGGTTTTCTGCTCTTTTCAGCTTCTTTTCCCCTTTTTGTTATCATGCAGCTGAACTTTTTCCATGTCAAAGGGCTGCCAGGCGGGGGACGGTTCTGAGCCCTGAGCAGCAATGAGGCTGCTTGTTCTGCCTCATCCATAGCAGGCTGCCTCAACGGTTCAAGCAATCCATCTGGCTAGAGGGATCATCAGACAAAAACAAACAAACAAATCCATAACTCAGATCACAGAAAAGGTCTTGGTCTACGTTGTATGAGCTGTTTTTTTCTCATATGTGAGTTACACAATAATTGGCTAAGCCTACAAAATCCAGGTCTGAGTCCCTGATTCAGCCTGAGGGGTTCCTCGGCCTTAGATTTCAGTGCAGACTTAAAAATTGATAGCAACTCCTTTTTAATCATCAACTGCTCGTAAGTGATACATGTTTTAATGACATGCATTTGATTTCGGTCCGGTTTTAGACATACAATTTACTCAAATTCAATATAAATTCCAGGGTTGTGAAATGGAGTTTTGCAATTATTTCTAAGCACTTTTTCAAATTATGAGATACGTTTGAAATACAAAATTGAAGGAGTTTGGTAATGCCAGGTGATGTTTTGTTAGCTTTTGACAGGAGAAAATACTTAATACCCTCATTTTTTTCCTGCTCTGAATATTAGTTTAATTGTCACAAATAATTAAATGCTTATGAGTAAAAGACATCTTTAGACATTTTGACAATACGTATTAAGAGATGCTTTAAGGGAAATCTGCACAGATCGGCTTTTATTTGTTATGCTAAACAATGATGCATCCTGATTGCATTTGCTCCTTATTTGTGTGTGCAACAGGAGACATACTGTGAATGATCTGTAAGGAATAAAATGACAGTATTTGACAGGCTAGGAAATGTCTGGGCAAGGATACAGGATAAGGAAACCTAAAAGGGCATTGTTGGTAGAGGGGCAATGGGACAGAGACACTCCCTTCAATCTAAGGCAATGAAAGGCGCCAACAACTAAATTACAGTTAATAAGAATAAGAAATAAACATAAATTACGTACACAAGGCTCAAGTTCAAGGACTTTGGACCACTAAAATATATATCTCTCATTATATCAATTATCAAAGAGAGACAAATTTCCATCCTCAGAATTTGCATATGAACTCTAATAACCTACTATTCAGAAATAAAGGCAAGCATTTATTTCCACATGAAAAGGAGCCATGGGAGAGCTTCCCAAGTCCCCAGCTCCTGGGAAGATAGCCCTACCTGGTAATTTGGCCATGAATGCCCCGGCCTCTGCAGGAGGGGGAAGCAGGTGTCTCCCAGGTATGGCAGATTAGCTCTCTATTACCTAAGATTTATTCTGAGTTCTTGTCAATATAATGGCTGAAAGAACCGTTCCTGAAAGGTAATTCGGCGTGAAAATAAACATAAACAATCCTTAATGAATCCATAGGCTATTACGTGCATCATATTTCTTCTATAGGCAATACATACATCTCCGCTTAGAAAAAACAATGCTGCCCTTGATCAAAGCTCAGCAATTCCTGTTCACACAAGAGACGGAACTGGAAAAGGTCTATGGGAACTGCTCAGGGCTAAACGCTTCTGAAAATTCAAGCCCCTCCTCAGACGCCCACATAAGGATTTAGACCCTTAACTTTAGAAGCTGGCTTACAAAAATTAGAGCCTCAGAATTTATTACCAGAGATTTCCAACCACCTCTGGTGGTCTGTGTGGAAGAAAATATGCATGTTCTGTTAGACAATAATTAGACTAGGTTTTTCATATTTCTCAGGGCAAGGCATTATATATGAAATTCAGAGTTGGATCTCAGACTGACAAAGAAACACAACGCAGTGTAAAGGGGAAAAGTAACCATAATAAAATGTTCTGGTCCTGAAATTTATCACTGATCAACAACGTATCCGAGGATCATTTAGGAAAATTAAAAACTTACTAAGATTATGCTGACTAAAACGACTCCCCTAGAAAAGATCCCCCCACTCTGAGGTTAACGGAGCACAGTCTCCTGCTGGAAGTGCGCTGACAGTATTAATGTGATCTAATAGCTAGAGTAGGGAATTAGGACCAAAAGCTGTTTGACCTTGAGCAAATCAACCAATACCTCCTGCCTTCAATTTACCTTTCTGTGAAATGGGAACAAGATATTCTGCTGCACTGGGGTCATTCTACAGAGCACATAGCATTGGTAAGGAATCCTTGGAAGAAAGGTGTGAAGAAATATTACTCCACTTCCTATCACAGAGCACATATGAGCAGGAACCGTGCTGCTAACCAAAAGCACTAGAAAGCTTTTAATTTTTTAACATTTAATGCTACAGATGATCAATATAACTACTTAGCTTCTTTCTCCTTTCACATGTTAATGTAATGCAACTTGTACTGTGCCCATAAATGTTATGACACAGCTGAAAAACACAGAAAAAAATAATTTTGGTACACAAACATACCAGCTAGACTAGGATTCTGTTACTTCAGTACAAAACTACGTCACAAAAAAAAGCTGGTTTGGGATTGGGGTTTTTTTTGTCTACTCAGATTGCAGACACAAAACGAGTTCTTCTATATGTACAAAGAAAATTACAGACTTCACGGATTGAGTTGGTCATTCCCAGTGCAACTTACACAAAATTGCATGGAAAATTCAGAGTAAAACCTTTCCTTCCTACAGAAAAACAAACAAGCAACAACAACAACAACAAAAAAAACAGGACTTCTGTGCAGCTGAAGGTTCAGTGATAGAAATAGGTTTGTTGTCTACACATTTCAAACTGCATCAAAGTGCAGATTTTCATCCTGATCTGCTCTTTCACTATATAAATCATTGCTATCAAGGTATTACAGTGAATTTATTTATTTTCATTAGAAACAGGAATTGTGTGCTGTGCTTTTTTCTATAGAAATTCTGCACATAACAGACCGCATATAACTTCAGCAAAGTTGCTTTGGGAATATTTAACGCCATTTTTTAACTTATGAAAGCAATACTGAATGAGATTTACTACAGTTTAAGATAAGCGGGTCTTAATTTTATATGAACAAAGAGACTTAAAAAGTAACCAGAAAGAGTTCTGACTATATTGTGGAATATTAGGCCTTGCGCAAAATTGGCCCCGTTCTCTTCTACATGCATAAAAACAAATACAAGAGGCTTTTCAATTAGATGAGCCTTTTGAGAGGGATGCAGGAAGAGCCAGAGAGCTCCTTAAAACTCTACTGCTCTTATCTTTGTCAGGTTGGGACGTATACTAAAAATGACCTGTTCTTTCCATGACATGCAAGATTTGGTTTCTAATGTGACCTCCTCATTTTATTGGTTTCCCAAAATGGGAGTGGGGATGTTGATCTGGATCGGTTTTCCCCAAATACTCAGTATTTTGTTTTTCTATAGAAGTCTAAAGCTAAGGATGCTTCCCATGGTCTCTTCAGCATAGTAACTTTAATGAGCCTCGGTATCATTAGACAATACAGTTTACAGAACAGAAGGAAAAAAGACACAGAAAGGAATAAGATAGAGCTATAATAGATACAAGCTGTGGAGATGAAAGAAAGAAGTCAGCATCTCATTTGCATTAATACAATAAAAATACAGCATTAATGTTGCTAGTTGCAAATTTTTTTTCAATAAAGTTGAGCCTGATTATATCTGGGGAAAAAAAAAAAAAAATAGGCTGTGCATTTCTCACAGGTCTTGCAAGGGTTTCGGCTTTAGAGAACAGTTACTGGCTATTAACTTCCTACATTTAATTGTCACTAAAAACAATCTCTGTGAAACCTCATGTGAAAGCCACTCCTCAAGAACCAATGGTCTGATCTTCCAAAGCCCAAGCTGCTTTGTTTACAGCAACAAATTCAGAGTCACTCTTCACATAACTCCACTCCATCATTATGTTACGCATTTTGTTTACTGGTATTATGTGTACATACATATAAAATTATATACACATGCACATGCTGCACAGTTCATCCTGAGAATCAGAGAAATGTGATATTACCAGCTTTGTTTATTCAAAAATCACGAATCACACCCTCAGAGATCATGAGACTAGCTGAAAATTACAAGATGCTAAAAAGAGTCGCTGTGAGAATCATGGCATTCCTCTTCTGGCACAAGAACCTTTAGGCTGTATGCTTTCAGTCTCCCTAGTTCTCCATAGCAAAGAGTTTTAAATAAAATTTTCTTTTAAAATACGTATTTGGCACTTGGATAACCACGAGACTCCAGGGGCTGCAGGTTTAAAGAAAACATGCACTAACAAAGGGCTTCCAGTGGACACAACTCCCAACATCGCAGGAATTTTAATGTTTTAAGATACTGCTGGGATACTCAAAACCTGCTCTAAACTACTGCACTGCCCGGCTTATATCAGTAAGAAGGTTCCACTCCCAGACAGGCACTTATCTATCCTTTTTGCAGGGCAGAGATCTATTTCCTATACATTTACGACTGCAGGTTCCATTTAGGTGTAGCATTTTACCAGTAACTGGAACAATCTGGTGCTGCACCTTATGAAATATGGATTTTTCACCATTTAATCCTGTCATTTTGTAACTATTGTTATGAGTTCATTTTTCCTAGGGCAAAGGGGGAAAACAGTTCTTTTTGGGAAACAAAGATTCTCTTCATTTTCCTAAATGAAACACTTAACGCAACACTTAGATCATAAGACCAGTTTTTCCACTTTTTGCCTGAAAAATCTCACAAGCCAACAAATGAAAAGCCTGCAGTTAAGGGGAGATGTGTAAACCTAATGGGAAACAGCATGCTTCTGTGATGCGTTTCTCCTTGAAACCTTACAAAACACGCTATTCACTTTCAAGGCATTTCGGTGTTGCAAAAGCTGTTATTATAATATGGCAAAAATGAGTCGGCGCCAAGATCCAGCAGCCTCAAGTGAGAGGTCACCTTAATGAGGAAGAACTGATTTTGATGGCTAAAACTGCACTGAACTTTTACACTTCCCATTCGCGGAACCCTTTTCGCGCTTCTACCTGAGAGCTGCTGCCCATGTGCACAATGTAACGCGGCACATTAGAAAAAGGACTCTTAAAAGACTGTATCATATACTGGTACCAAGAAACTGTTCAATAATTAACACAGAGAGTGGAAATGTGTTTGAGAAGTGAAGTTAGCCAAGCAAGTAAAACATGTCAGTCGCACAGGCACTAGAAAAGAGCAGCGTACAACCCTCAGTAACACAAGTTACAGCCAGAACTCTTCCCCAGATTTTAAAGGCAGGTTATGCTTTAAAGCTGGGTAGTAGAATCTGGTCCCTCTTCGGATGCAAAATGCTGCTAGAAAAATACTTAATTTCATAGCCTAACAGCCCAGTCTGACAGAGACAATCTTTACACAAACCAGTTACCCACTGAAGCAAAGTGCTGAGTAAGAGATGCAGAACTGGACCCACTCTCATGTAAATTATTGTAATTAAATAGGTAATGAAAAACCACTGCTCTTTCACGAATGAAATGTGAGACTTCAGCTAAGAGTGTAATGTGTTTCCAATTGACTCCTATATCAGATTCGGAGACTGATGAAAATGTCTCTCTGCTTGCATGAGCATGCTTTGGAGGTACAACTTCACAAATATTTTCATTTTGCAGAGAAGAGGGATAAACAAAGGGTTATTTTAGCTGTAAAGTCAGTAGGATATTCTTTTCTTAAGGCATAATATGGCATGCACATGTCTCAACCCAAGAGGCATTAAGCAGAATTCGAATCATTTTACTTTGCATTTGCTAATAACACGTCACCCAGTAGAAGAACCAGGCCTTATTCTCCCCTCCATGAGCTGGCATGGTATTTTTTTTACATTTGAGCTCTTAAGATCTGCACAATAGCTTAACACAATAAGTGTTTAGCCTCTGCTTCCAACTGTAATTGATAGAGTACGGTTCCATTCCCTCTGCTGCTGCTAAGTTGGGAACTGCAGCCACAGCAACTGACAGCTTTTTTTTTTTCCTCCCCGTGAGTCTGGAGTTGCTCTCTGGGAGTGATGTCCTCATCGGGACGTGGAGGGAAATGAGAACGGCTCACCCCGGCACTGGGCCGTGCAGGAGCTCCAGGGACCTCTTCTAGAGGAAACAGTTGCTGCAGGTGGGTGCCGCTGATGGGAGAGAAAAGCAGGGGAGAAAGATCTGGGAGGAAACAACAAAATCCAGCAGTCTGGAGAAAACGGGCTTTTCGATTAGAGAGCACAGAGGAGGGAGAGCATTTACTGAACAGAATTTCTGACAATGAGCACATTCGTAAAAGTGCTATAAGATTATGTCATTTACTGATGGAAACTCCTGGTAAGTCCCAGTCTTTATATAGGATAAAATACTGTGCTTTGAGACGCGAGATTCAAGCTGAAATAAGGAAACTGCTGAACTGAACGCAACTGCAAATTGTCCCATTTGGACATGGGAGAGTCACACTGTGGCCTTGGGCTTAGTACCCCGAGTCCAGATTTCAATACAGATGGCAACTAATTTTGGTGGCTCTTCAGTTGCGAAAGTATCTATTTTGGTACGTATTTAATTAACCAAGTTTTAAAGCCTTCGCTTGTTTGTGAACACCTTGGCTGTTTTGTCATCTGTCAGCATCGCGATGTGCACAGTTACTGGAAGGTTCTGGGGCATGAGCTATTGAGGTGGTTTTGATGTGGACTTGCTTTTCTGGAGGACGCTTAAACAAAGCACTGCTGCCATTTCTACAGTTTCATTCACTTGCGTGGAAACTATTTCTATTCCCGTAAAATAAAGGATACAAATAATGCCTGAAAAGCCACAACGCTCTCAGTTATTAATACACATACATACTGCTTCCTTTCATCACAGAAATGCACGCGGCAGACCTCGCTGGCCATCTACTCTGCTCTCTAAAGAAGCAGAATTTCGCTTTCTAAATACGTTTCTGCTTTAAACAACCTTTACTACTACAGTGCAGACTGCAGCTCCAGCGTACTGACTGCTACCCATCTTCTGTTTGCCACTATCTGGGGACTTCTCCAAAACAAGACTGCCTTATTCTACTGCACCAATAAACAAAATAAATGTGGCTGATATCTGCTGCTGCTGTACTTTTCAAGGGCTTTGGTTCTTAGATAGCCTATTGGAGCTGGGAGAGAAAGAAAAGAAGAAAGACGAAATTGCACTCAGAAAAGACGTTAAGTCTGGATTCGTCTTTCAGGCTTTAAAAAAGCAAACTAGCAATTCATGATCACAAAATAAAATATGCACATTTAAACAGGCTGCAGGGGAAAGCACAGTTTAATCCAGAGAAATTGTGTTTGAAAGCTATTTCATACCCCTAGGAATAAAATCTGAATAGCAATTTTGCTTTGCTCCCACCTTTTTTCCACCCTTCTGTTAATATATTACCATTTGTTATGGAATCGTTACAAGAGTTCTGCCCCAGAGGTGGCTGCGTTGTGCGGAAGGACGAAGCGCTTTCCGGGCCTGGGTCTCCTCTCACTCACAGGGGCAGACAGCGCTCATCGCAGCCGCACCGATGCGAGCAAAGCTATTTCTGCTTTGTACCTGAGCGGGAGAAGAACTGGGCCCGCAGTCTGCACAGCCCTTGTGAGTCGTTTGGAGGAAGGCGACAGCACAAACAGGTCCTTCTTGTAAACAGAAGTACGATACTAACAAGATGCAGGCATAACGAGCTCCAAAAACCTGCTTTAAGAACTACTGAAATGGAGATGACGATAAGAAGAGTGACGAGCAGATTCGGCCCTGGAAAGATCAGAATGCATTCAGCGTAATTCTGGCATTGCTGTGCAATGAAGTATCTCTAAAAGTATAATTTGAGATCAAAAATCCCCATCGTCAAACATAAATAGTGCCCCGTTTATCCAATTACGCTACCTTGTTTCATCACAATGCTCTGTAATATATTTCTTAGGAATACAAGGCTTAATATTAATAATAGAACAGGACAAAATTGCCATGTATATTTCTCCAGATAGATTTTCATCTAGCAGCAGGACTTCACTTCTGATTCACTCGCTGGTTCTCTCTAACCTTTACATTATTCATTAATCAAACTAGAAACCTGCTTTCAAAGTCAGTGCATGGTAGTAATTATTTACAGTTGTGCACAGTATTTAATTTTAAGCAATGACAAAAGCAGGCATGTCCAGAATCATAAGGCTTATCATTTTTCTTCTGTTGGAGGTGAACTATCTAAGGGAGCCAAAAGTTGCAAACTTCTCCTCAATATCTCTGCTGCCATCAAGACAAAATGCGGTGCAACTGATACATTTGAACTTGAACAAGTGAAAATAAATAGAGTGAAAATTAAGTAATATATAATGTATTAACTCCTTTAAATAAAAGGAATAAAGAGATTTGCTATCAGCCTTGATGAGGGATTCGTTTCTTACTGCACAGCCTGTCTACTGTCACTTTGAGGTATTTTGCAATCTGCAAAACAGAACCTCAGTGCTATCCTGAAAATGAAAGTCAGTTTTAAGAACTACACACAAGAGGCATGTCTGCACTTTGGAAGCCCCCCTGCCCCCACAAACACACAAATACAACTTCAAAGCAGGAGAACTACTGCAAACGTACAAACCGACTTCAAATCAGTTATGCTGAATGAAACCGAGCTGCTTCTGCAGCACTCTGCTCACCTGAAACAACACTGCTCTGAGGACAAACAGAATCACAGACATGCACTGTGGAAGACCAAGGCACGCTTCAAAATGGGAATAAAGACGGAGAGACACAATTGTGGCCATTCAGATTTCTACCTCCTCACTGTGGCTGGCAAAATGCTGTAATGTTCTGGATAGAAACATTTCTTGCTGTATTCTCAGCGGGGAAATCCTGGGAAACAACAGGATGGGCTTTGCTCACAAGAATTTACTTATTCTGCAGCCTATGTTTCTAAAAAAGAACAGGATGCCCCTGCTACAGGAAGATACTACACACGTCGCAAGCGAAAATTCTACTTTGAAAATAAAATAAAATGAAGCCTCATACTCCTGACAGAAAGAAAAAAGGAGCAATTCTAGCACTGTCACTGTGATGATCAGCATCCATGAAAAAATAGCTATTTATCCTGCAAGTTGAACACGTTAATGCCTTATTCAGATATAACCTCTTTGTGAATAAAACAATAATAGCAACTCGTCAGAGAGTTCTTCTGAATATATATGTAAATACATATCCGTGCTGAGCTTGACTATCATTTATATTGGAAGGGATTGCTGCTTGCCAGCCATCACGCTGGCAGCCTGTGTGGGTGCATCACTGCTCATGTCCCACAAGGCTCTCCCTGCTTGCCACTGTCCTGCACCCACACGAATAAGGCAAAAGATGTAAGTTCATCGAAGTTGTGCACCTCCCAATTTCTCTGCAAGAACATTTGCCTCTGAATGTATCCCAAGCACTACTTTGCAAAGTTTATTTGAGCATGCCACTAGAGTTGCCCATGCATTTTGTCCCATGGATAACATGACAACAAGAAAATATTCATAGCAGAAAAATTAATAGGCCATTTTGAAAGTGCAAACATGAAATATTAGTTTTCTTTGGAGAACTAATCTGACAAAGGACACACAGAAAAAAAAAAGGGGGGGAAAAACCCGCCTACATTAAAAGCCAAACAAGATAATAATTGTGCGTGTCTGGCTAAGAGAATCTAGAGGGCAAGCCTTACGTCATTGGCACTTGGGTTACCATGGTGAGTGATTTATTGATATATATCAAGAATGAATAGATCAAAGGCAGCAAGATGACAGGTGATCAATCAAATGTCAAATCAAAGCTGGCAATCAACTGGAAAGCTGATTTTTCAGTGGGTGGGTCTGGCAGAAGAAAAATGAACTTCCATATTGCGCTTCCCAGAAACAAAACCCCATCAGACTATTAAAAAAAATGAAAAGCAATTAAGCAGCCTGGAAGATAACTCTTTGAAAAGATTTACTATACGGCCCACTCATCTGCCTCTTTTTCTTGGCCCCCAAAAGAAAAAGAACATCCTACGAATGACAAAACAGAACACTTCCAAAGTTGCAAACTATTTCCTCCCCTAAGATAAATAAATTAATAAATAATAATTAATAAAAAAGAATGATCACAAAAGCACTTGGCGCGTGCAAATACACCAACTCAGATAGAAAACAAAAGAAGAATTTGATTGGAAAATGCGGCTCGTCTTCTAGCAGTCACAACGCTTCGCTTTATTTCCTGTTGCAATTTTCACCACCGCTGATCAAAGGCTGAACTTCCCCGCCGGGTTCAGCGCCGCAGCCCCTGCGCCGTTTCAGGCGCACGCAGCACTCGGGCAGCGCCGCGCAGCCCCGCAACGGGAGCCTCAGCGCCCCGAGCCGCTTCGCCACACGCGTTTGGGAAACAAAACCGCCGCGGGGAAAAAGAACGACCGAAAATAATAATAATAATAATAATAATAATGAAATAATAATAATAAGGAAATAAAGCCTGAAGCG
The DNA here is from genome assembly GCA_035772895.1 of Perdix hodgsoniae. Taxonomy (NCBI): domain Eukaryota; kingdom Metazoa; phylum Chordata; class Aves; order Galliformes; family Phasianidae; genus Perdix; species Perdix hodgsoniae. The sequence continues at coordinate 10,984,355 of JAPSGF010000017.1, read as the reverse complement.
GGGAGCAAAGAGGAGGCTGCTGCCGGACGGGGAGAGAGACCGGGGGAGAAGGGGAGAGAGCGGAGGAAAGTTGGGGGGAAGTTTGGCCGGGGCGGCGGGGGGGGGTCGGGGCCGGAGAGCCGCGGGCAGGGCCGCGGGCAGCGGGACGGAGCGGCACGGGGAGTTCCGGGCACAGAGAGGGGAAGGGCGAGAAATAAATCCGGCTCCGGTCCGGGAAGGCGAGGGTGACCCTCGGTAATAATAAAGATGGGGGGAAGGATCGAGAGGAGCGGAGAGACAGCGCTGTGTAAGGGGATGGCTTCTCCTTACCTGCAGCCCGTTTGGGTGCTTGCTGTTTCCTCCTTGGCATCGCTCTACTTTCTCCAATCTCACTTCTGTCCCCAGATCCGGGAGCCCTGAGCCGCTCCGGAGCCGTGTTCGTGCGCCTCAGCCGCGGCCCCGGCACCCTCAGCCCCGGCCCCCCCGGCTGCGCTCACAGGAACCTGTTTGCCTTTATTTTATTTCAGAGATCTACGTTTCTTTCTCTCTCTCTCTCTCTCTCTCTCTTTTTTTTTTTTTTTGGTTGTCTTTTTTTTTTTTTTTTTTAACTGTTGCAACACTTGCTTTGCTTTGATTCGAACATCCAAGCTCAGGAGCAAATGAAAGGCGCCCACAGTACCGGAGAGCGAGAATAAATAAATAACAAAATAGATATGTATATATTAGAAAGGCGGCTCTGGGAATGCTGCGGGGCTGCCGGGCTGCTTCCTCCCTCTCCTCCCTCTCCTCCTCCTCCTCCTCCGCGCCGCGCGGATGGCGGAGCGCTGCCCGGCGGTGCGCGGTGTGTGCGTGCGCGCGGAGCGCTGCAGGTTCGGTGCTGTCAGATGCCAGGCAGTGAGTGATATGGGAGAGGACAGGGAGGCTTCGGAGGGAAGGAAATCTGCTGTTCGCACACACACGCGCGCGCACACACACACACACTCGCACACACGCACACACACACACACACATACAGGCAGGGCGAGGCGATGCCAGCAAACATCGATCCGCTGAGCAAACTGCACATTAACAAACTCCTCCTCCGCGCCCTGATGACAGGAGGAAATTTACTCCGTGCAGTTTATTAAAGAGACAGCGCGCGCCGCCGCCGGGCCCGCAGCACCTGGGGCGCGCGGCGCCGCGCGCCCCCCCTCCCTCTACGCGCGCGCCCCCCCCCCCCCCGGCGCGCGCCCCCCCCCCCCCCCCGCCCGAGCCCCGGGGCCCCGCGCGGCCCCGCGCGGAGCCTCCTGGGGAGGGCGCTGCGGGGCTCCGTCCCGGCGCGCGCCCGGGGCTCCTCTCCTCGCTCTCGCTCGCGGCCGTCCCGCGCTCAACGCCAACTCGGCTGAAGTTGAGGTCGCTCCCGACCCCCCCTCGGGGCCCGTCCGCACGGAACGACCCGCGGCATCGCGGCCGAGCGCGGGGTGGGAGTGCGCCGTCACATCTGCTGTCCCGAGGCACCCCGCACCCGCACTGCGGAGGTCCGCGTCCGCACCGCGCCGCCGAACCGCCCTCGCCCCGCGCGGAGCCCGGCGGGCGCACGGCAGGTGGGATCCCGCGCCCGCCTGGGCATCGCTGCCCCGTCCTTCTGCTTCCACGGCCGCCGGCAGCGCCCTGAGCTTTGAAAAGAGAGCGGGGTTCGGTTCTGTGCCTTCCGTTCTCCTTGGTGCAGGGTTATTTTTGTTTTTCCAAAGTGGATTTTGCAATATTCCACAGCCGAGCCCCGGACTTTGTAACAGAACGGAGTTCCTTGGTGCCTTTGTTGCTGTTTTGCCATTGGTATGTTTCTAATGGGATGAGTGGGGACCGTCTGCATCCCGCTCAAACCTGTGCGCCAGGCCCAGCTCTGCATCGCTGCCGTGTGCCCCACAGCTCTGCTGAGGAGGGGGTTTCCATGGAAGACCCCGCAGTGACCTTTCGGCTTGGCAGCCCGATAGGAGGCTGTGTGCATGAAAGTGTCCGTGTCGTTGATTTCACTTAAATTATTTCATTGCCTTCCCCGACAGAACACTAGCGATTTTTATAAGCAATCTAAAAGTATTTATTGGTGCAAGCAGATGCTTAGTTTGAAAGATAAAATAGGATAACAGTACCATAAAATACTCATTTTTTCCACTTCTGCCGTGCATAACTCACTCAGAAGTGAGCAGCTCTGCTCAGCTCTGCTTGGTCCCCTCGCACCCCCGAGCTGTGAAATCCCACCCATGTGCACCTGGGGTTCTGTGCTGCCCGCTCCAGCCATGGAGCTCAGCAGGGCCAGCGTTGTGGCAGTGCTGCTGTGAGGGCAAGAGGTGACAGTGCCTGATGTCAGCGTGGCGCAGGGCCTGGAGCACAGTGACCAACTGGGATTTCCTTCTTGCCTTTCACCCAGCCAGGTTTGTGATTCAGTGATTCAGTGTCTGCCTTGGTGCCCAGGTCAGGAGAATGAAGGTACTTCCAGTGGGGGTTGCATTCCTGCTGTCTCCCTTCCTCTCCCCTCTGGTTGCACGGAACAGTACTGCACCTCTGGTTGGGATAGTTTGGTTATTAGTAGATCATTATGAGGAGCTGTGTATTACTGTGAGGAGTTGTGCATGAAAAGCCCTTGTAAGATGGTTTTATTGCCAGCGTGATGTGTTGAGATGCTGCTGGGCATCGTGAGGCGGGGGGGTGGAGCGTATCTGTCTGGTGTGAAGCTTTCCACCTGGGTCTGCTCCCCTGCACAGGGAGGACGGCCACGACCCACAGATGGAGCAGAGCCGGGCTCCAGTGCAGCCTGGGATCGGCAAGGAGCAGCTATTGTTCTCCCAGCCATGGCTGGAATCCAAATGCTCCATGCTGGGCATGGTATTTGTATCAGTGGCGTTTTCAGTCTCAACATGCAAGATGAGAAAGTCACTGTTTTAAATGGTTACTCCTTTGGGAAGGGGAAATTGAGAAGATGGACTTCTAGCAGAGCACTAGTGAGATGGCACCCTATCCTCGGTGATAAATGGGAGCATTAACAAGGCTTGGTTGAGAGGAACCCTACAGATTTATGGCTTCCTGTCTCCACCAGCAGATGCCATTATGGCTGACAGAACAGAATGCCTTTCAAGAGGGAACTGGGATGGGATTATGAAGAAGGGGAAAAAAAAGCCAGCAGAATCTGGTGTCCATTTTTATCCACTGGTCAGAATCCGACGATAGCTTTGAATAGAGCTGAGACTGTACAGCAATTGTGCACTCCCTCCTCCTGTTATTTATAACTACGTTGGTGAAGGTCATTTAGCATCTCTTTTAGCACAGGAAGAACCCATAATATTTACTGAAAGCATTTTTGCACTCTTGAAAATTAGGGATGATAAAATGAAGTGATAGCACTGGAGGCTTCCTTGGCTTATCCAATGGAATAATCCCAATGGGTGTTTAATGTTTACTTTGGAAATGTAGCAAATGATTCTGAAGCTGTATTGAATTTTATCTATTTTTATTACATTGCAGAATAATATTTCCCTTTCCTGACAAAATGTTATGACCAGTAATAGCAATGGCAGTTATGCATGTTCAAAAATGAGTAATCAAATCTCATGCTTCAGGGCATGAGCTGAGCTCCCCGCCGGGATCGGGACGAAGTTCTCTCCCCCCACCTTTACTGCTGTGCAGTCAGCTAGGTGTGCTTTCAGAGCATTTCCAATGTCTTGTTAAGTGCAGTTTACGTGGAACAGAAGTGTGATATGGGACAGTGAAAAATCTCCATTGCTGTGGCTCTGGGGTATTTCTGGTCTGAGTTTTCAAAATAACGCATGTGATTTGGTGTGCATTACAGGAAAGTCTGCAGGCATTTCCACGTGCAATAGAGGGTCAAATGTGATGTGTGTATTTGATTTCAGTAACTGTTCCCATCGTGAGCAATCACAGAGATCTCAGCTGTTCACCTGAAGTCTCTCATCTTACCCTGTATTGCGTGTCTTTCTATGGCTGCAATGCTGGTAATTAAACGCAGTTCGTTTTCCTGGAATTGACTGATATGTAGGCACAGCATTCATCTGGAATGACGTTCACCTTGGACCTTACGGCCTCCTCCACTCTTACTACTTGAGATAAACCGAGAAAGGATAGATAAATAAATAAATAAATAAATAAATAAAAATAGGTAATTCTGGCAAGCTCTGCCACGAAAGAATCATTGACAACTTCAATATTTACTTCCTTCTTCTTGAAAACTACTCCCCTTAAATAAATAAATAGATAGATAGCTAGACAGCTAGATGGATAGACAGATGAATAGATGAGTGTGGTTTTGCACGGATGCTCAGAGAACAACCTGGACAGGCAGACTGGCGCTGCCTCGCAGGACGCGGAGTGCTGTGGTCCTTCTGTGCAGGCCTCTGCCCAGTGATGGGGCTGGCTGTGCTGCGTTCCCTCTGGAGGCACACACACCTCCACAGTGCACATTTAACCATCCTTCTGGGCAATCTGTTCTCCTGCCCTTACCGTTTGAAACTTCTCTTAGTGGTGAATGCATTTTGGAAATATATTTGTTCCTTTTTTTTTTTTTTTTTATGCTCACGAATGAAATAGAGAACAGTGTATTTCCTTGTATTTCCTTCCTCTTTTCGGCAATTTCTGCTGTATCTGACAACTTATTACATCTACCCACCGGTGAGCCCAACTTCTTCCTTCATTCTGTGTAGGTCATGGCTTCTGGACCTGGCACTGCTTTCATTGTTCTGTGGCTGGACAGCATATGTTTGGGAGTGCAGCGCCAAAAACTGGATGCTTTATTGTGTCTGAAATCTTCCCAGCACCAAGTGGGATTACTTCACATGTCTAACATATGACACTCCTGTTTATACGTCCCAGTTTGACATATGCCCTTTTTGCAACAGCATGACACTGTTGACTCATGTACTGCTTCTGATTCACTGTAACCCCAGATGCTTTCTTGCAGAACTGCTTTGTAATCAGTTGTCCCCATCCTATATTTGAACAGCTGATTATGCATCAGTGACAACTTTGCACTGATTCATCTTGAATTGCATCCTATTTTTTCAGACTATTTCTGCAATTTGTCAGGATCATTCTGTATTACAATGCTGTCTTCAAAGGCTGTTGCCATTCCCCCTAGCGAGGTACCATCTGCGGGTATCATGCGAAATATTCTCTGTTCCACCTTCTTAGAAGAACAATAATAAAGATATTGAATACTGCTGGGCCCAGAATCCCCTCCAGACATTATTCTATGCTGACAATGTAGGTGGTGCCTCATCTAGGTGTAGTTTTGGAGGCCTCTCCCAGTCCCTGAAGTAATGTCACCTGAAGATGTCCCTCAGCTCACTTGTGAGTCTGTTAGATGAGATGGTGGCAGAAGCTTATGGAAGTCAAGATAGATGACTTCTCTATCTGCATGGTCTGTCAGGTTGTCATGGAATAAGTTTTGACATAATGTAACCTGAGTAAATCCACGGTGGCCACAGTTCATCTCCAAGAACCTCATTCTAGGCGTGCTTTGCTCGGTCATTTCTGCACAAACAGGCAATCAGATGATGCAGCTCCTGCCTTCCCATCTCAGACAGGCACTGTTGCAAGGTTTGAGTTCTCCAGCAGCCTCTGATGTGCCACAGCCCTCAGGGATGGTCACTGGCATCTCTGAAGTTGCTGTAAGGTGAATGTAATGGCCTGACCTTCACTGTGTGCTTCCCAAGTGCTCTTGAAACTCTTCTTCCCGCTGCAGTCAGAGCTCTCACTCCTCTGACACTGGTCTTGATTATTTTTGCAATCTGATCACAGCTGATTCCCGTAGAGAAGATGAAAGTAAAGAAGGCTTTCTTAGGGTGATCTGTCAAAAGCTTTCTCTCTTTGCTGAGTGACAGATGTAATCTTTCCTAGGCCTTTTTTCTACATTCAGAAGGCACTTATCAAACACTTTCTTCTTATTATATTCCTTTCTAGTTGTATCTCATTTTGTGACTTTATATTTTTTCTTTGCATCTTTGTGGTCACTGTAAGGAATTGTTTTCTGCCTGTTTTTCGCACTGAGATAAATACCAATTTGTTTATGGAATGATGGTGTTGGTTTCCGTTGGGTTTGCTTTTGTTTCCATGAATACTCCTCATCATGCTGTTCAGCAGGCTTTTTGCCTGCAGAGGGGTGGGACAGCAGCACTGGGGTAAAACCTGTTTTCCCCTTTTCCAGCAGTTCTCTGCACACCGCTCTGGTAGCCCAGCTTGGAGCGGTGGTGGGGCAGGGTACGTTTCCTCTTCCTGGGATGAAATCCTGATATTGCAAATAATTTATGCTTGGAGTAACAGCAGGCAGCATTTCCAGAGCCCCCCGCCTTCTAATCTTCAACGAAAGGATTCACCTTTCGGCTGGGGGAAAAAAAAAAAGAAGAAAAAAAAAGAAGACATTTGAGATTGAACTCCCATCAGCTGCAGAAAAAGGATCCTTTGTGGCCGAGTAGCGCGAATGCGAAGCGGCGCGATGGTTTGCACAGCTCGGGCTGCAGTTACCTTCAGCCACATCTGTGGTTCATCTTCCATCACAATGTCATCAGCTGAAATATCACATAAGATCTCATTCAGAACTGTACATAAAGGCTCACCGTGCATTTTTTAACTATGACATCCTATTTCCAGAATTTATAATTCAGTCTTGCAAACCTACTGCAGACTGGAACAGCCTGGAAGCTCTCATTTTAGGAACCGAATTTTCCTTCTTTAAATCACAACAAATCTCCAGTTTAAAGAAAAACAGAAATAAACACATCGCTTTTTCTGAAATAAGCACAGCAACACTGCAATGCCACTTCCCAGTCAGACCAGCAAAACCAGCTATTTGAATAAGGGTTTGATCTAAGACTTGTTCATTGTGCGTAGAGAAACTTTGCATTTTCTTCAGCGTGTTTTGAATGGAGCCCTGGTCAGCAGGCATGCAGGACCACTGCATTTATTCCCTTTGCTATAAATATACCGACATCCCTAGTTTAAAAAAAAAACACCACAATCCAATATATCTGGGCAGCAAATGGACTGTAGTCTCAGAAGAGTTCTTGGATAAAGGTATTTTGAAAAAAAGAGGAATGAGAACTGACATTCTGGGGGTGAAAATGCAGCAGTGGAAGAATGCACTGTTCTTCTAAGACTTTTTTCCCATAACATCTTATTTTATTGGGAAAAAAAGGGGGTTTAAATAGATATTTAAAATATTCCACGAGTGTTGAAATCATAAAACAGACATGTTTTACACTGTGTTACAAGCACTGCTGAACAGCTCACTGCAATAAAAAGCAAAGTACAAGTTTGAAGATGGCATCAGGTTTTGTGGGATATTTTGCTGCTTTCCCAGCAAATAATGAAAGAACAAAAAATCACCACCACCACCACCACCAAAGCACAAAAAGCAACCAAAAATATTTGGAACAAAAGCAAACAAATGAGAACCAAATAGCTGTGCACTTCTGTAATAGGGAAGGAGGAGTAAGAGCATTTCCTGCACAGAGCTGGTGGGACATGGAGTGCAGGAGCTTGGTGGAAGAGCCTGTGGGCGTTCTGGAGCATCTATCCTGCTGTGCTTCCACTTGTAAGACATCTGTCAGACATGCAGTGTTTCAAGAGCAGCCCAAAGGAGGCACAAAGAGATGGAAGATGCAGTTTTCTCTGGGCGAGTAGAACATCTCCAGCCCTGGGAAGGCACAGAGGGACAGGAGAGGCCGGGTCCTTGCAGATGGGAGAAAGTAAGTGAGGTTCTCTATGCCGCGTTTCTGTCTTGCTTTTAAAGACAGTCACCATCCAAATGAAGACAGCAGGTAAGTTGTGTGAAATACAGAGTTGACAAAAACCAATCAACAGGAAACATTGAATTGGGTTAGAAGCTGTTTGCCTCGAGCAGAAAGCGAGGTGAAGGCACAGATGTTTGGGATTAAGATTGCTTTAAAAAATGGCTATAGCAGTGTCAATGTGACAAAATATGCAAATACTCCTATCTGTCTGGATAATTTAATTATAAAGCACCCAATCACCATGGTATTGGAATGAATGCTTTCCATTATGCCGTAATGAATTGTTTGTGCAGTGTAAGCCTATTCGTTCCTTTATTGGTATGCTTATTTATTATTATTATTTATGGTTAGGGAAGAAAATTACGCTGGCAATTGAAATAATTGATGTATCTGATATTTTAGGGGCTAAAATAATACTGGTGCATTCTAAAGCATCTAGTCTTCTGTCTGTGATAAGGGCTGGGGAAGAGCAGATCTGCTAAATACTTCAGGAGCCTGTAATTCTCCGCATTGCCCCTCATCACAAACTGCATCACCCGCTGAGCCACGCTGGGACTTCTCTTAACATCAGGAGAAGATAAATGCATCAGTGTGGTTTACACATCCCGAGCACATTTGTTTAATGAATAACACAGAGAAAGTTTAACTGAAATGCTAAAGCCAGCAAAAGGGAGAAAACATCCAATGGGATCTTAACTGAAGTTTAATTCTAATAAAACAAACCTCTTATTGAAGCAAGGAACAAAGTTTATGTTTAGCAAAAAGCAAGAATTGCATATAAAAAGTGTTGATAGAGGGGGAAGAAAAAAAAAAAAAAGGCACTGTTCTTTCTAGAGAACTTTTGAAAAGTTCTGTTCATCTGTGCACTGGGCCGGAGGTTGGGGTGGGCGCAGCAGCACTCCATGGGCACCCCGTGCAGCTCCTGTCCTGACTGTGTACGTCAGCACTTGTCAGAAATATTGTTTCTTGGGGTTCCCATGGAACCTGGGTTTGAGCACGTGCTGGGAAAGAGTTTCTGCAAAGGAAACGGAATCTTTCTTTTGACACAGCATTTCTCTGGGCTTCAGGCTGCGGAAGAGAAGGTTCTGGGGAGACCTCACTGCGGCCCTCCAGGACTTGAAGGAGCTTCTATGCAGGAGGGGAAAACCTGAGCTGGTGGGGGGCAGCCAGCCCACAGCAGGATGGAGCCAAATGGGCTGCGAGGTCCCTTCCAACCCAACCATGCTGAGAGTCTTTCACTCTGTGACTGCAGAGCTCAACCTGCAAGTTCAGGTGCCTGACTTCAGTTGATAACACCAAAGCTGACTGTGTTCATCCTTAATATTTCCCCTGCAAGCAGTGTGCAAAGTTCTTTAGGTTAAATGGCACGGAGTTTTATCAGTGAATTGCACAGCGTTGAGGAGTAGAAGATCAAAAGCAAAGAAATTCTTTGTAAGTGGCTGAGAGTTACAGACAGATAAGATCAGGAACATGAAGGTTATGTGGCAGTCTGAAGTATCAAAAATAAAAACTGAGACAAAGTTGGTTGCATCCTTCCTAGCTGGAAGTTTTGGGGAGAAAAAAAAAAAAAAGAAGAATTATTTAGAAACAAGAAAGATTTATTGTTCAGCAATAGTAAGTGGCTTTGTATTAGTGGTGTTAGAAATGAGAGTGAGAATGTTCTCAGAGGAGGAGCTTCTAGGAGAGGCTGGAGGCAGAGAGCAGAAAGGAATAGCACTCATAAGCAAGAATTTGTGCTTACCCAGAAAAAATGTTGGGTGTGCTCCTCTTTGATATAAAAAAAAAGAAAAAAAAAATTAAAATTAATGGAATTTGTTAATCACCATCAGCACTCAGAATGCTTTTTCTTTGCAAGTGGAGCAGCAAGCAAGCAGTGCCAAAATTCCTTGCTTTTATTTCAGAGGAGATTGAGAGTTCCTCCAAATCCCATTTTACCGAAGTCGTTTTCCAGCTCAGTACTGATGCACCTCACCTTTGGCTTACAGGAGCTGGTCAGCCCAAGCAGTGGGATGGCACCCAGTGCCCCGAGCTTCGCTTTGCTGCCCGCTGCCAGACAAGAGATCTGCTCAGCCACGCTGCTCCGCTGCTCCGTCCCGCTGCGCTGGGCTGAGCGGGCCCTGCACCAACGGGCAAACACTTCCATTTTCATGGCTGCGGCTCTGTTTCTTAAGAAAAGAAGCCTGAGGCTGTTCAGTTTGGCTCTCAAAGTCTTCCACAAAAAGCAGGATACTTAATGGGCAAACGGAAAACTAGTTTTGTGGAACAGAACTACAAAGGGAGACATGGAGCCATTTTCATGGAAATTGAGTGACACTCTTATGGGTCTTTCTCTACTTCTGCTTTTAATATAAAATGTATAGTAAATACAGGTGGGGGAGAAAAGAAAACCACCTGTCAAAATATAGCTCTGTTTGGTTACCTCTGTCCATGGGACAATTTTAGTAACCTGTCAATCAATGGGCTGCTAAATAGCCTCTCCAAAGCACAATCTGCTATTTCAGACGACATCAGTGTGTCAATCATTTATTGAATCAAAGCCAAATTTGAAGCAAAGCAAGCCCAGTTTGTCAATCACTTCTCAGTATTTTCTCCACTAACCACCTGACAGCTTTTAACTTTTCACTTTTATATTCCATGCAGCTAGTTAAGATTCTTTCATTTTTAATTGGGCTTCTTTTATGATTGGTAGCTAAGCAACTAATATGTTGTTTTATATGATAATAATGGGCCCAAACTTGAGAGCTTTCTTGACCATTCCTATTTGTTGTAGGAAAATTATTTTCCTTCAAGTTGCTAAATAGCAGATGTAGCAGAAACAGTTATTTAATTATGGGTTGTCCTGTTGTTTCTATCTATAAACACTTTTGGCACTGTTTAAAAATAAACACTGCATGCGCTGGCAAATATATACTGAGTGATTTTAACTCCTGATAGAGTCCTTTGGAATTTCACTGCTCACTTGCAGGAAAAACCGGGTGCAAAACTGAAAGTGTTGCCGAAAAAACAGCATGGAGAAATATTAGCAAAGGACAAAGCTCAGAATCTCCGTCCCAGAGTCCCGGTAGGCTTTAGTCCAACCCGATCGGTTTTCAGTCTTAATTTAGTACAATTAAATTTCCGAGGCCAAGCGCAGTGCTCTGAACCGCCATCTCAGAACAAGCCAGAAGCCCTTCCTGAGCGAGCTCAGCTGCACTCCTCATCCAGAGCAGCGTTTTGAGCAAATTAAGGCTTTCTAAAACTTAAAACTTCAGGGCCAGCCCCGGGTCCCCCGAAGGCAATCACTGATCCTGGTGTGGTTTCAGTCCCGTCTCCCCCTCTTGTGCAGGAGAAATGCTGCTTTCACAAGCACAAAATCACCTTACAGCTCTCATTCTCCTAAAAACTGTGTCATCAGTAAAGCCAGGGTGTTGTTTTCAGACTGAGAGAAGTAACTCTCTGTCCTTTCATGAAAGAAAGCCTGGAAAAGGAGCTATTCCTGTGTTACAGAAAACTCTATTTTGGGTTCAAAAGTTTTCTTCGTTTAATTCTTTCTCCTATCTGTCTGATGGGCTTCTGGCTCTCTTTTGACAGACTGCTGTCATCTGGTTTGATCCAAAGCTGTGAAACTCCAGATGTGCCCAAGCCTGGGAGAACACGGCTGTAGTTCTGCTAAAGCTGCAGTAGGCTCAGAGGCAATCTGATACCAAATGTACTTTTGAGTCCTCTCAGAATTTTTTATTGCTTTTGCATTTCTCTTCATCTGAGACTGTGTAAGTGACTGACAGGCTGCAAGGGCCCACAGCAGCAGAGCAAATGTGGGGCCTTCGGAATCCTTATGCACTGATTTCAGAAATGCAGTTCAGTGTAGGTGTCATTTTGCTGCTACCAAACTGAGAGGTGTTGGGGAGCACCAGGAAATACCCTGTGCTTTGGCACAGTGCCCTCTCTTCTGAAGAAGACCCTTACAGAACGCTGGGGTTGCATAGTTAATGAACAACGAAGGATAGAAGGTAGGACGTCCTCTGCAGTTTGATGGAAATGCCAACTGCTCCTCGCTCACAAATGGAAGTGCAAAGATGTACAGCTCCTATTTTTGTTTCTTTTCTGCTCTTGACGGGACTTCTCATATCTTACGCTGAAATCAATGGAGTTAATAATAAATTTCTATGAGATCATAGGTAGGTATCAACTGTTCACTGACATCCTGACAAATGAGAGGTACATTTGCCTGTACGTGCACGCGATTAAGAGATTTATTTTATGAACAGATTTGTACTATTTATAGAACTCGATATTAACAAAAGTTTTAAAAGGGCTTTTGATCCCAGACTGCTTCCATAGTTTGGCACAGATTGCTAATCTTGGCTCAAAGGGTTTGCAGGCCTGGCTGAACACGATGCTTAGCTCTTGAAGTTCAGGCATCTGAGCAGAGGGGAAGCCCACACAGCACCCACCTACACAGCACCTGGTCTGTGAATTGGCATAAGACTCTCAATGGAGGAATTAAGATACACGAGATCATAAATAGTATACCAATAAGAGCAGGACAGGGTCAGGGAAGTCAGAAATGCTCGCAGAGGGCTTTTTCAGAACAGCTCTGTTTTGGTTATTTACATGAAAATTAATACTAGGTTTTGGGAGCTGTCCTTTGGAGGCAAGAGCAATCTCAAAACTACCTCTTGGTTGGGATTCCCAGCTGGGCAGAAGTGCTGGAGGGAAGTCTGTACTGATGTCTGTATTGATGTGGTAGTTTGTGCACTCTGCAGTGCATCTACTGATGCCTTAGTGTCACTGATTATGGTGCAGCAGCAGTACTTGGGCTGGCCCTTATACTCCTTGCCTTATGCTAAGAATGGTTCCTGTAGAGTAGCACTTGTCTTGGAGTGAACAGTACTGTGGTCTCCATTTGAAGTATTAGTTTTTACCATTACTTTCTTACCATTACTTAACAACTCTGTTTTTCCATCTATATGTCAAAAAGCTATCAATGCCAGCTGCCTTTGTTTCCCTCTATTGTAGGAGCTGCACTGGAGTTAAGACAAAAATGATGAATACTTTTCCTCCTTGGAAATGGAAGGAGCATTTTGTAAAACCTCCTTTGACCTATGCTGGAATTCATCCAGGATGCTCTGGTTAACACAGACACCCTTCCAACAGGTAAAATGAGATCTTAAACTGTGCTGGGTGCTTGGGCTCCAACCTGGAGCAACGTGCAGCCTACTAAAAATCATCGTCAGTGGCCCTGCCTGTGTCACCTCAGTGTTATCAGGGTCTGTTCTGCCCAAGTCTTTGTAGCCTGCTGTACAACTTACTGCAGTCTGGGTGTTTCCTGGAATGCAGAATAGAGACAGTAGTTACACATTCTGGATTATAAAAGTGGTTTGTGCACTGAACTCCAACTGATGTCATTTAGAAGTGCTAGCTGCTAAAACTGCTATCGCTTTCAAAGCAGGAAAGCAAGGCTTCACGCTTGCACTCAGACATGAAAGTGCTTGAAATGCAAAGCGAGGTTTTCCTTGTTTGAATTTGGAATGGTAGTATTCAAGTTGGGCTTTGTTCAGGCCAATGTTTGTTATGGAGGAACGAAATTGTAGAATGTATACAAACAAATGCATGCAAACACATGCTATGCTTAATGCCATGTAAGGAATTTATAACTGGAAAGCCACCTTAATGTCTTTCAAATTAACTAAAATGATGAACGCCTGATTTCAGAACCTGGCTATTATTTGTCTTATATCAGACTCAGCTGTGCGTTTTTATAAAGCCCAAAAGATGTGCATGATTTCATACACCTACAGAAAGCCATTTTTTGTAGTAATGTCTTTCTGATTAATTACATATGTCCTATATTCACGAAGCTGAAGAGTATTTGAGTGCCTGAAATTATGAGCACTTCAGCAAGCCATTGAAGATATCTGCAATGTAAACTTTACGCATACGTGGTCTGCCCTGCCAATGACCTTAATTTTATTCTAGCAGGGGAACACAGTATGTAATGCAGTCAGACTTAATTTTTTCTGATCCCATTTTAAGTACATACTGATAACATGCGTGTAAGTATCAATGCTATGGACTCAGGTCACTAGGGAATATAACAAATTAAAATCACTTGACCCCAGAAGATGGTGCACCCCAACTACCCAAATTTTGTATGGCACCGTGTGCCCTACAACACAAGGGAACAGTTGGGTGATGGTAGCATTAGGACCAGTTGAGTTGATCTGAGGTCTTTGAAGCAAGAATAGATCATCCTGGAAATGATTATTACTTCATGCCCTGGTTTGTCCAGGAATAAATATTGATATGATGCCATCAGGACTTACTTCTCAGGGATGGCATGACACTTTTCACGTCTTCTGAAGACCTTTGTGTTTGGGAGATTTTGTTTGGTTGGTTGGTTGATTTGTTTGCTTGGCTGGTTTTGTTGGTTGTTTTTTGTTGTTGTTGTTTCATTTTGCTTTGTTTGTTACAGGTTTATGTGAACGTGATAAAATGACGTTCTAAAACATGGTGCAATGTACTAAACCTTGTAGTTCCTACTTCAAGAACAGACCCTAAACCCTTTGGTACCTTTCCACATTAGAAGCCATTCTAAAATTAGTGGGAAGATGCAAGGTGGAAAACTTGTGCCATCCTTTGCTGTCACTTACAGCCTTCAGGAGAGGTGGAGCTGGCTGTGGTTGCTGACAGGCACTGGGGCTGCTCTGCTATGCTCAGCTCACTGGGAGCCCTGCGCTGGGTGGGTTGCTTTGCTCCCTCCACAGGCAGCTCTGCAGATGCTGCAGGAACACTTATCTCTGCTGCCTCCTGAATTCAGTGGTGCACATCACCCTCCTAAGAAATTATAAGCCCCCATAATTCTTCCATGATGTGGCCAGTGTTCCCTCTTTGGGAAAGAAAGTGAAGGAAGGGTGATAACTTTGAGTTAGAAAAATGGCCCTTGATTCAGGGCAGGTGCTGCTGGCCCGCTGTGCAGAAGCTGCCTTTGTTTGATTTTCTTACAGTTTCCATGGTTGTGAAGTACGGGATATCCTGGAGTTTGGCATGAAAAGGATAGCCAAAGATCACTCTGTAGGCAGCCTCACAGACTGTCAGCTTTGATCAGATGCTGATTTTCTTTTTTCCCCCGACTCATTGTAGAAGTATCTTGAAAAATTAGCTTCTGAAGACATAACTGAATACTTCATAGGAACTCTTTTAATCACTCCTATGGGCAAATTTCATCGACTTGGAATTTAAGAGCTAATTCAGCTTAAGTTATATTCTCCTCAATTCTCATTGGCAGCTAATGCAATAAGAGAACACTAAGGAAATAATTAAATGCTGGGCAATTAGGGCTACAGCACATCAGGATGCAGATAAATACAAGCCCGTACATGGTTTTGTGGCTTTAACTTGTCTTTATTTTGTACCCTCTGATCCCAGAGCTCTCGGACCGTGTTTGTGTGCACCCCGTGGCACTGAGGCACGGCACACGGCAGGCTGCAGGCGGTGGGACATGCTGGCAGCAGGGATGTGAAGCAGCGAGCAGAACCCAGATCCTGTGCTGTACGTTGGTGCATATTGCAAGTGCCGTTGAGTTTCGTGAGGGTCACACATTTACCCTGGGCTCCTGCAGCTAAACGCCAAAGAAGCGTTCAGATCAAATATTCCGTGTATTTTTTCCCCTAAAACCAATTTGTCATTTGTGGGTTGATTTCTGCCTACTCCATTTTACAGAGGATCCTGTGGCCGGCTGGGCCATTATTTTGGGAAGACCTTTCGGAAATAGGAACAGCAGCACTTACCACGATATTATTAGGTTAATTCCTGCCAGCCTGGCTTTCGTGAGAGGTCCTGACGTTGAACAAACCTGCTTCCTTTACTAGGATGTGTCAGTTAGAAACACCAACTGCAAGGATTTCTTATGTTCTCACGAAAAAGGAAGGAAACAGCTGGTAAATGTTTCACAGATGGTAAAGCTCTTGGCATCTCTCAGGAGAGGGCCACCCATACAGATGGCTCATTATTTTAACATTTGGATTTTCATCTTATTAAAACATCTTTTTTTTTTTTTCCTGGTTTTATTTAGCATCGTAAATTCTCTTACACTTTAGTTAACAACTCAGTGATTTGGGGGAAGTGTCTGTTATAAGGAACATCGTTTGGCTAAAACACGTATCTGCATCATTATTCTCAGCTCTGATGTGCAGTGAGTGGACTTGAACCTGATTAAAAATACCAAATGTAAGCAAATGCTTAGAAATATGACTTTATCAAGCAAAGGTCAGCCTGTGTAGAAGCTGAATTATTCAGCAAATGAAGAAATGCACTGAGTAAAACAAGCAAACATTTCTATCTTGGGCTTTACATCAATTAATGCTACGATGCTTTCTGTGTACATTGTATACCTGGGCATTGCATGTGTGGTGTGAGTAAATGTGTTCTGTGTTCCAGTTATCACCATAAAGGCAAAATACTACTCTTGAATTGATTCAGTCAACAACCCAGATGATACTCAGGTTTTTAGAAATGGCTGTAAAATGATGCAGAGTTCCACCACGTGTTCATGATGGCATGTACAATCATAAACATGCAAATAGATGGTATGTTTAGCATATGTCATACATAAAGCCCTGCTCCCCACATCGCTCAGGAAATATCATCAGTCCCATTTGGCTGATGGCAGAGGAAGGGGTTGGAAACAGTGCCAAAAGGTGACAGAACTTGCCCTGTGTGACAGAGGAAATTGGGGCAGATGTAAATGGAGCTTGGATGCTCTGGCTTTTGGCTGTAGTGCCTTATCTTACTTGCTCCCTTGATACTGGCTGTTCTCTCCTGCAGCTGACACTGTGTGGGTTGAGGGAGCTGCGGCAGACATGCAGCCCTTTCTCAAGACAAAGCAGTAGGTAGGAGAGGAGGAAGAAAGAGAATATCCTGCATCTAATGCCAAATCTTTGGCCTCTGTATTTTCCAGAGCTTGCTTAAAGTTTCAGCATAACCTCTCTGTGAAACGACTGGAATTGAGGTTTATGTTGTAAATATGGATTAACAATGGCACAGATTGCCACGTGGATCAGTCGGAAGAGATAAAAAGTAGCAATTGATGCATGAGCTGCAGCTGCCTTGTAAATTTCACTGTGGTGCCAACCGAGATGCATACTTCCTTAAATTCTCTGAATTCACTAAGATTAGATTTGGTCTCTGCAATTGCTTTAATTAAAAATTAAATAATCAGGCAGGAAGAAAGAAATCTACGTTTTTTCTGCATATGTATGTGCAACTCCCAGTTGATTCCAGTGAGTCACATCAACAGCAAATATTTGACCCAAAAGTCTAACTACAAGTGTTCCATTAATAAATACAGGGACAGATTTGCAGCGTGTAAATCACCGGAGCTCCACTGATGCCAGCATAGTTATGCTGATTTACATCAGCTGAAAAGTTGGCTGGTGGAATTCACATTCCTTCGGACATCAAAGATGCGTCAGCAAATGGTAAACTTCACTTGTATTTTTCAGCCTTCTAATTTTAAAATAGCCAAATTGATTTATTATTAACTGCCAGGTTCTTATGGTGAGACTTTGTGTGCCACGTTTCAGCCAGACGCCACTCTTGCAGCCAGGCTGTAAATCCTTCCAAAATGGGGATTTTAGCTGAAATGCTGAAAACTCTCTAATGTTTGTGGGTAGTGCTGTGTCATATTTAAAATAGATGGGCTAATCTAACCATATCCTAAAAAAATGAAAAGCATGAAGGTTGGATGGCTGAGAGGGCTGGCAGGCATGCCAACTTAAATTCAGTCATAGCCAGAAATGACAGAGTTGTTACCGTTTTTGGAAACCCATGAGATGAGTTGTTGAGGCTCGATCAATTTGCTGTCCTTCTCTCCTTTGAGAAGTTAAAGAAGAAGTGAACCATGGAACCTGGTGTTCTGGCTAGATGCTTGACTTCTGGTTACATGACACTGCAACTGGTGCCTTTAGAAGTCTGCATTCACTGAGTGAATAATGATCTGATAGGTGTTTGAGTGGGTGCTCTGAGTGCTGGTTCTCTTGGCACGCATGTTTATAAAGCCAGGAAGGCTTTATAAGTGATAGAAGTGATAGGCAGCTGGGAGTATTACCAACATCCTTCCTGGCCTGCTTCTAGAATAGCCTGTTTCATTCATGAGTACATTTGAATAGAGGACTTGATTCAGTTGTCAAAATATTGTAGAAAATTTATCAGAACTTGCTCAGTTGCTCTGCTGGGATCGCAGCAAACAGAACAGAAGGTGCTTCTGAGCTCATCTGGTGCAACTCCGTGCTCAAAGACGGCATTGGCTTTGGAGTTAGATCTGACTCTGGAGTCATATTGGATTGTTCAGGATCTTGTCCTGAGTTGTGAGTATTTCAGTGGATGGAGATTGTGCAGCCTCTGTGAGCAGTCTGTTTGCATTGCAGTAAGGACTGAGCTAGAGGATCAAGTAAGGGAACATATGTCTGAGTGTGTTTTTCTATTTGATTTTCTGTGGACATAAACTAAGCTTAATAATCTGTCCGTGGGTAATAAAGCAGACCTTCACAAAAACTGTTGGTGCCGAAGGTGTCAGGGATAAGAGGGCGTAAGCTGAATAAAAGTGAGCGGCCAATTAAGGGGAAGAGATCATAGTTAAAAGACAAATTTTTGTATAACTCATTGGATGTCAGGGAACTGGGGAAACCCTTCATGGCTTCTGCTCCAGCAGAAGTAATTTCAGGTGGATCATGCAGTGTCTTAAGTATCAACTGACTACAGGATACAAATCCATTAAAAAAAAAACAGGCTTTGTTAGTTCTTGTCATTAGTAAGTTGTCAATAGTAAATTACTAGTGTCTTGTTTTGAAAGCCTTCAGTTTCAGTATTTAGTGCTCATAACTAAAGAGGCACAATCCCTAGCTGAGATTGAAAGCTGTTCGTAGCTTGCCTCTTGTTTTTATTTACTATTAATGTCTTTATTTGTGATTCTGGTTCTGGATGCACCGCACTCTGAAAAAGGGCACAGTGGTAACACAAGTAATACAGGTGAAATAAGTAGAACACATGAATGCCACCATCATTTTCCGGTTCTTCAGAATGAGAACTTTTAATCTCTAACAGGTATTCTGATGGATTTCAACTTGACCATAACACAAAAAGCAAGTAGTAGAATGGCAAGAATAGCTAAATGAACTATGCAATATAAAATGCACGTTTATCTCTTGGGACTTATCACAGAGCATCACTGAAATAATTTGGTAGGAGTTGTTGCCTATTTGCAAGCAGGAGAGCATCCAAACAGCTGGAGCTTTAAAAACAGTGTGAGGTGTATGACTGTGCTCTGTATGGGAGGATAATCACTACTGAGAATTGAGAGGCTTGCTCTGTACGTGTGTGTGGTCTCACTGTCTTGTGAAGGTGGATTGTCACTGCTGCAGACAGGCGGCAGGACAGGATGGAGCACTGGCTTTTCCACAGTACAGTAGTTTGTTTATTTGTTATGGGCTTCAGAAACATGTCTTAATTCTGTTGGGGCTTAAATGCTACTAGCTTGCAAGGGAGTGTGGATTATATCTGAGATGTAATATGAGCATGGGGGCTTTCTTTTTGATCATTACAGGGTAGGAATGTTTTGTAATTCTTCTAGTGCAAAAGAAGCTGTTTGGTGACAGGCATCAAGTTAAATTCCTGCAAGGGGCTGGCAGCAGAATACATTTGTCTATTTAACTGCATGCAAAACACTTGTCAAGACAGATTCTGGTCCCCTTTCCTAAGCAAGAGACTCTCACAATCTCATGTTCCAGATAATCTTTTGGAGAGAGGCTAGTGCAGAAACACATGCCAAGCTGCTACCAGGACTCGTAGATGCTAGAACCAAAGACATGCTGCCAGATGGAAACCTCTCTGATGCACTGAGAAGGGACAGAAAAGAAGGCAGAAATGTTCACATCTGGAGGAAGATGAGATCAGAGCTGGCTTTCCCAACACCCTCTAAATAGATGATGGGCTGTCACTTTCTTTAATGCATTTTGCCACATTTGGTAGGAAATCACAGGGGTAAACAACTTGTTTTGGGAAAGGACAGAAAGTGAAAGGCTGTAGGAAGCACAGTGGTGGTGAGACTGCTGGAGGTGTGAGGGTGGTATGCAAAAGAGAACAAAAGTCTAGAAATGAAGCTTCAATTCCTATTAAAGGGGAAACATTGCAGTCGCCCTTCCATGCATTTGGACAGGGTATAAATAGTTTCCGCGGTCATTGTTGGCTTTGTAATGTGCTATAAGCTGATTAAAATGTGAAGGTGGTGAAGTAACATGAGGTTGCTGCTCACACTGCTGTTCTAATCTTACAGTTTTGTTGATTTCTGTTAAAGTTGTGCTTATCTTCATGCTGGGCCTCTGTATTTCGACTTGCTCTCTCCCTTCCCCCTGTATATGCCAACCTTCTCATTCCCCTCACTTTCTTCTCCTGTTGTCTTGACTCCTTTGCCATTTCAGAAGTGTTATTCTATCATTTCAAGTGCTTCAAGCTACCTCTGGGGCCATCTCCTCCTCTAGTGCTAGCTGACCTTTTCTGAAAACCAGCCTCACCTTTTCAGCATCCAGCTTCAGAGACTAAAGAGGCTGGCAGTCTTTGGCACATGATGGCCAGCTCTGGCCCAAGCGTGTGTGTGTTTTGGAAGAGGATGAGAGAAAGATGGATGAGTAGCTGAAAAGGATAAGCCTGTCACAAACCTCATCTAGGAAGACTGCAGAAATAGTGAAATATTCTGGTGATCAGTAAATCCCCACCACTGAATTTGTACCTTTGTCCAACCTGGCTTTTCCAAAACTCCCGCCTGCTACACTGCCATGGTGAAGATGCTTTGTGCTGCCTTTTTGTTCTTGTTTCAGCACTGAGAAATCTGTGCTATCTTAATTATTAACCTGTTATGCTTAAGTTTCATTACCTATATATTTTTTAATGTCTTCTATTGTGATGACAAATGAAAGTGGTAGTTCTGCCACCGCTGCAGTGCTTTAACTTCAGACTCTGTGCTCACTGTGTGCCAGTAGTAATGACTCCCATAAAAGTCCTTTGATTGTTCTCTGATGCAAATCGCGATCAGCAATAATGCACCATTCTCTCTATAACAATTGTATACTGCTCAACTTCTTTGGGCAACTTATTGAAACATAAGTCAACATTAGGATAGGTTAATAAATACTACGGTAAAAATTTAAACACTTGCTAAAGGCATGCATCCCTCTATGCTTGTTCTTAGGAACAGCAGAACTTTCATTTTCCCATCCCAATAGCTCAGTTTTAGCCTTACTCCCCCCGCTGCCCTCCCCACCCCTTTTTAATTCCATTTTTTCCTCCCCGTGAGGAGGGGCCTGGCAAAGTGGGACGTGATGGTAGGGAGGCGAAAGACTCCAAAAAACCTGCACTATTTTTTCTCTGTATTCCAACCCAATTGCACCTCAGAATTACAGAGCAGAGCGTTAGGAGAATTAACTCATCAGTGTCTGCAAAGTGTGAATCTGCAAAATAATAATCACCCATTGACAACCCCTTGCTTGTATTTCCACCTCCATGTGGAAATGCCCTCAAACTAAGTAAAAGCGTGGAGCTGAGCGCTGGAACAGACTTGGATGGAGCACAGAGCAGCCCAGCTCCTCCGCTGCTCAGCTGGGGCAGCAATCCCAAGCTTCTGCCTGGCTTCTCCTTTGTTTGCTCAGCTCTTTGTTTGCAGAGCTCCCGTGTGTTCAATAGAACTTAGCTATAGCCTCGGTGTCTTGGAAAAAAGAAAAAAAAAAAAAGAAAAAAAACAAAAGAAAAAAAAACCACCACTATTTTGTCCTTTTTATGGCTGCTCTAAATATGACTATTGAAGCAAGACAATAGTCAGATAAAGAAATGCAGGCAGTGTACGCAAAAGCCTCTTCAGCAGGTCTCAAGTCAGCCAGCCTTCCTTTCTTTTGTATATTTTAGCTAACAGCCCATTGAATTAGCAAAGAGGAAAAAGGGAACAAAGATTTAATGCTACTCGTCTCCGCTCTTTAAAAGACATTAATACTGGTATAAAAGGTCTGATTTAAAGCAACTGAAACAAGGGTGTTCAGGTAAGCCTGCTGGTTTGCCTAAATGTCCAGTGAATAGCAAATGAGGAGTAGGATGCTCAAGGCTGTGGGTCACCTGTGATCACGGCCCGAGTAACTCTCGGTTGCTTTAAAGGGTTTAAACTGGTTGAAATAACTCCTGTAATTCTGCTTGTATCGTCTGCACATACTGCCCCGCTTTGTAGCTGCACAGTGAAGCTGACCTCGGAACTGATCTGCCTGAAAATAACCTGACCAGAGGACGAAAAGAGGCTCTTTCCAGTTTCCTGACCTTGCCTACCCTGCAGCCCGGCGGGCGGAGGTGAAGGTGATCTGGAGGCAGAAGCAGCAGTCACTGGAGGAGTGCTTGAGCCATAGCTGTCACCAGAGAATTTCTGGTGCAACTGCGACCTCGCAGAACAGTTTCAAGGCAGCCTCACTTCCAGTGAGATTTACAACAGAACAAGGGATAGGAAACTCATTTTTGTATTCCCTTTTGCCATTAACATCACTCTGTTGTGTACAGTGGCTTGCGAGAAGACTTGCAAAGGCTTGCAAAGTATAGCAAGGATTAGGGGGAAAAACTTACTAGCCTTTAAGTATTAGTAATTGATGCATGTTAGCCAAATATTTTACATCACCTAGTTGAATAAATAATGAAGGGTGTAATTCTGCAAACCATTGCTCAGTGACAGTTTTTGGAGTATGATAAGGGCGAGGAAGGTTGATCCCAGAGTCTGAACTGCTGTCAAAATGCACAAGACCCCAGGAATGGCTAAATGCTGGTCTTGTTCCCCACTGAAGTGAGTGGGAACTGAGTTGGGCCTCTCCAGGGCAGCGCTGAAGACTCATGTGATGTGGAGAGACAGCAAACCTGAATAACTACGTATTTCCCCATGGAAATCATTGTGTAAGTGCATCTGATGCATAATACAGTGCAAATACAGGCTGCTGTAATTGCATTCAATAATTGATATTTTTAAACATGTAGTTATTGTCGTATCTGGCCCCTTGGAATCACTGGCCTACGTGGTTCGGTGTGAAGGCCAGGCAGTGCCTTGCAGGGACCACGTCATGCTATAACACAAAACTAGATAACATTTGCCTTTAAATTTCCTTGCTATTTAAGAATCTACCTCAGGATTTTTTGAAGTGATAAGTAGGTGATAAAATAATAAGCAGAGTTGGCTTTGCATGCTGTCTGGCACATGCAGAACAGTATTTTGTCAGCAAGCACCTAAGCAGTGGTTGTATCTGAGGGAGACAAAGTCTGAAGCACACACAGAGCTGGTGCTGAGGGCCGTGTGGCTGTAAATGGGGATACAGACATACTGCCTGTGCCTCACATTTATCATGCACAGAAGGGTTCATTTGAGACAGAGCCCTGTGTAGTAGGGATGTGGAAAAAAGGAAGATGCCATCAGCTTCCTCAATCTGCAGCAGTGTGGCAGTGCCTTACGCTGCGAGTGGCAAAGGAGGATATTAATACAGCATGTCCTGCCATTATGCACAGCAAAGGGCGACTGAATTTCTGTGCAGTGAATGCATTTAAATATCTAGTTTGTGTTTCTGTGGCATTCAACTTATGTTCTGAATTGTATTAGAAACCGGGAAATTAGGGAACTTAGTCCTTTTTGGTCATTCTCAGTATTCCTTTTTCCTCCACCTCTTTACTATTAAATAGATGGAAGCTTTCCTCCAAGGCAGTGCTCTTCTTGTAAATTGTGTGCAAAGTCTGAGTCTGGAGAGATGGGCTGCTTTGGAGCTGGTAGCTTTGCAGTGGGTCAAGGGGCACGAGGGAAACCCCTGGCAAACTGCTGACATGGGAGAAATCCTAGAGATTGCCCATCTGGCTTTGGAGCCCATATTTCTGCATCTGGCAGAACAAAGAACATGCTGTGGTCGAGACAGGAGGAAGAGAAGTAAATACAGTTGGCAAAACATCCAGCACATCAGGAAGAGCAACTCCATGCTGCGAGTGCTGTGCAAATGTTGGCACTGGCCTGGAAATCATAGAAGCATAACTGCTTCCATGGAGAACTCTGATGTTTTGCTTCACCCTAAATTTGGCCTCTTGTTAATATCCTCTCTCCCACTTGCAGAAATGATCCATTGCTTTATGTGTCCCTTCCTGTGTAGGACAGTGCCATCTGATGTGTCTGGGATGGGCCTATAATTAGTATTGCTTCCTTTCTAAATCCTTGACCAGCTACAGGAGGATGATTTAGCTTCTTCTCCCCTCACCTGATTTATCTGCCTTTTTCTGAATGGAGAACAGTTTCCCAGTCTGAGCTCTGTTTTCATGTGGACGTTTTCCCAAAGTGCAGCCTGGTGTGTAGATGTTTTCTACTGGCGTGAAACCTGCTGGTATCAGAATCCAATCTGAAGTATTCTTGGCTGATCATTAATTCATCTGCTTGCAATTCATTCATCTTTATTTCACCATTTACTTAATGAGGATAATGGGGAGCATCAAAATCTGAAGACTGATCATTTTTTAAAAGCAATCATCTGATGATATTTAATTAATAATAGTGACAACAATAACCTTAATTCTTCAGGTATTCCTGGGTATTCCCCCAAGAGAGTTGTATTTTAATTATATTTGCCACAAGGACAAATTAAATCTCCTGGATTTAGTTTATGGCATTCACTTTGTAGGAGCAGGGAGAAAGCTATTTTCACGTGAAAATAATCTGAAACTTTTTTGGAAGCTCCTAGAAATGGCAGAGATGAAGAGAAGATAAATAGTGCTGATGATATTTGGTATGACATTGGTAATTCTCAGAGGGACCCCGCAGTGCAGTGTGCCAGTGTGGATGTTCTTAGCTTTTATGAAGGTGACAGACTTGACCTGTCATGTACTAGTTACACCCTGGACAGACTAGAAATGTCACAAACTGCTAACAGTTCCTACTGAAGATATAAAAGCGTCTCTTTGGAAAGCTGTGCCACTTAGAAAGGTGGGAGCTTTCTACTCTTCTAAATTTTTTTTCTATTCTTCTTAATTTTTTTTCTATTCTTCTTAATTTTTTTACCCCCTCTTCCCATATGACTGTACATACTGTCCAGAAATTTTCTGAAGCAGAAAAAAGCAATTTTAACAAGCTTAAAAATGCCAGATTAAATAAACCAATAATGGCAGTGACCATGTAGTGTTTTGTTACTATTTCAGAGGCTTTGTGAGGTCCAGTCCATCGCTGAGTGGGACTGAGAGCTGGAGAGGAACTTCTTAGACACAAAGGAGGTGCAGGCAGTAGGAAGGTGTGTGTAATTCTGGGTGAATATTTACTCCAAGAGATCTTCAGTTATTGGAATGGCACTGTGCTGCAGGCTTCTCCAGCTTAAACTCAGCTGATGTACAACTGGAAGGAGTTACCAGGAAGATATTTATGCGTTTGTCTCCCCTAGATAAAGCTACATCTTCTAGAGATAAATGCATCAGACGCGGGATACAGGTCCAAACTAGGTCTCCTGCACTTGGCTCAGTTCTGCCCTGCAGAGCCTTGCCCAGTTTGGTGAGCACACCCATCTGTTTTGCTTCAGTCCCATTTATATGTCAGGTCCTGCTGCAGCTTGTATTTCCACAGCAGTTGGAGGCAAATTTTGTTCTGGAAATTAACAGCACACCACTGGGCTGCACTGATGCTTTGCAATTGGCTGTGGAATAGACACCAGATATGATAATCAAAGGGCTGCCTGTCAAGACAAAAGGATTTGGTAAAACACTGTGCTATCAGACTTTATGGTGGTTGAGATTTATATTTAATATGGTGGTTTAATTGTCCTTTCTTGCTCTTTTATGGAAGAATCTAAGATTAATGGTGAGAACGAGAGCAAAATAAGTGGTTTTATGTGTGGGGAATTTTGTATCAAAACTCTATTTCAAGAAACTGAGAAGTAAAACAAAGAGCACCTGCAGACAGTTTGTATTCATTCCTTAATTTCAGCTTGAAGAAGAACTTCAAGAAGTCCCTAGGTTCTTAGTATTTGGTTTATTATTTTAGGTAGCTGTTTGTTTTCAGAGGAAATTCAGCTCTGAGAAAACACAGAATCTGGTTTGCCCTTAATTGTCTTATCCATATCTGAAGTGTTCCCGTGATACATGTGACAAACCCATCCATCGTGTGTTTGTTGCAGGCTGGTGTGCAGTGTAAAATGTCACCTGTGTTCAGGTGAAGCACTGCCCGAGTCAGCTGGCACCGCTCTGAGCAGAGCGTGCCCTGCTCTGCAGTGGCTGCTTGTGAGCTCTAGCTGATAGCTGCCTTGGTTCCTTGTGTGTACAGCTGACTGCGGCAGCATTGGGCAGTAAGCTGTTAGACTCGCTCTCAGGAAGTCTTAGTCGAGCTGGTTGTGATCCAAAAGCCAAATACCTTGGATCAGACCCTTCTAGAGTTGACTTGGATACTTCAGTTTATCACAGTGAGGCTGCAGCATTTAAAGACATCACCTCCAGTCTTCAAAGTCAACAAGTGCTGCCCAGGAGGCAAGCTTTGGTACCTGAGGTTTGACATATTGGCTGGTTGCAGACATATGCATTTATTAAAATATAGTCAAGTTTTCCCCCACTTGTTTTTATTTCCAGGGAGTTTTTCACCAGCTTGTTAGATCCCATTTTTGCCAGGCTATCCAGCCATCTCCAGCAATATACCAAATCTTCAGCAATAATTAATCTAGTTTATCTCTTGAAATAAAGGCTGCCATTTCAGAGTAGCACCAATCTGAAATCTGTGGCTGCTGGACCCTCCTGCTGTGTCATTTTGTAGTTGCAAGGCCCCAACCTCCATTAAACCATGTCCTTTTTTCATCTGCAGGCTAAGGAGTTCTCAGCCAATTCTTACAGCTTTTCTTGCGTGAGTCCAAAGTGAAGGTAGCTGTTTCTGGCTGCCATTTCTAGGAAGAAAGAGTGCAACTGCATCTGGAGACGGAAATGCCTTCACCAAGTCGTAATGGACGTATCAACGTTAAAGAGATTAAGGAAAGCTTAAGAGAGGCCCAGACAGGAGGGTTTTGAGGAGGACCTGCTTACCCTGTCTCCTGCAATGCTGGGCGACCTTAGAGGGGAAAGGGGATTCCTGAAGAGAACAGTTGCCAGACTGCCTTAGCAAAGAGCTGAAACTGCTTGGGAGTGGGGTAGGGATTTTCCCAGTCGGTTACGGTTCAGGAGTGCTTCTGTCTGTCTTGTAGTTTGTGGAGGATTTAAGAGCTACCTGAAGATTAGGCATTAAAAAGTGTTTGCTGACAACTCTGCTGCTTAAGGAATATCCTATTTGAAAAGGATGCCAAATGAAATTATTTTAACTCATTTTCACAAACATCTCATGTGGACTGTGAAGTAACCACAGACAGAGTTGTTCTGCCTTGCTCTCAGCCTGTCTCATACCACTTCCAATGAAGTCACCCGAAGCCTCTGTAGCATCAGCAGTGAGCAGCAGAAAGCAGAACAGGCAGCTCCGGGTGTTTTCTTAAGAACTGGGATGTTTCATGAGGCTTCTTCTGAGACCAGTACTCTGAGTGAAGAATCAAGAAAAACATGTCCTGTGAAAATGAGTGTGTAATGACTATTGAAACTGTCTGTGAGGTGCAGTAGGACCTGTACAATTTTTTGTAAATATTCACACAAAATTTTTTAGGAGAATAACCATAAAATATGCACTGGAAATGTTGGTCTCTGCTGCCTTATAATGCCCAGCACATTAGAACTGCAGGGAAGCTGTGCATAATCTTGACTTTCCCTTCTATTTTCTTTCCTTTTAAAATAAACATTCCTTGAGGAAGAGTCCCTCATCGTCTTAAAGGAAAGGTAGAGCTGGTCATTAGTACTGGCTCAGCTTTTAGCACTTAGTTGTTGAAGGTACCTACTGGTCTCAAGGGGTATGGCAAGATATTTTCATTCTCTGATTTATAGGAGAGATGAAATGTGCGACCCACTTCACGTTTGGTAGCGGTGAATCTGCAGTTTGAGCCTTCAGTCCTTGCTCTGTCAAATTTCTTCTTGGGGAAGACAGACATGTAAAGATTTTTGGGATCGTAGTCCAACTGTCATCGTTGTCTTGAGCGGGTAGCTTGATTTCTTTCTGGATAAATCATTTAAGTTTTAAATGCCTAATTAACTTAGAGATAATGAGGAGTTGAAAAATCATTGGTTATTATGAACATGTCAAGGTTGCTTATTTATTTTTTCTTCCTGAATTCCACATGTGACAAGCAGCGTCACGACATGTCAGGTCAGGCTGCATCAATCACGTCTTCTTACGTTACATCAGGTGTGCGGGATGGTGGAAACCACTCACGGGTCAGGCAGGAGGCTGAAGAACAATTCTTTTACAGCTTGAATGGAGGAAAGAAGGTTGGGGAAAGGGAGAAAACTTGGGTAAAGCACAGGATTTCTTTTCCTGAACAGATGGCCAACCCACCCACCATCAGGTGAAGTCAGATAGGGCTGCATATGGAAGGCAGGGGATACAAACTTCATCAGATGGGTTGTTAATTTCATAATGCTATGAGAACCTAAGATGCAAAAATTACCAGCCTTAGGAACAAAAGGCTTTCAATTCGGAGTTGGAGAATTTCTCCAGTTTGTTTATTTGTTTGTTTTGTTCTCCAGGCTTTGGATTTGGGGCAGTAGGTAATGGTAGCTCTTGCTGAGGTCTGACTCCTATGGCCGTCTAGAAGCATGGAAGATCATTTTAATCTCAGCCCTCCTTGGCCAGCATTAGAGATGACTGATGCTTCTTTAAGATTCAGATGTGGAGATCAGCCTTTTAACTTTTCATAAAATAAAACCAACTTGATTTTTAGTCCAATGCTCCAAGCATATTTCACCCTTTTTTGTTTTCTTTTTGAACTTGTTTTAAACAAGGTATTTGGTTTGGATTCCTCTTGTTGCTGTTTTTTTTGGTTTTGTTTTTTTTTTTTTTAAATAAGCGTTTACTTAGTGCTTCCAATGCAAAGATTTCTGGAAAGTGATCCTTCCTTGTAAAGCTCTTCTCATCTGGCTGTCGAGACAGTACAGCAACAAGTACTTCAC
The DNA here is from genome assembly GCA_035772895.1 of Perdix hodgsoniae. Taxonomy (NCBI): domain Eukaryota; kingdom Metazoa; phylum Chordata; class Aves; order Galliformes; family Phasianidae; genus Perdix; species Perdix hodgsoniae. The sequence continues at coordinate 10,955,529 of JAPSGF010000017.1, read as the reverse complement.
ACAAGCAAATTTTCAGGTACCTAAAAGCTTTAGCAACTCTCAAGATTGAAATTCTTACTTCACGTGTCTCTTCTTACAGTATACAATGGTACTTTTCCCATTGCTGCTGGTAGTGGTCATAGCAGTAACAGGAGGCTTCAGCTTCTTGCGCAGATTCTGCAGCATACTCACGATATCTCAGATCTGTCTAGGAATAAACTCCGATAATAGAGTCAGCTTAGCAGTATGTATACCCAAACATTCTGCAGTGTTAGCTGGCACTGATCTCACTGTTGAATCGTCTTTGCAAAAAGATCTGTCTAAAAACAGAGTTGTGCAGAGATGGGGTCATCCCTGAGTTTTCTTAGCAGAAATGAAAACTGACTCCAACTTTCAACTCTGATTAGAATTGAACTACAGGAATAAAAGCAGAGCAGGTTAGTTGTGATTGGCAAATGCCTGGCTAGTATTCTTACCTGTATTTTCACCGTCCATATGTTATCTTGTGGAATGTTGCGTAATTCATAGTAAGGTATCCTTAAAATTAGTGATATTAAAAACGTATCTGGTCATCTCTCATGTTCTCATTTTGCTCTCTAGAATAAAATCTGTCCCTCAGAGTAAATAACCATTGCAACATACTGGCATAACGTGGCAATCTGAGAGAACTGCTGTGATTAAATGGCTTGGTGAAGAGCAAGGAATGTCTGTGCTACAGTATTCTTAACAGTATGCAGTAGTATTACAAATGTACTGTAATGAGATGCTCTTAGAAGTATTGTCCACGGCCTCATTGGTCATGATATGAAGATGATTATCTCAGATCTGATTCATGGCAAAGTAGGTGGGAGTCACTATGGGGAGGTTTGGAGAGATCCATTACTCTATATGGAGATGTACCTGCGTTTGAAAGTTCTGAGTGTCTGAGTATCTCAAAGTAACTTTGAGGGTCTCAGAATAATTGTAGGATTAGTTTATTCTCAACCTCTTTTCATTAAACTGACTTTAGATGTTAAAGTTTGAATGAATTAAAATAGCATATATATCTAGACTTTTCCCTTTCCTGAAGGTATTAGCATTGCAGACAAGTTTAGATGTTAGATCTTGGCTTGCTAACAGGAGGCTCAAAGATACTGCAATCTGGCCTCAGTATAATGAGCCCCTTTGTTATATTTAAATACGATCATACTATCCCATATACAGCGAAGAATTGGGATGTTTTATATTAACAATGCACCAGCACTAAAACCTCAGACAACTCTAAAAAGGCACTAATTATTATTATTAGTGTTTTACACTAACAATAAATGTCAAACGGAACCCTGCAAACAAATAACTACCTGTCACTAAGTGAATGAAAAGCAATCTTAGTAAAGTGAATTAAAACCCAAACAACAGAAAGCTCAACAGGCAAGCACTGCTGGGGTGGCTTAGCTGGGTGGTTGATGCAAGTCTGTTCCAAGAAGAGCAGGATGCCCTTGGTTGTGACAGTCCCAATAGTCCTGTCTTTCCACTGACATGTGGGGCACCTGGTCAGTGGGAGGTATATGAGCTGATATCAGCTGAAGTGCCTCAGCTGTAGGAGACACTTAGTCATGGTAAATGGAAATTGGATAATAGTGAGGATTTAGCTGCTTTATTTACTATATTAGGTGCAGTGTTTGAGAGTTTTATCAGTGGACAATTTAAAGTTGGACAGCAGAGCATGTGTTTGTTTGGGTGACATTTCTCTTACATTTTTCAGAGTAATGTGCATCTCCCAAAGACTTATTTTTATAAATTGTACATTTTATTTTTCAATCTTCATGTATCTTTGATATCTGATTGACATTTTCAGGACACTCTAATCCTTTCTACTGAAGGAAGCTCTCACAGTGGCAGCTCTGGCAATCAGCTTCAGAGCGCTCTCGATCTGTTTTTATGATGGCAATGAGGTGTATGACTGAAGAGCTGAAAGGAATTGAGATCTGGTGGGTGGCAGGACGGCCTTTCATAGTGACAGCAGTTGCTTCTCACATAGACCTGCTTATAAAATTCACATTTTTGGACCCTGAGTCTGCCCTCACGCTGATTTGAGTCTAATAGTTCACTAGCCTCCGCTGAGTGAATAAGAAAGTAATAAAAGAGTTGCAAATTGGCCCCAAGGCTTTAATTCAGAGCACACAGTGTCACAGACAGCGGTGGAATTTTGTGCACACTTAATACAGGTGATCTAAATTTCTTTTCCGCCAGTGTGAAAACAGGGGAGTGTTCAGATGGCAATGGCTCTCAGAACCAGATCTCTTATGGAATCTCATGACTCTGCTTTGAGGTGGACCAGGATGAAGTGTGTGAGAAGGAAAGAGATGGATGTGAAATCAGCAGTCTGTGTCTTTGGTAGATTGTCCTGTGCTGCGGATGACATCTAAAGTGGTTCAGCTACTTCTGTGAGATTTTCTGCCTCAATGTTTCCTTTTGGTTTTAAAAAGTAAACAAAAACAAAATATCCCTGTCTTACAGCTGTCCTTAAGTGATGTGGAATACCAAGGGAAAGCCATAAAACCACAACACTTAGTGTTATCAGGAGCTGCTATTTCTCCATTCACTTACCCATAAAAAGTGCCATACTCAACAGAGACGTCTGTCCTTAAGCACCTCACCTCTCCCTACATTCATCCTTTTTTCCTTCTCAGCTCTGCCTGCTAGAAATAAACATTAAAAAAGTCCATTCACAATGGGTTCATGACTGCAGTGATCTGTGTTGTGATTTATCTTTAATACTTGCCAAATAATTCTTGGTAGGTCTGTCTCCTCTGGGGATGAGTGATGGAGAGGCATCTGCAGTTCATCCAAGAACCAGTGTGGGTTGGCGCATTCTAATTTAGAAAGAAAAAATGCTAAAGTTCTCTCATTTGCTTTCACCCTTTAATGAATAAATGAATGGCATTGTGGTTTCCTTAGCATTATTTTGAGCTCCACGTCAGGACAAATGGTCAGACACAAAAATGTGGGCTTTTCTGTAGTGATTCTGGCAATTCTTGATAGTTTATTTTCCCCCAACCTTATCCAAGCACTGCATGCTTGAAATGAAGAGCCTCTTACCTGAATGTCTGGTAGGACCCATTTCCCATGCTAGTCAGATCCCTTTATGACAATATTACTTGTTAACACTTTTTTATGTAAAAGGAAGTCACAGTGAGGAAAAAAATGAGTCTTACATTGTTAGATTAATCAGAAGAGTTCAGTTAAACTCAGACTTGACCATCTAAAGAATTTCTGAAAGTCAGCATCTCTGTAGAACTCAAGCTGCTGTAATATCAGCTTCCTCATGAATGCTGGTGAAGGTCTTCTGTTGTTGATTTTTTTTTTTTCCAGATTTCCATAACTGACGGAAGCTGGGTTGGATGTTTGTTCAAAGACTGAAATCTTAACTTAAAGCCAGATATCTAGAATGGAATTGTTTTAAGTTTAATGAAGACAAGGTTATTGCATAGCTAATGCCTATTGCAAAGGACATGAGACAGTTCTGGGTGCCTCTCCATTCCTACAGACTGATTTCTGGAGAGACCGACTGCGTAAGACTCAGTTTGTCTTCACCTGAAGACAGAGTTGAAACAAGAGGGAATTTGTGTGACAACAAGAAATAAGCGGGTAAAGAGGAACCTGAAATTAGCTGAAGACTGCATGAAGAGAGATCACTGTAATGGGGGAAGAACTCTTGTTGCTGAATGTCTGTTGAGGTAACAAGATCTATTCACAAAAGGAAAAATCATCTCTCAGCAGAAGGAAGCTGAGCCTGTCTCTCTGTAAGCAGTGCAAGGGGGAAGTGGTGGATGCCCAAGCCTCCAAAAAGGAGCAGTGCTGGACTCTGGTGAAGTGTCTGAGGAAGAGGTGTCCAGAGCAGATACTTGATGTGGGGTTTTGAACAGAAATGCTCTCTGAGAACAAAACTAATTAGCCATCCATATGCAGCTGGAGGAATAACTAATCACAATTCAGAATGCAAGTACACTTTTATCCTTTCATCTCAGTCCACTTCTCTGAAGCAGAGGTATGTGCAGTGACAGGTCAGTAGCAGAATGCATATAAACACTTGAAAGGCAAAGTTAATGGCTCACATTGCACCAAAAGTGCAGTGCTCCCATTAAACAGCTAGATCCAGTTCTTGGAAACCTCCCTGGCAGCAGACTGAGGGAAGCAAAGCTTGGAGATAAACTCATGCAGAGGATTGCTTTTTAACAGAGAACTCTTTCAAAATTTCCCACCAGGCGTCAGCAGCTCTTTAAACCATGCTGTCTATTTTGAGTTTTATTTAGATTAACAAATTCCACACCCTCGCATACAAAAGCAGAATAGAGTGAAAACACAAGCTGCCCTAACAGAGCAATATCCAACAAACATTATGCTACTCAGAAATATTTGCTGTACAATCCTCCCCACAAAAGGGACTTGTTCAGCCAAAAGATGTCAGATAGCATCTTGCTGAAAGCAATGGTGCCAGTGGAGCTTGCTTCCAAGTTCATACAGCTGATTTTTTTTCTCTCCATTTGCTTTATGCTAGGAATATCAGCCTTTTATTTCTCGGAAGCTCTGAACATAGGTAATGAGGTAGATGCACTTGAGACAGGGCTGTGTCTGCGGAGGAAGTGGACTCCTGTGAAAATGGAAGATGATGTCGTGTGCAGTAGAACCCGCTGCTTTCTATTTAACAGATACATTCTATTCGACGAGGTTGGCTTGTGAATGCATATTGCTGCCCTTAGTCATTTGTACTCCATTAGACCTCCAGGAGCTAATAGAATTTTTAGAAGTACGTTGTGTGGCAGCGTTCCATTGCTAAGTGAGACCCAGGCTATTTATGGAGTGAAACCCCGATGATTTTTGAGTGACCCAGCTTCAATCTGACACATAAATGTGGCAGTGAAGGCATGCAGGTGTCGTGTAGGGCTTAGTGCCTGAAAAGGACGGGAAAACTGAACAAGGTGCTTTGCTGTGTGTCTGGGTGACTGGTGCAGAATGTCGGTGGCAAAGCTGGGAACCTGTGTAAGGCAACCAAAGTTCCAGTCCAGTACCTCGGGAACATAGCACTAAATTAAATGAGTGCTGAAATACCCTGTTACTGGCATTGTGGTGCTTCAGTCTCTATTCTCTTCACACCTCCTAAATCTTTCTTGTTTGCATGTTAAGGTCTGTGCCTTTCTCATGGTGGATGCTCTGCCTCCTCCTGTTCCCAGTTTCTGTCGGTATCCCCACAACCTGGATCAGGGTGCTTCTGTCTTTAGCACAGGTAACTTTTTTCTTGGTTTAAATGTCACTGTGTCAGGAGAATCTGTTACCAGGGCCATCAGTTTTGATTTGTGTACCAGCAGTGTTGTGTCAGTAGCCAGAGGATACGGAACAGGGTTTTCCTGTAAGCTTTTATTGCTGGTGTTACTAGAAAATTGTTTCAAATTAGCTTCAATCTCATAAAAGTACAGCATATAATGTTCTGCCCTGCTTGTCAGCAAAGTGGTAGCTTTCAGTGAGCAGCATTGGATGGTCTGGTTGTTCAGAGTTTCAGTGGAGCTCTGATTCCCAAATGCTGTAAGTCACCTTTACCTCACCAAGGCCATGGCAGGTGGATGGGAGGGGAGCATGTTTGGGGCAGGCATGGATTTGGCTGTCTGCGTCTGTCTTGTCCTTGAAAACGAAGCTGCTCAATACTATCTTTATACAAATAAACAAGTAAGTCTATGGGACAGTTCCTGGAGACTAGGTAATGCGTGAAACTCAGATTTGTAACTGGAGACAAGCAACTCAACTTAATTAGTGCTTCAATCTCAAGATTTATTTTAGCTCGTTACAGATACTCAAGCTGTTTGCAAGTTGCGGGGAGCAGATTTGGTTAGAATATAGCATTACTTTCCTTGGCATTTCTGAAGCCAGTGAAGGATTTTGTTCTTTTTAAATATCAATGAATGTTTCTAGAAGGTTATAAGATACTCGTGACTCAAGAATTTTAGTGTAACTTTTAATGGGATGCATTTTCAAAATCTTTATTCGAAAACTGAAGTCGCTTTTTAAAGGGTAAAGGAGACAAGTGTCTATCAAGAGGAAGTTAGAAGCCGGTGTTTTTATATCATGCTCTAGGATGTGCAGCACGTCATGCATGAGGATTAACAGTTGCACAAAGCAAGTATGCAAGTTTTACTGGAACAGTTGCACTTTATCACCACTTTGCATCAATTTAAATGACTACAGAAGATAGAGGGCAAATGGAGAGAGTGTGTTCAACATAAAGGCTCTAGAGAGCAGAAGGAAGCTGAATAATCTTCTGCTATCTTACAGCTTCATATTAGTAGTTCTCTTATCACACACACTTACAATGCATAGCCTGCATATTTCAACTGCAGCTCAGCTGAGCTCTCTAAATGCCACATCCAGGAAAGCCAACTTGCTGGTGTCCCTTTAAAATCAGCTTAAACCTGGCATTGTAATTTACACCACTGTTTGTCACTATTTAATTTTCTCTGAATCTCCCATGAGTTATACCTGTTCACATCTGTTCTGAATGTATCCCTCTCAATTTATTTTTTATTACTCTCAATGCATAAAAACCTGAACCAGTAACAAAGTGTCCAGGTAATAAGTCCCATCCTCCAGCACACTTGTAGCCAAGGATTTGATGACATTTCCATTATACAGGTGTAGGTAGGAAGGAAGGAAATGGCTTAATACACTGACAACTAAAAGACTCAAAACGGAGAGAAAGTTAAAGGCAGAATAAAACCTATAGAAGAGACTAGAAAACTTTCTTAAGAGGATGCTAATAATACCTGCTTAACAAAAAACTGAACAGACCTTTGGGGAAAAAAAAGCCAGATTTAGAGCGTTCTAGATAGTAAGTCAGTGACTGCTTGAGAAGGTTGTGTGGGGAGGCTGTGATGCTCCTGTTGAATCCATGGGTTCACAGGGAGACTTCTCTGGAAGGTGTGCTTAGTGCAGGAAAGGGAAGGCAAGGGAACAACTGAGGTGTGCCCAGGAAGAAAAGTAATGCTTTGTGTTTTCAACAGGTAGCAGGTAAGGAGTCAGACCTTAAACTTTGGAAAAATTTGAGGGCAGAAATGAAGAAACTAAGAAAACTTAATCTCTGTTAAACTTCCTTGAAGTGTGGGAGAGGGGTCCTGAATTGCTTTGGAGAATGGGCTCACAGTCATTTCAGCAACTTTGTTTTATGGGATCTGACGGGCCCTGCAGATCAGCAAGAATTTTGAGTCTTTAATGCCTTGTCCCTGCAGAATGGCTGTATCACCTGTAATGCCCATCCTGCTGTGTGCCCCAGCTCCCACCAGGGACTGCAGCCCAGGAGCTCAGGACCACATCCCAGCGTTGTGTCACCAGTGAAAGCCCACCTGCATGAGAGAGAAAACAAGCTCAGCCTTGCTATCTGCGCCTGGCGCGGGAGAATGAAAACTGGGTTGTTTGGAGCAAAGGCCTCCCTGCAGTCACTGACAGGTATGTGCTTTGTCCTTAAGGAATGAGATGGAAAATCCCAGCACTGGATGGGTGGAAAAATTTGGTTATTGATAGATGGGGTGAGTGGGATTTGGAGATGCAGAATCACTGTTGGAAAGCACCTGGTGACTCTGCTTCAGCAGAGCACACTGGATTATTCATTCTGTGGGAAGGTGAAAGTCTTTGCTTTTGAAATTGTGCCTTAGTGAATAATCTGGAACATTATGAAAACAGTGAATTCATCTGTTCATGAATACTGTGGATATTTTTGCTTTTGTGCCATACCCATCCACAGCAATATTTTTTGTATTAAATACTATGAATCCACTTCACCTGTCAGCACTATTCAAAACACAAAATGCTGCATGAATAGGAAGGATGTTCTGGGATCTCTCAGATGATTACTGTTGCTAGGAAAACCACTTCCTGATATCTTTGTGCTCGGTGTCTGTGTCTCTCTTTGTGTACAGCCTGCGGTGACAGGCAAATTCATATCAAGGCACAAGGAAGAAATAGAAAAAGTTTAGAAATGTTTAAAGAACGCTGCTTAAAGTTAAAAGGCGGATGTCATTGCAAATAATAGTTAAGAGTTATGATTTCTTTCCTATGTGGGATTATTGGTATTAAATTGGAGAGAATTGCAGTGCTGGTTATGCTGTGACTGAACCTGATGCAGACTTGGGTTGCATTAAAGCTGAAAATTGCTGGGGCTTCCAAAATGCAGTTAATGTATTTTGTATTGTAATAACGAAGACACTTGAGCCGAAAGGTCACAGACTCTGGCTTCTGCTCCCTATTTTGTGCTCAAGAGGTTACTTGTTCTTTTCTTTTAATTAAGTTTGCAAGAGCTAAATGCTTACATTAGCCATAGGGCTTATATGTATATAGGTTTGTAATTTGGGGTTTGTGTGTGCCAGCACAGGAATCATAGCATTTAATCTGCTGTGACTTAATGGGCAGAATGTTTACAAGTGTGAGATAATAAGAGAACCAATATTCTGGAAGTCATCGTGTGAACAGAAACCCTGACTTATTTTATTGAAGTCATTGAGGCTCTTATGCCCTATTCTAAGGACAGTAATGTTTTGACTGTTTGAAGCTGACCCTTTAAGTTGTGCTTTCATATTGTGGATTCTAAATTAGGGGACTGGTATTGATCTCATCTAAAGAAAGCAACCAAGACAATTGGTGCCAGTCAGGAAAAAGAGGACTTTGCAGATTTCTGCTGTTAGCAGTCGCTTTACTATTGCTATTGCTGCCTGAGTGGATTCCCACACGGTGAGGTGTGTGAGCGCTGATGATCTCTGCAGCATCATCTGGGGACTTACTTGGAGCAAAGCTCAATTGTCGGAGTTGAGATTAGTAAGGATTTGGGGTGATATTTTTAAAGGAGTTGGGGTAACTGTAGATAACATCTGTAGCTGGAAAACACACTTAAACCTTCTACATCTTTATACAAAGCCTTATTTTCATCTGTTTGATACTTGCTGACCCAGTTGTCTTGATTTTTCTGTAATGAAATAAAAATCTCATGGAAAAGAGGTCTATATCTAAACCAGATAGCTATAAGCAAACTTTTTCCACTGTTTTCAACCAGAACTCAGACATTATTAGAAAATTCTGGCTAATTGTGAGTGGATTTTATCTGCTTTGCCATTGCTTGGTGAGTTGCACATGCTGTTCTTAGCTCCTGCTGAGCCCAGTAAGCTGCATCAGGTTGGTAGATGAGCAACGTGGCTGAGCACTTGAAATCGTTCAACTGAGTAATGGTTCTGTGCAGGCCATGGCCGATGATGTGTGAACCCTTCTCAGCTCATCCATGGGAGGATCCAGGAGAGAATTGGCCTTTTTCTGCCACACCTTTGTTTTTTTGTCTTCAGAAGCTTCTTGTGTGAAAGCCTGGTGTGCTGAGTAAAACAGCAGCCTCTGCTTGCTCTCACCCAGATGTTGTCAGTAATTCTTTCCTTTTGATGGCAAATTTGCTGCTAAGCTGTGCTGAGCTTCAGTTCTACCAGCTGAATAAGAAGATGCAGCTGTACAGGATGGATCTGCTACTTGATGGATAGATGAGTTTTTATCTCCTGCAGTAGGCTTGAAGTAGTCTGAATTTCCTCCCAGAGTAAATCTCTAGTTCTGCTGCCTGCCCTAAGGAGAACAATGGCTCCCACTGGATGCTTTGTCCTATTTTTTCCACTCTCTAGCTACAACATCCTTTTAATAAACCAGCTCCCAGCCAAGCACTGTCTTTCTCCAACACATTCTAATTCTTTAAAATAGCAGAAAATTTATTCTGTTCTCTTGGGTCTTTAAGTCCACATTTTAAAATTCGAAGAGGGTAAGCAGAGTATCCTTTGCTGTGATACAGCCAAAAGAAAAATATCTTTTTAAAAGGATCTAGCTAAACATTTTTAATGATTATAGAACACAGTGGCTATTAAAGGGAGAAGTTTGTGTGAAATGACTGTGGATGAAATGAAGATTTTCTGCCTTTCCATGTATTTCACTTCCCTTTTTTAAATTATTTATGTTATTTGCTTTACGGTGTTGTGGACTCCTTTGTTCAGTAGTATAGAAAGAACATGTTGAAACATAACTCCTGATTTATTTTTGTTCTCATGAGGATGAGCAGGGAAAGGCCACATTGGCATTGCAGCTGGCAATGAAGGACAGGCGTGGGGCTGTATGGTCAGTGCCAGAGGCTGAAATTGGGCCTTGGACTTTTATGCCATAGCTCAATGGTTTTTTAGTTTTTTTTCTTTTTCTAAGACTTCTCTGCTTTCCTTCCTCAAAGCTTTTTGTTCTTCTTTTGTTCCATTTAACCATTCTTCTTCAGGGCTCCAGTAAAGAACTAAGACGCCATCAGATAATATAACTAGTTTCCTTGGGATGGTCTAATGATGTTGTGATGAAATGAAGACCCTTAGTGTCCTAGAATTTCACAGACGGAGTGACTGAATTCCTTCCCTTTTCTCCCCTGAGAGCTGGAGTCCCAAATTTTAAATCATTAGATGGTAAATTTACCCCCACCCACCTATTGCTTTTGCTCCCACTTTTCTTTTTTCTGCTAATGAGTCATGATACATAATTACCTTCTGTCTTTGCATTTAGTGAACATGCCAGTGCAGAAGGATTCAAGGAAAAAAAAGAAAAAAACTTAAAAAAAATAAGAAGAGCTTTAAAGAAGACAAGGAAATAAGCAAGCATTGGAGACTGCTTTGGCTCCCGCTTACCATTCTTGCTTTTGCCAAGCGTAATGAATATGGCTTTTTTTTTTTTTTTTTTCCTGTGGTATTCTGAAAGAGGATTAAGTAAACTTAGTTATATTATTGCATCCCTCTGAACTGTTGTGCACTGATGTAGTTTTTCGGCAGGCCGTCCAGCTTTATGGGGCACAGGAAGGAGGTGGAATGGAGATGGCCTGGTCTCAACCTGCAGCGCCTTGTCTTCAAATCAGTTATTCAACCTTGCAATGTATGCTAGAATAAGCTGTGCAAAATAGAACAGCGTGCTCCCTTCACGTGTGAGAAGGGCTGCTTGTGGGCTGGGGCTGAACTTATCATGGCCCCTTTACAGTGGTGGCTTTACTTCTGGAAAGGCTAGACTGTTCTAGGCCCTCCGAACCTCAGCCTGCACTGGGGAACTGCACGTCCAAGTCAAGGCACCTCAGAAGTGCCCTAAGTGCAGAGCCTTCCTCTTTTCTTTTTTCTTTTTTCCCCTTCTTTTTGCAATATTTTTTGCTGCACGCATCTGTGGCAGCGAGGGAGGGAGATGTTTGGGGCTGCTTATTAAATAGTGGGAACCGTAAGTTCATTGTCATTTCAGGAATTTGTTTTTAAGGATTGTTTCTTCTTACTGACATGGGGGAGGATGTAAAAGCCAGCTCTCAGCCACTGCATAATAAATGATTGAATAGCAGAAATTCAATAGGGCTTTTTCTATGAATAAAATGGCAAAAAAAATAACCATTTCTTTGGGTAACTCATCCATTCATGGATAGCTTCTCTTGGTAAATAAATACCTTGCCACCTGCAACTTTGTGCTGCTAAAGCTGTTGTGTAATTTGCAGTATTTTCTGATAGCTTCTGAAATGAGTTAAGGAGAATGTTGTTTAAAGTAAACAGAAAGAGAAAGAAAAGAAAAACTTACATCAAAGATATCAACATTTCTCCTCTCTGCATGTTTCCCCTGAATATGGAGTTGGCAAACTCTCAAATCACTTTATCATGTTTGAACTTGGAAAAATGTATGATAATACCAGCTGAGCTAATATTTAAAGAGCTCTTCACTTCAGAATTTTATTGTCTCTCTCATTGCTTCTCAAGTCTTCTGACAGACATGGAGTGCTGTGAACGGCGAAGGCAGATGGAAGGGGAGGCAGAAAGTTGTTTGCACCTAAGCCTGGTTCAGCCAGGTCTGAGATCCCCCTTCGGATCTCTCTGTTGTATTTATGGCAGTTATCTCAAGGACTGCTTCATAGCCAAGTCTCAAGCATGCCACCACGCACACTTCCCTGCCAGCCCTCCACCTGTCCAGGATCCTCTACTGTCTGCAGGGATTTGGTTGCTGTGCTCAGGTACCAATAGCCACAGCCACAGGCCGGAGCTTGCAGCATCTGGTTAGGACGAAAAGATCTCCCTCACACAGATAAAATTGTAAATCCAAAGAGGATTATTTGTGGTGGTGTTTTTTTTCCCCAGCGTTCCATGACCCCATTTTTCTGGTAGGTATTGTGGTGGCACCTTCACCTTGCTGTGAACCTCCAAGGCTGGAGGAGGGCTGGGGAGTGGCGCTGAGAGATGGATGTGCAGCAGGTGAGCGGCTGTCAGCACATTGGTGACGTTTTTTTTAAGGCTGCTTTCTCGCCGGCCTCTTATGTGAGCTGAATTGATAACAGCAAGAAATGGTGGGAAAGAATAATTATTAGAATCTTGGAGGTCCTTGAAGGCCTGAGACATTTAGGAGGTGCTTTGAAAATGCTCCAGGGCTTGTTTGCAATGTGCAATTGAAAGTGTTGCCTTGTGGCTTTGGACTCTTACCTGCCTTTACCCTATTTGTCACCACATCAGACAATCAAATCAGGCTTTGGCAGATGATCTCTGGAGGCATTTCTCCAAAATACTTAAAGGTTAATATATCCTCATAATCAAGTGGGCCAGAGAGATAAGGATATTTTGGCTTTTCTTCATGCATGGTCTGACCCAGGGAAGTGTTGGGTGCAGTCCCTCCTAGCACTTCAATTCATGAGTGCTTTGGCATGACTTTAGGATCCTCAACCCTTATCAGAACTGAGCTGTGGGTTGATATTTCTAGATGTAAAGTTGATGTGTGCTTAAGGGTTAGCTCAATTAACTGTAGGCAAGACTCTCTTCTCCTTGCAACTATTCTGTATCTTAATCCCAATTTGTGGGAGTGAAGCCTTAAGTATATAATTTCTTTCCTATTACATTATTTCTTCCAGTACAGGAGGTACCCAGTGTTTGTCATTTAGGAGTGTCATATCATTACATTGCATATTGCAGTGTAATGATGTGAAATGATTAAATGACAAAATGCCAGTTCACTGCCAAAAATTTAAAGTAGCTTACTTTTATTTGCAGATGGGAAAGCTATTATTAATTTCTGTATGGGCTTTGCCAGATAAAATAACACGAGCAGACTGAAGAGAGAGTTGTATTCAAGGCTTTCCTTAATCTGAATACAAATCGTAGGAGTGTGATGCCCACCTCTAATCCTCACTTCAGAGCACGTGTCCAGTGCCACTGGTGTGGATTGCCATCCATTGGCCAGTTCTCCTGTTAAACAGGGACAGTTGATGTCAGAAGATCTGAGTGCCCTTTTTTTGCAAGGGGAAAATACTCAGCTTTAAAGCATGTTTTCTGTGAACACAAGCTGTTTTGTTCAACGATGTCTCTTGGTTTTAGTATTCAAAAATGTTTCTTGCTAAATTAAAGATAAGCTAAGTATGGCACCAAAAGTGAGTATGCCCCTGTTCTCAAAAAGGGATGATAGGACGAAAGGCAGGATGGACAGGTGGAGCAGCTGTCTGGAATTGGGAAGTTCTGTATCCACAGTGAAAATGGCTAACTTGTTTTCTGCTGCAAAGCCAGGTAGACCTGAAGTATTCATGTGTCTGGCTCTCAGCTTTTGGGGGAGCTATTTGGCTGTTCTCTAGACAGCATTACTCTGATAGTCCTTCAGGTTTCATCCAAGGAAAGACTCCTTAGGCTGCAGTGGTGTTGGACAAGTGGCAAAAGCTTCTGTCTGCGTGGTCGTTGGAGGAGAAATGCTCTTGGTTGGGTCATGCAAACCCCCTTTCGTCACAAAGGCACATCTTGGTTGCAAAGTTTCTGTTCTTCCTTTTTGCCTGAGGAAAAGATTACTGGGAAATGGGTTGGTTAAAGTTGACACAATGACATTGTTTGCATGCCTGCAGCTACACATATGCTTGTGCTTTGCTGCACTGGGGCAACGAGTCGTGTGCAGTGCTTTCCATAACATAGATAAGATAATGCAGGCGCTTTATAAATTAAAACTTAACAAACACACTGAGCATTTTTGGCTGGTACTACACACTACAGGGTTAGTTATGTTTTACAGAGTTTTATTTTGCTTTGTTAGTATAATCTGTGCTTGGAATAAAAGATGAAAAAACAGGCAAATGGTTTGTATTTATATTTTATTAGATTTTCTTCACACGTTGAAAGTCACTTGTCTGTTATAAAAAGTAAGGTAACAGAAACCATCCCAAAACAATAATGACTTTATGGGTTTATAAACAATAGTAGCATGTTTGCCAAGATGGCAAGTAACTGTTTGGACCTGTCTTTTTAGCCTGACATTTTTTCTAAGAAGAGAAAACACAAGAGACAAGTTTCCTCTCCTAGCACGTTGGCAGAAGTACAGAAACCCCATTCTTAATGTGATGGGACTCATAAATGGACAACTATTCAACTAATAAAACTGTCAAATGCACTCATTGTACATGTGGCTAAAAGGTTAGACATTTAAAGGGCATCACCACTCTAAATGTACTGCTTTATGTAAGGACTGAGTTCCCATTAATTTATTTACCTAATCAATGAATTGCAGTGCTTATGATAGACTTGGGTTTTACTTGTTTTCACTAGCCTACGTATAGGAAAATAAGAAAAAGCCCTTATGTTTTTTATTGAGAAGGGAAAAAAACTGTTACCTTACACAGTAAATTGTTATATTCTGAGTCTTTTTAAGTCCCTTCTCAACAGTCCCCCAGCACATAAGATTTTCTCTAAAGCCCATATTCAGTCCTAGACCTCGATCTCACTGATGTAATGGTGAAAGATTAGATCTTTAACACTGATGGATTCACAGATTCATAATGGAGACCTATAAACTGCACATGAAAACCCCTGACACTGAGCCGGGAGCAGGAGTGCAGGTTTCCAAGTGTGCCCACGGACCCACACCGTCCAGCTGTGACATCCCCAGCACGGCGGGGCTGCGTAGATCTGCTGCTGCTGCTGCATTTCTCATCCGGCCCGGTTGGTGACACGGTGTGGAAGTGCTTTGGTTTTTGATGGGGAGAAGTCATTGCTAATTTCAGCAAAGTGATCCAGCACTGAGATGAGAATATGCCCCCTCGTCTGTGCTGGGATTTGCTTCTGATAAGTGTCTGCGTCTATCAGTTCACTTTCGATCATACAGGAATAGAAAGTGCTCAATAACTTAAAGAATCAAAGCATGAAGGATGAGCGAGAACCATTAATTCCTCTTGCCTCTTTTTGGTAGAAATGAATGACACTGACTTAAAGAAAATGGGCCATATCTGTCCTTGCCATAATTCTGCCAGTGCTAGTGGATGTACAGCAGAAATAAAGCAGATTCCCTGCCATTAAGGACTAAGCAGAAATAAATGGCTTAACCATTGTTAGCCTTGATTTCTTTCCCAATGCTGAAAACTGTGATACTTTACAGCCTATTTCACTGCTAAACTCAAAAGGTCAAGAAATAAGTCTATTCCTATCATCATGTTGTGTCCAATAAAGTATTATGGTGAGAAAAAAAAATTAAAAAGCAAAGTTTAAGAAAACAAATCTCTCTCCCAAATAGCTTAGTAAACAGTCTCTTATTCTGTACAATCCTACCATTATCCAGCAAGTTATCTGCAATCATTTTCTTTTATAGTTAAATCACTTCTGTACAGCTGATGTCTAGTGTGATCAAAGCAAAAAGATATTTTATATTGAAATAGTCTTTTTTTCCTCTTTCATTGTCTTTTAATTTCATTCCATATTTCCATGTGACACACTTTAAAGGAAAAAAAAAAGTATGTTAAGAAAGGATTTGGTGACAGTCTGGTTAGTTAACTAACTGCATTATCTAGAGATTGGAAAAGGGTCATCTTAATAAGTGCATTTTTACATACTCCATTTTGGCTGTAAAATGAGAGTAAAACTCATTTTTCCTGGAGCCTGTGTCAGCCGGGCAGTCCCTCACTTGCTTCTTAAAGCATTAGGGGGGCTGTGTTGCACAGGATCCTACACTGTGGGTGTTTACATCTTGCTGCCAGCTTAGGGCCTTAATAGACAGACATTAAGTTTCAGTGGATTTTTTTCTAATGATATGTCTGGCCATAACAGGGGAAGAACCTTGATAATAAGCTTTATGAAGGGATGATGTTCTTACTTATGTTCTGGTCCTGGCTTACTCTTCAGCTATTTTTTTCTGATATGTTTTCAATATCACATAAGAAATTGTTACTTGGGAGACCTCAGCTGAAATCTATGGGCTGTGGGTGGGAGTCCCTGTGCCCTCCTTCTCCCTGTTAGAGCCGGCCTCACTACACGAGTGTGGAAGTCAGGGCTGTCCCAAGGAATTGGGGTTTGAAATCGTGCAGAAGCCATGAGCTGTGGAGCACTCATGTACGTCATGTCTCCTGTTTGATGCCTCTGCCACATTCTGTGTTGGTCTGTGCACAGTACCGCACTTCTGTGGAATTTCTGATTTATTAGTTTACCTTAGGAAAAGGTGACAAATGGGACTGTATTCTTCCAAGCCAAACATGTTAAAAAAAAAACAAAAACATTTTTGTTATGATTCCTGTTTATATATTTATACATATATATATGTGTGTACATCGTTGCTGATGTTTTAATCCTTTTTTAAAAATATAGATGGGGGTCTGAGGTTAGCATCCCTAAAGCAGTGCTCAACTTAAAGTAATGCATTATATTTTGAACACTGTATGTTTGACAATACATTTCATGCCTCATTTCCTGCCAGTTGTGAGCTCTAGTAAATGCTCAAAGAGCAAATTCACATTTTTCATGTCAAAAGGCCCTATAGTTTGTTCCCTCTAGGATATAACTAGTTAAATAGATTTCTGTAAGGATGTATTCTGTTCACACTATAATCTGTTGTGACACTAAATCTTAATCCGTCTTCAAATTTCCATTGTTTTTTTATGAAAAGATTATTTCTAAAATATTTTATATATCACATTCATTTTCTTTGCTAAGAATTAATTGCATAAGCAGTGGGTATCTGACCACTATTAAGTCTTCTATCGTAACCCAAAATTAAGAATTTAATGTGGATTATTCATAACATCTATCCAGTTAATTCAAAGTAATTTTTCTTTGCGCTAGGCAGAATTTACACTTCCTTGAAATGAGCTTACCTCCCCATGACATCTCAAAAGGAAGCCAACCTGGGTTATCCTGGACGTTTTGGAGCCCCCGTCTCACTGCTCTGCAGAAGATCAGAAGGTTTTGCTGTTTCATGGGACCCGACGGTGGATCCTGCTCCTTCCTGGCAGCACTGGCTCCCGGGGCTGGGTAGGGCAGGAAGCTGAGTTATGAAGGTATTTGGCCCCATGAACGGCAAGTGGATATGTGGCCCTGCTACTAAGCTGGGTAGGCAGAGAATTCCCTTCTTGTAGCGCTTTACACAAACTGGTCATACAAGCAAGTTACTGTGGAAGTCTGGAAGAGTGGAGAATAAGACCTCATATTTCAGGGTTCTGTCTTGTTATTTTAAATTAGCTCAGCGAGAAGCTGCCTGGAAGTTTTCTGGCAGTCATAATAAGCTTCTGTGAGAAAGACCTATGATGCTGGAACGGCTGGGTTTATTTCATGATCGCTTCTTATTATCACCGTATCACTCAGGCTGGAGGGGACCTCGGCAGGGCTCTGCTTGGAGCGCGGTGCTCAGGGCTCCTCCCAGCGGGGCTGTGAAAACCTCCCGGGACAGAGGTGCCTCGACCTCTCTGGACAGCCTGTTCCTGTGCTTAATTATGCTCAGAGGAAAGAGTTTCCCTTGTATCCATTCAGAAAACTCTCAGTTTCAGTCTGTTTTTCTTCTGTGTGGGTCCGTCTTTTCTCCCTGTGTGCTGGAGGGCTGCTCTCCGTCCTGCAGCATCAATGCTGGCATAGAAATTCAGCTGAATGTCATCTCCAGGCAAGTGATGTGTGCAAGGGGAACAGCCAGGGGAGCGGGTCTGAAGGACGGTGAGCAGAGCCCAGATGTAGCCAGGGCTGCCTGTGCACATCGACTGGAGCTAATGTCTGTCTGAGCCTAGAGGAGCCATGCACCACTGAAAAGTGCTGTGTGTGTCCTTAAACCCTGGGACAGTGCTGGACAAGATGTGAGCATAACTAGATGAAGAAGGCACAACTCCTGGAAACTCTTCAGTTTGTGTGCCGTACAAAACTGAACAAGAATTGAGTTTGCTGCCAGAAGAGTACCAAGTGTTGGATGCTTGTAAATATTTTGAAGGTGTGCTTTCAGACTGTCTGTTATTTCATGGGGCGTAGAGCACAGCTAACAAATCTATGGGAATTAGCCTGAAAAAGATGGCGAAATTCTCTTACAGTAAGAAATAACCATAGCTGTAGCAGGATGTAGAAGTCTTTGCTTAAAGCACATTGCTGATTTTTTTGATTTTTTTTTTAAACACAAATATGAGCTAGGATAAAGCACATAGCTAAGCAGAAAAGGACCTCTTGGAGTCAGATATTTGTGAATAAAGTGTCGACTCTAGAAAGGTAATACAAATGATATACAGTCGCTTTGTAGTCGTTGGCTCTTTAATTGAGCAGACTGATGTGTTGCTGGCATAATGGATCTTTGGAGCAGACTGAGAATGAGGTGCTGTTATTTTGTTTCTTAAAGCCACACATTTGAAGTGCAGGTGAATACAAACCATTTAAGAAATAATTGGTCTGACCTAGCACTGGAGTAGCCATTTTAGCAGCAGTAAAAGAGGTGTTACTCAGGTGACAGAAGACAATGAGACAGAGATATATAACAGTGTTTGCTTAGTCTAAAAAATAAAAACAAAGAAGTCAGCCTAATGAAAAAGGGAGGGGGAAGAAAACCCACCGAAGTCATCCTACTTCTTTTGGATTTGCTCTTACAGCCGCTGCAGATTCATCTGCTTCATTAGTCAAATTTCAGTACCTTTCCATCAGGAATGACTTTTTTTGCATTTTTATTTTTTTCAATTCAGTACTTTTGTTTCTCCTTTCTATCCCTGCTTGACAAACCCTTGTCCGTGATCTAGGCAGCTCAAATCTGAATCACTGCAGCTTCTCACTTTTCCTTCTTGCAGATTCCTTTTCTGCAGTTCCATCTGAAAGAATACATCTGAAATGTTCCATATTTTTCTACTCTGACACCCTTTTCTTACACAAAGCTGCTAGTGTTTATATTAAATGCTATAAAACATCTTCCAGCAAGATGGCTATTTCTGAATTTTCTAATAAAAGGGAGTTTCTAAAGAGCAGACAGACAGTTGCTATTAATGCTTTAAAATCAAAAGGCTGGACCCAGGTGGATAAAGCTGGTAGAACAAAGCTGGCTGACAGAAGTCGAGCATCTGACCCTAGGTACTTCTGTATGGACTTTGAAAGCTCCTGCACTGCTATTCTTTTTAATGCAGCCTTTCTGCAGTGCTGCACATGCAGTCACCTTCCGATAGGTCAGAGGCTTTTATTCTTCGTCCAAGTGGTGTAGTCTGTTGGTTTAGAGAAAACAGAAAGGGTTTTCAGTCTCTGGTGGGAAGGGGACTTGCCAGGAAAGGATGTCGATTTTGTAGACACCAGAAAGTCAGGTGTATTTATGAAGGAGAAGATTGGTAGAAAAAAGGCCCAGTATGTCAGTATGTGAGTGATATCCGTATTTGTCACAGCAAGGATCACTGACTCGGAGACAGAAATAGTCTCATGAAGCAGTGTACATGTTCTTGGTTGCTCTTCATCAGACAATATCATTTCAGAAATCTGACACTGATGCAGACGGTGCAGTGACTAGGGGAAGGGAGTTCAGTTTAAAGACAAGATGCAATCAAAGCAGCTGCAGTTACAAAGTGGCTCTTGCTGATAATTTTATCTGAGGCATCTGCCTGTGGATGTGGAAGTCTTAAAAAAAAGAATGAAAAAAAGAATTGTTTTATGTATAGTCATCCAGGGTTATGTGATAATTCTACTTACAGAGACATGAACAAGAGGCTCACGTTGGTACACCTCGACCCTTGGAGGCATAGGTGCCCAGGCTCATGCATAACGACTGCTTCATCCCGTCCGTCTGTCTTTTCAGAAAGACATCAAGATGTTTGTTGTTGAATGATGTATTTATACAGTTTTTTCAGCAAGTGGGTGCATTTGGCAGCTCTGGACCAAATGCTCATGGACTTGGTTCTGTAGTTGCTCCTGAGTTTCCTGGTCATGGGAGAGAAACGAGGAGTGCTGAAGGTTCCTCCTAGATGAATTGGGCAATGTGATAGCAATGTGGCAAATGGTTTACTGCTGCAAGGTGTGTGTATAGGAAACTTCATGGGAAATTTTACTTGCCACGCAGGAACATTAATTAGTCCCATCTACTCTGTTCTTCTTGATCCTGTTGAAGAGTGCTGTCATTATTTGGATTCTTTCAGTCTTTTGTGTTAATCTAAGAACAGCTCAGTCATAAAGCTACGGAGTTGTGCTTTGGGTGTAAACCCCCCATTCTGCAATCTCATACTGTGGTCACAGGGTGATTGCTTCACCGCTCCGGATTACTCTTCTTGACTTCGGGTTGAGGGAGACAGCCAAGACTCAATGCTGCACACTGTAGAAAGACAACTTTCCCTTAATGCACTTTACCAATGCCTAACTTATTTCCAAGTATTATAGCACACGAATAGCAATAAACTAATGGTAGTCATTTCATGTGTTCCCCAAAGCCTAGTAAAGTTTCAAAAATTCTGTTTGTAATTATACTCAAGCTATAAAGTCCTAAGGCTGACTACTAACATTAAGCATCTCTGTTCTTAAAATTGACCTGTGCATTTCTGTACACTACACAGGGAAATCTCTGCAGAGAAAATATATCGGTGCAAGTTGGTCAGTTGCGGTTATTGAGCGACTATGTGTAATTACTGCTTATAAGCCATTAACAAAATCCACAGGAGAACTTAGTGTTAATGGCAGCTAAGGGAAGAAAAGATGGTGCTGAGAGATCGAGTCGGTGGCTGCAAACTTTCTTTATTGATAAGTGACATTTGCTAAGATCAGTACCAGTGGTAGAATCAGGGTATAATGCAGCTGCCCTTTTAAACAACTTCCTATGAAAGTCGGTGTTGATTTGAATGGTTGGAGATGAGTGGTGTGATCTTAGAGGAGAAAGTATTTAGCTCATGCTGACTACATTTCGCAGTGTGAAATTAATTTTTTTGTTTATTTTAGCCCTCCTGATGTCTCGACCAATTGCTACTTTGTCACCATTTGTTTGAAAGAAAAATTTAATTATCAGAGAAGGTGGGTGGTGGCTGAAAAAGATCGGTTCCTGCCTCTGAGATTGGATGGGCACAGACTGGAGATGCTGCCATTCATAATGGTCTATTTTAATCACTTTAAAAAAAAAATAAAAGAAAGAAGGAAATGCTGTACTTAATATGTGTGTTTGTGGTGTATTGCCCTACGAAGTTGATGAAGATACAAACAGGATGTGCTGGAGTGAAGTTTAACTTGGATTACTCAGGGAAATTTGCTGGATGCAGCTCCTGAAAAATTGCAGCTTCTTGTACATAATCTCAGTCCCTTAGTGTTTCTCACACCTTCTTGCAGGATTGCTGCAAATCACAGAAAAAGCAACAACAACAGAACATTTCTCTTTAATAAAAAGCCTCGTTTGCTTGAGAAAATACTTTCTTTAGTGTTCCTCAGCCTTTGTTTTTCACTCCAGCAGACGTGATGTTCAGCAGTGAGTTTTTGTAGCAACAGCATGCTTAACGTGAACAATGTCTGCTACTGGGTATCAAATTAGAATACTTTATACCAAGAGCAAGAATTCCTTTTGAGTTTTCATAGAAAATGTTGAGACATGTTTCTGCTTCAGTGGTTGTGTCTTCTGTGGGAATACCCTTCCTTCAGTACAACTGCTCCACAAATACCTTTTGTTCTCTAGGAAATTTTGTTGAGCACCCTGCTTCCCCTTTGGTGCTCAGAAGAATCAGGAAGGACGTGAGTTGGCATTCAGAGGGGACACTTATCTGTATGCACACACACACACACATATATGTATAATCTGATCTCATTTTGTTTTATTTTTTTCCGAATGCTGTAGTTCTCAGTGCCAGAGTCCTGCCTTCTTTCCTCAGCATCAAATCCCATCCTCCAGGCTGGCACACCCTCCCGGAGCATGGTGACCTGACAAGAAAGACATACTGCTTTGGTCTGGACGTGCATTGGTATGCATGTACAACTCATTAAAACTCTTCAGCAGAATTAAGTATTTTTATTGTCACGGTGTCTATGAGCACAGATGGTCTTGATATTAAAGCTCAAGACTCAGAGCCAGGTGATCTCAGTACTCTTTCTAAGCTTGCCACAGACTTGACATGTGGCTCTGGGCACATCAGTTCAACACTCTGTGCTTCTGTTTTCCCACTGGTACAATAGGTACAGTGATTAACTGCCTGATATACAGTGTTTTGCAACTTAGTGCCTTCTGAAGTATTTGCAGAGCTTCAGTGGCAAGCTGATGCAGAATTACAGTGACACAGTATAAAGATTAGGAAGAGGAATTTCCTTCTCATTTCTTTCCTCAAATCTGATGTCTCTGCTCTTTTCAGAATCTCCCAAGTAGCAGCTGTCTTGAATTAGAGGAAAAGAGCAGCAGGAAGTGAAACCCATAGGTAAAACTTTCAAGGTAATCCAAGTTTAATTCTGTTCTCATAAAATCAGGCAGAGGCTTCCCTTGGAAACACCCCCGCCACCATGGTTTGAGTTAACCATAATGTGTGCTATATAGAATTCTTATAATACACACAGTAATTTTGTTAACCATTTTAGGCAGCTCCTGGATGTGTAGCAGTAGATGGGAGGGCTTTGACAGAGGCCCATTGCAGTTTGGTGCCGGTTCCTGATGCAGAGGTTTTGTCTTTCATAGACAGATTTGGGTGATGTGGTTTTAAGGTGTTTAAGCGTTGCTGATATTCAATCCTATATGTGTACTTCCAACTCTTATGTGTCCAGTTATTACTTGTGACACTTGTGTCCAAGCCCTTGCACACATAAAGAGGAGGAAAATATTTCACCACAAAAAATCCTTTGTGAACACTCCAAGTAGACGCAGTGTTTATTCGTGTCAGTCTCATCTCTCTGAAAAATTCGGCCTTTAACACAAACATCTGATTTGCAAATCAGATGCATGATGGATTCTTATTAAATAGTTAAATATCAAGGTTTGAATTTTCATAAAAGGGCAATTTCAGACCTCGTTTGTGTGTGTAATTATTGTGCTTGTGAGAGCAAGCCCGGTGAGCATGCACATAAATGTCACGTCAGGTTCCTAATGGGTCACAGCCACCCTCGCTTCCCACGGCCGCCTGGGAGTCCTCGTGCTGAGGGAGTGGGACGGCAGCAGCCGAGGGGCTGGCAGCTGCACCTTCCTTCAGGAAAAGAGAGCAAAGCGCTGTGTGCACGGCGGGTTCTCAGGATGGAGGCTGCATCCATGAGGTCTGAACAAACCGAATCCGATTTTAAAATAACAGCACGTACTAAACCTTAGAAATTCAAATACCAAACTTTTCAAGGCTGAAGATTTGGCAAATGCACCCCTGTGAGCTGGTTGTCACAGGGAAGGCTTAGAGATGCTTCTCATTCCTTTTTCCATGCTGGGATTTTTTCTTATCCCAGAGCTGTGAAGTACTTGAAATCGGAGCCGCTGCTATCAGGCAGCGCTTCAGGGCTGCGGCAGAGAATCTCCCACAGACTTTCTCAGACTTGAGAGATAACCGTCACCAAAACAGTTGTCTGGTCACATCGGATGGGACTCTGAGTCCTGAACAGGAAATACTTATCTCGCACTATGGAAATTTAGAGGAAATACTGCTTAACTCACCACTGGCACCCATTGCCAAGTGATGCAAGTGGGGTCAGCAGCAGCGAGATTCAAAGAGGATTTGTGTGATTGTGTAAATCGTGAATCATGATGAGTTAATGCAGTTGATTTCAATGAGCAGAGTATGGGAAGAAGGAGGGAGATAAGTTAATATTTAAGGGCAGATCTACCTCTCAAAAATGCCGAGTGACATCTCACCAGCAGGGAGCTGTGCACTGTTTGCAGGCCTTGATGGTCGTCACCTCTTTTCTGTTGGTGGCAGAGGAAGAAGTCAGGGCTGTACAGCCTGTGGGTCAGAGCCAGCACAGCGATCCTCTTGCTTCTAAAAATAATATTCCTCTTCGATGAAGATGAATCTTGTATGTGAATGACCTCCTTCCACAGGTGGAGGGTCTTGGTGATTGTGCTTTTGTGGGGTAGGAATAAATAGCTTCACGAGGCAGCAGCGTGGGTGGAAGGACAGCAGGTATCTGTCTCCCGCAAACAGCAAGGTAAAATATTGGGCTGAAGGCAGGAGCAGCAGGCTGGGTTCTGAACGTGCTGACAGATAGCGGCCAAGAGGCAGAACACAAGGCTAGGACCTGGGCAGGCTCAGGAGAAGCAGGCAGGAGGCCAGGCCATGAATAACTATTAGCGTGCCCCATACTGCTCGCCATATTGTTGCTTGCCTGGCTACTCCCCCTTCCGTCCCTTCGTCTGCATTTTCTTTAACATGCTGGTGGTCAAAGCAAATAATGATATTGTGTTTGGAAGGGAGGCCCTTGAAAGCTAGTCTGAGGCTGGAGTCCAGAAAAAGCATGATCTCTGATTCTTTGTTTAGTGGGGATTCAAATCCCAACTTAATTTAATCTTTTGATTTATCCTGCAGGTACTGCCTGATTATATTCCAGTGCCACCAGTAATAGAAACGCAGGGATTTTCTTGTTTTTATTTATTTATTTTTACTCTGGTACTTTGAGAACAGAAAGGGCTTAGCAGAAGTCATTATTGCTATTATCCTCAATAAAGCATCGAGAGTGAATAACCGCATCTCTGTGCATGCACCCCATTGCTTCATATCAATGCCTTATCAGGGTTGCACAGATTTTCATCCCGCACTTCAGTAAAGCAGCGCAGTGTGTGCAGTTGGATGGGACTGAGCACTTTCTCCAGTCACTGTGAGCAGCCCAAATGCAGCCATAGCTGCCGGGCGGCTGGCTTCACTGCAAAGGGTCATTGCTGGCCGGGCGCAGGGAGCAGGGGGATGGTAGCAAGGGCTTAAACAGCTCCCTTCCCAGAGTGCTGCAGGATCAGGGGCAGCTTACTTGAGGCTGAATTTGAGAGGCTTTTCTTAGGAGCGCTTAAAATGATTCTTGGTGTTATTAAAATGTATGAGAGCATCAATAGGAAGTAACCATCGACAGATACAAATTGGAAGGGTAAAAGAGCAGCAAACGTACTGCATTGCCCCCCTCTGCTGAAATACCTGGGCTCTCCATGTGCGTTTGTGTGTAGAATTGAATGGGAGTTTGCCTCCTTAATTAGCCTGGCAGTGAGTTTCTCCATGCTTAAGTGCCCTATATGTAGGGAGAGAGCATTTCTCCCATCCCAGAGTCCCTGCCGAAGGAGTGCAGCAGATCAGAAGGTGATGGGCCAGCAGTTCTTTTTGCTGTGAAAGTCAGTGCCAACGTACCAGCGAGGCTGCATGCGTCCCTGCACATTTCTCATTTGCCTCCTGCTCCCTATCTGGACCTTTAAAGTATTAAACACTTAGTTCATTTTTCCTTTTACTTTCCCAAACAAGATACAGTTCATTCATATCCTTCAAAAAGTCACTAAAATTAAATTTTTAAAAATCACATTAAATCTTTAATATTCTCCTATGGATGATAATATGCCCAAGCAGACAAGGACAGCATGCAAATCTAGTGGCATGCCTGACAAACATAATGCATTTATATTAAATCTATTGTACAGTAAGGATTTCAAGACGGCAGTGATCAGAGGAAACCATGCAATTGGATTAACAGATAATTTAGGCTGTAATCCAACAAAGCAGTTAAGCATGTGCTTAATTTTAAGTGTGTGTAGTATTGCTTGATGTCAGTTGTGACAAAATAAGCTTAAAACCAGGCACATCCATAACTGTTTTTTGCTGGCTTGCTGACTCCTTCAGTGATCTGAACAAATAAGGTTTTTGCAGCTGGAAATGTAGGAAGGAGCAAAGAGCGCCCACTTTTCCAGTAATCATTACGTTGGCAATCCAGCTCAAGTTTCAAAGCCACGTTTTATGGGGAGCTAAAAATGAGTGCCCACCAACCGCAGAGGGAAACAGTTTGCAAATTATTTATTTAACCTGCATTCCTCGTTAGACCGAGTTCAGAATAATTAGATAACCCTGTAAAACTGGTGACTGGTGCTGTTAATTCCACATAAAGATTTTCTAGTGCAATACCTAATAAACGCGGTTATCTCTTCACGAGGGCTTTAAAAGGATTAACACACGGCACGGCTGTAACTCGGCTGTTTGCTCCAGGTCTGAAGTAGATCTGAGAGCTGAAAGAAAACTTCTCGAATGACCTCCGACTGTCACCCAGACTGCTCTGTGCAGCTCTCCCGTTAACTTGCCTCTGACGCCTTACAGTATTTGTGGCCTTAATTGAGGGACATAACCAAACAAATTTATCATTGCAGCCCATAAAAACGACAGAATTCATATGGTAGCATTCTTCATTCTCTCCAATTTGTTTCCCTGAAATCCCTGCAGCAATTTATTTGCTGAATATGCGAGTTTTCCTCCTTATGAAAATTACAAATTGTTGTCAAGGTTAACGAGTTAATATTCTCATTCAATATTTATTTTATATGGGGGAGAGGGGGAAGGAAGACGTGCGACTGCTCTTATACTTTCTTCCATGGCAAAGTCGGGTTTCTTAATCAATATGACAAGGACACTGTCCTTTGGATAATACCCTGAATCATCGGGACTAAAAAATGAGCTTTATTAATCAACAGCCCCTGATTAATTATTATAAAGTGATGCTCATACATTTCTGTACTTTTTAATAATTCCTGCAGAAGGCTAACAATGTCCCCAGTGATTTGAAGGCTTTGGGGTTTGAATTTTTCTAAGCAATGTCACAATAAATAGTCCAAGGGTACTACTGCTAGCTCACTAATCCAGTCTGTTTCAATCCAGCAAATGAGTAAAACCTTCTTTTTCCTATTTCCCATCTATAATTCATCATTTGCATACAAAGTAAGAAGCAAGAATCGGCAGTCTCATCAGTTTTCAAAATATCAAGGGACAACCAGGGTGATTTATAGCAGGCTGCATTATCTAGATCATATAACCAGAATATTTCTGTAAAAACAGACCGATGTAATTCCTCGATAAGTGCCTGCCGAGCAGACACACGTGATGAAGGTCACCGGTGTGGGGAACTGAGGGTGTGCTTGACCAGACCCGAGGTCTCTGCGGAGAAAAATCCCATCCCGAGATACGTAACAAGCGCCATCTTCAAATAGCGACATCAAGTACAGATCTCTGTATTTAAAGCTTTCTTTGCCCTCAAATAATGAGATAGCTGGTTTGTCCGCTTGCTGGCAGTGAAGTGAAAAATATGCCATATTTCTTATGCTTTCAATGCATTTTTTTAAGACATAACCTCATTGAAAGGAACAGAATGCAGTCTCTCTTGGTTAAGAACCGCCCCAGCCTCAGAAGGGGGATGTAAGAAGGTGAGTACAGATGTGAGCTGTTTGCATTTTATCTCTGAAGGGTGCTGTGTGATTCTCAGCCACGGTATGAATGCTCAGACAGACACAGTTCAGCCTTTAAGACAAATCAGCATTAATTTAAAGAAATAATAGAAGTATTAGAATGGCTGGGAGACAAATTAGTGTTGATTTCTGGAAATATTAGAGGGGACAGCATTATCCAGCACCAGCTCTGATCCATTCATGCTTTGCACTGGTCACCTTACGGTCTGCCTTCCTTTCTGCGTGGGACTTGCCCTGCTCACAGAGTGCTGCTGAGGATGCATTTCAAGCAGTGTGGTTGCGATAGATGATATCAGGCTTCCAAAAGCACTGACATCCCATGCTCGTGTTCTAAAAGAATAAGTTTGTGTTCAAAAAATACAGTGCCCTTTTCACAGCCTTCCTGTAATGGCCCTTTTAATTACTAATCAGAGCACTCATCCATCCCAAGCTGAATCTCAGGAATTTTTCACAGTGAGGTGTTGCAATCTCTGTGCAGGTAACCCACAGGTTATTCGGTTTTGGCTCCTGGATTTCTGTTTTAATTCCATTATGTCAGTAATGAGCTTTCTCTTCATTTTGTTACTGTGAATCACTGAAAAAAATTTCATGGCTTTAGGATGCTCCGTGACAAGCAGTGCTCCTGCATTTTGCCCTCTAGAAATATGGGTTCTGATCACAGATAACTAAAATGAGATTAGGATGTTAGCTTTCTCAAGAGATAACAGCAGTCTAGGTCATAAAACTACCATATGGCAGATTTGGCAGTCTTTACAGAGGTCCATGGTTTAATTATCACAAAGACAGATTCAGTTCCCCACTTGCAAATGCCTGGGTCCTCCTGTGGCAAGGACTGGCAATGCAATTAAGGGGAAAGCTGTATTGTACTTGGCTGAAGTGAGATATGACCTTACTGCGGCCAGCACTGTCACTTCTTAACATTTCACTCATGATTAAGTTTATCATTTCAAACAAACAACATAAAATGTCAGGTCTCTGGTCTGTTTAACATGCGGGAGGAGGCTGGGGAGAGCAGAGAAGCATAAACCACGACTCAGAGTATTACACCAAGCCGAACTGGAAAGCTTTTCTTTTGTAAAGAATTACAGGAAAAGTTACCAACTACATAAAAAAAAAAAAGAAGGAAAAAAAAAAAAAGGCATCTTTGCTATCAGAGTTTGTCTTTCTGGTCAGGTCTTTCAGTCGCCTGCATCGAAGGGCTGGCAGCTCGCTGTGCTGGCAGTCCCTTGCCCCGTCCTCGCTTATGTTCACAGAGTAATGCAGCCATTGCAGTCTGTTTCTGCGTTGCAGTATCCATGAGGTCATTCGTGCTTCCCTGTGAGTGCTGGTCATCACTGTCTGGTCATCGTGCAGAGGAGTACCAGGTTGTAAGGAAAGCAGTATGTCAGCTTGTCTTTTCTATGGCTTTCTGATGGTAGAGATCAGTTTCTGGTCAGCAGAGAAAGCAGCATCACGTTGATGCAGATACCTTCTCTCAGTAGAAGGAACAGATCAAGGGCTCAGTCTGCAGTCAAGCTGTTGCTTTGAAGTGCCAATTTCCAAAGTCCTTCATATAAATCAATGCTACTAAATGGGAAAGCACCCGTGTTCTTTGTGTAAGTAACCGCCCTGGGCAGCAGGGTAGGACTGGAACACGAGTGAATTAACACACTGGGCACTAACAAAGCAGTTGGTGTCGCTCCTTTCTGTGCAGTGCTGAGAACTGTAACAGTGAAAACCTCATTTTGAAACGATCATGTTGTGGGGTTAGATCTTCTAAATCCCTGGGTTTCTGGCAGGCTGACGTAGTGAATGAGGCCTATATACCCAAATATCGTGGGTGCTTCGAGACAGGAGGATGAAAGTTGTTTTACCTCAATCCAACCAATATTTAATAGGAGAGAAAAATGTGAAAATGCAGAAAATGAGAACCACTGAATACTAATGATGGAGCTAAGGGAAAAAAAGCTTTGAATTAAAATGTCCCTCTAACTCAACTGCTGCTCACTGTGTTTGGTTACATGGTGGGG
Organism: Perdix hodgsoniae; assembly: GCA_035772895.1. Lineage (NCBI taxonomy): Eukaryota > Metazoa > Chordata > Aves > Galliformes > Phasianidae > Perdix > Perdix hodgsoniae. The sequence continues at coordinate 10,925,944 of JAPSGF010000017.1, read as the reverse complement.
CGTCAGCTTCTTTGTGGCTACTGTTATTCTGAACTGCTTACAATATCTGAGTTTGTGATGACAGCTCCATTTGCCCATGTCCTGGCTGACCTTCTGCAAACCTTTGGAGACTGCAGTTCGGTTCTTAGGCATGTTCTTGTCCAATTAAAAAGTAAAAGGCCTGAAGCCTATAGAATAAACCAAAAGAATGCAATGCTGTCAAAACCAAGAATTAAAAATCCAGCCACATGTGTCACCAAGCTTCATGAGACTGTAGAAAATGTTTGTTGTGAATCTTATTTCTGAATGTTTACAATAAATATGAAATATACTTCAATTTTCCCTTATCCTAGTCAAGGCTCAATTAAAATATCAGTTTTCATTATTAGATTCTTAAATATTCAGAGGCTTCTTAAAGGTGGGATTGTAAGGCGTATAACAAATTGTGTGAGTCTCATTGTTAGATTGAGAGCACGCATCAGACAAGATGATATGCAAGCAAGTTATTCCTCACCTATCTGCTCGGCTAGTATAAGTGAGATGAAGTTTTAAGGACCGAAGGGGAGACCTCCTGATTATTGTTGGCTGTTCATTTTCAGGGAATAAAATGTGTAACATTAGGTGGCCAGAAACCCTATGGAATTTTAATTATGAACATTGCTTTTGGTTGTTTGTATCGTGTTAGTGTCTAAAGTTTTAGGAGAGGTGTTGAAATGAAGGTAGATTAAGTGGGATGAGTATTAGACAGATTGCAGCGTTCCAGTTTAATTAAGTGCCTCCGATCGGACACAGTGATCCTCGTGGGTCCCTTCCAGCTCACAATATAGAAGCTATATAGAAATAGCTCTATGGCTTTGTTTATCATTTTGCTTTTTCTTTCTTCAGAACTCCTGTATGACCAAAGGATGACTGTGGATGCAACTTCCTCAGCTGGAAGGCTTCTCTTAACCTTACACAATTTACTTATGAAGAGGCCAAAAAATTAATGGGTATTTTAGTGCAAGGAGAGAGAGCACTAATGATTTTAAGTACAATCTATGGAAGATGAGGGCGATGTCTGCATAAAAATAAATCAAGCTAAACATAAATCAGTCAGCACTAAAGCCCAGAACTATAGGAAATGAGTGATAAGGTATGTTGCAGATATGGCACGGGGAACTGCATGGAGGTGTGCAAGCACAGTGTAGCTGCCTTATAATGAGAGAAGTATGAATGCAGCAGGCAGAAGCTGTTCTGCTACAGGGATGGAGTAGACAGCCCACTGAAATCGTGAGACATGAATTGCTTAGTGTGGCTCCTAAATTCATTTCAGTGGTGAGACATGAAAGTTAGTGCCTTATTGCATAAATAAATCAAGGACATAATGAAAACTGTCCATCCTGAGCAACAGCTCTGAGATTTGCCAGGTAAGGGAATGGCCACTGTGAAGTCCTTATGTTTTAAACTTCAGTCACACTGCACCCACTAAATGTAATTGTGGATTACTTGCATATTAAAATAAAGTGCCTAAATAAACCACAGCATGAATCCCAGCAAGTTGGTTTGACTCTGGAAGCTCGAAAAGTTCTCATTTTAGTCATGCTGCCTTCTGTGCATTCTTGATGGGACACTCTTTCCCCCCTCATTAGAGTTGCTAATTGGCTACAGCTTCTGTCTCTCACCTTTTTAACAATCCAGTTGTTTCAGAAGTTAGTGGAGGTGGTGCTGAACTACCAGCAGATTGGTCAAAAGAATGCAAACTTTCTAGGAGAGCTCTTAATTGGGGTAGAAGGGAGGTGGAATAAAAAAAAAAAAAAAAGCACACTTCACTTGGAAAGATTTTCAATTCTTATGTGTCAGAATATCCTAATTCAAATCCAAATGGGAATCCACCATTCTAGGGGATTCACACAGCTCCAGGTAAACAACTAATGAGCAGCCTGCCAGTTTCATTTTTATCAAGAGCCCTCAGAGATTCAACTGTGCCATTTCATAAAATATGCAGATGATAGTGGAGGGAGAATAGCGAAGGCTTTGAAAATGATTCACACAACCTAAAAATGATGTTGAAAAGGGAGGAATTAAATATTCACAAAGTGAGAGAAATTAAGGCATATTAACTGTTAGAATGTGGAAATGAAGTGACTAACATGCATAGAGCTGATGAGAACTAGATGATTACAGATCTGTCAAAAGTTTCTAATTCTGACACAGTGTGATGTCGAGGTGCTCGTTGGCTGGTAAGGGCAAAAAATTAGGTATGGGACAAGTAATGCAAAGCTGACAGATCAGAGTCAAAGATGGTAAGACACCGCAGTGATTAACATTAGGCTCAGTCCTGTATCAAGGGTGAACTTTAAGCTTGCAAAGTGAATACTAATTATGGTTACAAACAGAACACAAGGGGCTCAATTCATCAGCTACAGGAAGGATGGTGTAATGAGTTAGGGAAAAAGTCACCTAGGGCCAATTTTGTCTCAGTACAGAGTTCTGGTTTACACCAGGGGTAAGTTTGACTCTGGGGATGTGAGAGCTGGAAGTTTCACTTGCCTACAATTAACCTGGGGTTTAACTTGGGCTACAGCTTTGTTAGGGCAGAGGAAAAGCAGCCGGCTGAGGTACTCGTGCAGAGCTGGCACTAAGGAGTAATAAATGGAAGATGAATCTGAGTGTGTACATGGCATGGAGCTATTCCTGTTGTCCTAATGTGGCACAGATACAGTTCAACCTTTGTCAAGGGCAAAACCAGATGCCCAAATCTGTAAGCAGCACTGGAGCACTGGGTTCCCAGAAAGGGCAAAGAACTGCGTGCTGCTCCTGAACTGTCATGCACTGGAAGCCTTGCTTGTGACCCAAGGTGCAGAGCTTTGCCTCTGGACACTCGCAGCTGTTAACGCAGTGCCAGCAGCACCAGCTGGTGTCCTCGGTGTGTGGAAGGAGTTTGGGCCCATCTCATGGCTTACTGAGCAAGGCTGGGCTGTTGTGTTTCTTTAGAAATCAATTGGCTCCCTGTGGAGGAATTGTGTTGATGGCCTTTGCTAAGACTGCCCAACAGAGAAACAGTTTGGTCTCTTATTCATTCCTTCTTGAAGAGTTTTTATTCCCTAGCTGGGCCTTGCATGAGTGCACTCATCTGGTACAGGGTACAAGCTATGCTCAATCCAGTGCAGAGATCTCTTATGGTTGATTAATATTTATGGCTTCTCATTGCCGTGTGTGTGTGTGTGTAACAAACATGCAAACTCTGAGCTGCAGACAAACATGTGCATACAGTCCACGTGTGTACGGTTACATGCTGGTGTATGCAAGTTTGGAGCAATGCTTTCAAGGTGGGGCACTTGGAAATGCAGGCCAAGTAGCACCCTGTTGTTTCTTGCGAATATCCCCATCCTGCAGCATAAGCTCTGCTTGATATGGAGTGTGAATTAGTGTCACGTACACTGGGTACACTGAGAATACTTAACAAATAAATATGATTTTGATTACAGCACCATCAATAGCATGCCCACTATCTTCCAGAAACAAAAAGAACTGGTGATATATTAAAAAAAAAAGGGTAGATGTGTATGCCAAACAGATATGGTAATGTGTGTGTGTTTTGCATAACTGATTTCTTAGAGAGCCTGTCCTATGTTCATAATCGAGGGACAAGCATAAACTCAAAGGTCAGAAAAACACTGAGCTTGGTAAGGTAGACATTCTGAATAGATTAGGTATGTAAAGCAATATTGTGGCCCATCCAAACTAGAATTAGTGGTAATTATTATATAATATGTAATGATGGGATTTAAATGGCTAACACATTTTCTCTGCTGAGATCATTTAGACATGATTCATATAAATGATTAAATTAATAGATCTTCCTCTTTAAGACTGCTAGGCAGCTTAAACTAAATTTCTCAACAGAGACTGATCCCAGTGAAATAATATTAATAGAAAATGGAAGAAGAATTTCTGGGAAGTGGGTGAACACATGCTGGAGTCTGAGGAAACTTCTACAGACCTCAGTGCCAACAAAAATATTTAGCAGATTTAAATATTCTCTAGAAATAGCTCATCAAGGACTTTGGAAGGTGAAAGAATAACAAACCTAACTTTCTCTGAAAGAATAGAACAGTGAAATGTAGTGGAAGACAGGGACTTAAAGGATCACTGTCTACTTAGTTTAGGCTTAAACATTCGGCTTTTCATAAAGCTGAAAGGTTTCTCAAAACCTAATGTGAAAAGAAATATTTTCCTTTTTCATTCTTTTGAATCGAATTTCAATAAGATAACTGCCTCCACCCTCCACGTGTATTCAGGAGAATCCTCTGCAGTGTTGTAAAGCCACACGCAGGAGCATTGTGCTAATTAGTGAGAACAAGGACAGGAAAATGACTACAGACAGGATTCTTGAAAGAGCCTGAGGGAGTTAGTTGACCAAAACCCAGCAGATTCGATGGGAGTTAAGCACTTGAATCCAGTAGGCATCCGAAACATTTAGCTTAAGAGTGCAAGTGGAAGCATCCAAAGCAAAAGCCAGTCCTGCACCCTGCAAGGAGCTCTGCCACCACTGCTCCCCTCCCGTTCTGGCCTGCCTTGCAGCTCTCCGCTCCTGGATGAGGGGGAAATGCTTTTGCCCTCTACTTGGGAGGGTTTGCATGTTTCACCCAGACTGCACACCAGATCCCAGAGCAGAGAGGGGGGGGCAGGAATGAGAACTTGATGGTGACGGACCGGCTTTCTTTAGAGGACCGTCCCTAACTACCAGGTCACCCGGTGCAGGCAGTTGTCCCGTCCAGCACGGGGTAAGGTGAGACCTCCCATGTCCAGAGATAGCCCCGAGCATTCTCAGCATCCGCTTGCTTCGTGCTGGTCCCTGCTAACAGGGTCAGAGCTGGAGCTGGTTGCTGTATATCAGCCGACCTGCTGGGAAGGGCCTGTCATCTTTTAGCCCTCTTTTGCTCAGACTGAGAAATTGATAGGTCACCAGTGCCTTAGAGTAGTATGAGGAAGGTATCGCATTTATTCGAGCTACACTTTTGCATCAATGCTATCCACGCCGCAAAGAATTTCATGAAGCATATTTTGTCTTCCTTTTTCACATTGCTTGGAAAGAAACATATGGTAATCTGTGCAGTTCTGTCCCAGGGGGTTACCCAAGTGCTGTATACCAAGTGATCTTTCTATTTTCATTGTTAAATTCATGTTCATTTCTTATCCTAAATATTCCCCTTTTCTGCTTAGGAGGTTAAAAATACCTGGAGCTGCAAGTCTGGCCTATTTACTACAGAATTCATGAGTCATCCACTATTCTGAAGTCTTGAAATATCACAGAGGTATTATTCACAGAGAGCTCAGCAAAAGAATTCTGCCCTTCAGAACTTCAGATTCAAAAGCCAAATGCTTCAGGGTGACTGGTCATCAAGCTTTGTTTTTCAGAAAAAAACGCGTAAGGAAATTGCTGTAAGCCTCTGATTAGTAAAAATGACCTTTATCTTGCTCATGGCTGCAGAGAGTGTCCTTCCTAAGGAAGTGGTGTGTGAACATCGTTAGCATCACAAAGTGCAACCAGCTTTCCAGTGCTGGGACTATATTTGTATTTAAGGAGTGATTGTTTCTCCAGATCTCAATTTTCCCCTTGTTTCTTTTCTCCAGCCCCGGGTGACATAAAAGCGTGACTCAATGTCTCAAATATCCTTCATGTCTCTAGTCTTTCAGATGAAATCTGAGTGTGGAAGGCAGCAATGGGATATGCAGACTTTAACTCCGTGATGTAGCTGTTGTTGAAGGCTTGGCCCAAGAAAGTGAATTGGAATATGATCAGATGCAGCTTGCTATTGCAGGAATAACACGAGTTCTCTGTAAACTGGCCTCTCAACTGTGAGTTTGCAGACGAATCAATTTAGATTCACTTTATCCTCCGGCTGAGACTCTCAGTAAGATAGATTAAGCTCTGTTTCGTATCATATTATCCTTTATTTATCTTTGCAGCTAAAACGGCCTATTTAGATCTTCGAAAATCACTGGTTGCATGGCACTGTAAAGCAGAGCATGGAGAAAGTTTGTGAGGCATTTTAACTGAACACGGAATAGTCCAAAATGCTCTCCTGTGCATTTTCTGTGCTCTTTTCTGTGGAAAACAATAGCTGCTGTCTCTGGAAACAAGGCAGTTCAGCTCCTCTGAGCACCGACCAGACATGGTTGCTCAGAGATTCAAAAACTCCATCAGTTATGGCTCCACGTTTCAGAAAACTTCCCAGCCTTTCTTCCTACTTGGCCACCTCCTAATATTCTTGCCGTGGGAGAAAATAAATTAAAAGTGAGACTGTTTGCCTTCGGGGAGATAAAATCAGGTTTCTCTGTAAAGCTAAGCTCTGAATGAAGCTAGTCGAGCTCCCTGAAAAATAGTTCTGTATGCATGTGGTAATGCATATGATTTTTCCATTCCAAAAAACGTTGAAATATAATTTTTTGCAATATTAGCTGGATGAAATGATTTTTCTCCATTTTGAAAGTACCAACTTTGCCATTTCATGCAGCTCTTTTCTGAGGTGTGAGATTGAAGTGCTCTATAGATGGAATACTTGCACCTCGGTATGTAAAAAGGGTAATTCTTGGTTTTAAAGATGGCTTTCTATAGCCTTGTTAAATGACCTGGAATCCGTAGTTCAAGGATGGATGGGGGCACTGCAGAAAGAACAAGCAGACTGGCTTCTATTCCTGGTTTTACCACCTACTTGCTGACCTGAGGTGATTCATATAACTTCCCTGTGCCCTTTTATCCTCATCTGTAAAATGAGGATATTGACATTTACATTTCTTTATAAAGTGCTTTTAGATCTATGGATGAAAAGTGCTAAGTAAACCAAAACTCTCAATTAAATTAATTGGAGAGAAGGAGCTAGGTCAGTGTTATAGCAAGGTTCATTTATACACCTCTTAATTTCTTTCGTCTCATGTCTCGAACCCTATTTATAGTAGGAATTGCTACTATATCCTTTTACCTGTCGAAGTAATGACGCTGGGACAAATATGAAACGCACATATATGCTAGGAAGGGGGGAGGCTTACACTGTTGTTTTCTGTACGGGTACAGGATCTGTACTGAAGGCACACAGTCTGCTGTGTCTGTGGCCCCAAACTCATAAACATCCATCACCCTTAAAAGTACGAGAAATACAAGGAAAACACCTCTGCTAACAGGTCACACATTCAGAAGACAACTTATAAAACTCAGATATTGGTGAGTGAATGCCTGGACTTCATTTGTAGGAAAGGAGACTGTGAAAGTCAGTGTTTTGTCACCATGGTTAGGTTGGTGTCCGTCAGTCCATCTCCTATCTCAGTCCAGCTGCAGCATGAAGTGCTTGTATCTGCAGTTAGGCTACATTTTAGACTTTTCCCTGGCCTGGATGGTTTCTTCTGAAATTCCATCCTGAGGGTCACCATTTGCATGAACATATTCTTGCAGGGAAAGCATATATTAAAACAAAAGGAAAAAAAAAAAACCCAATAACAGAGACCCACTGTGATTTCATCTCGTTAGTGGTTACTTTAATCACCTGAAGGTTGTTATGATATTCAGAGATTTTTTTCCTTTAAGTGAGGATTTTTGAATGTCTTGTCATATAATGGTAAGAAAACAGATTATGCACAGAAGCTGGCTTTGTTTTGAAAATTTCGGGAACAGATGCAATCCGAGAGCTGTGATCCCTGCACAGCTCAGAGATCAGAAGTAATAAGACGCCTCTGAATTATCTCTCCTCTGTTCATAAAGCTTGAACTTAATCTGCCAGACCACCTATCGCTGGAACTTGGTAGAATGCGACACCAAACATTAGATGTGTGTGGCTCACACTGTATGCAAAGGGGAGTTAGCATTCGGAGAACAAAGGAAGTAGGGCAGCCATCCTTAAACCACAGTTGGGCAAATGTTCTTGAAAGTTTCTCAGTGCAGTAAAGAAGCCTACAAAATTGACTGCACAGGGAGAGGAAAGATCTTTGCAGTTTGCCCAGTATTCTCCTTGTCATCTATGGTTTTATGTGCATGAGAGGTAACAATGATGTTTGTGATTTGGTTAAGAAATGCTAAAATATAAATATCCTAGGTAAGGAATATTAGTGCTGGTCCAATTATTTTTTACTACTTTGAGTCCTACGAAAATTTTAAGGTGAATAGAAAACAGCTTAGAATACAGCTGTTTTACTCCTGTGTAAGTTTTGATTGACAGAAAGTAATTATATTTAATGTTCACACAATTTAAAATAATGTGTTTATATATAATTGCAAGTGTTTCAGCAACACTGCCTTCTGACTCGGCTGGTAGGGGTGGAGGTGGGATGTCAGATGAATATTGATCAGATATACGTGGGTAGGGGGATGAAGTATGGGTCACAGACACCATAGGAATCTCTGTAAGATGAGGATGCCACATGTTGTGGACCACCATGGTGCATCTGTAAGCTTAGTTATGGGACAATATTTTGTTCTCATGAAGTTGTAATCCATGTGCTCTGTAGAGGTGAGAGATTTCATATGTAATCCCTTAAAGTCTCTGTGATTGGATGTCAGTCTTTATGATTCCGTAAGAAACACTGCTGATTTCTTATCTAATTCAGATCACATACATCTCACTTTTTCCAATGCAGTGAGACTGTCTTTATGTTTCAAAGCTGAGTAACACTTGGAGAAAGAAACAGTAAATCCAGAAAAAGCAGAGGGTTTGTAGCAACTCCAAACCTGATGAATTATTTGAGTAAGGAGTTGAAAACTGACCTGTGAGTCACACAAGGCACTATATGGCTTCCACTGAATCTCCTCTCTGTTGTCCATCTGCTTCTCAGGTGGGTCAGCTGGAGAGTGGGAAAATTAAATTGGAGACAGCTGCCCAATGGGCTATCTTACAGGTTAACAGACAAAGATGGACCAATAAAGATGAGGAAAAAGGAATCAGGAGAAAAGGAGTATGAAAAACACAATTCCCACATGGAATGTCAAATTCTTATGTTACGGTACTGTATTTATAACTCCCTCACCTGGATTCTGAGTTACAGTATAAATCACAGCATAAATCTAGTATAATTCCTCTCGGTGTGTAGGAGCCAATCTGAATTTAGGTGAGAGGAGCTGGCTGCACGTTTTTTGCACAGGCTCTCGTATTCCGTGGCCACCTCCAGAAGGGCCATCGGAAGGTCATTCCCTAAGCAGGGGAAGGCCTGCTTGGAGGTGACAATCCTGCTTGGAAGGTGAGACCAGCTGAAAGAAAGCCAAAACAGTTCAGGCTCTGTCCAATTCTCATAAAAAAGCAGCATTCAACAGCTTCAGGTGCTGAAACAGGCTCCAGGCAGTATCCTTCCAGCTCACAGAAGATGGTATTCCTTGCATCTGAAGCTATCCTTATCTTCCTGGACTCCTCCGTTGCACCTCTGCTGCATCTTCACCTCCTTCAGGTGGGACTTGCTGCAGGTATTTTTGACCTTTGGAAATAGCTGCATACAAAACCCAAGTGCTCATTTATACGATGGGGGGACTTCCCTGGCAGATTCAAGCTCTACTCAGAGCAGGGATGTTGTAGAAATCATCTCAGTCTACGTCCATCTATGCGTACTTTTGTAGCAGGTTTGATTCTGGTCTGCTTGTGAATAAGTGTGTGCTGCAGACTTGTCTGCAATCCCATGTGCTGGCATAAAGTAGTGGTGGAGCCAGGTGGTGATACTGCATTAATCCAGTGGAAGGGCAGCGAAGTTGATTTCCCAAATGAGGTAATAATATGGCATTTAATTTCTTTTTCCTTGTTAAGAGGGGTAAGGATAACTGCTTTAAAAAAAAGTCATCATCTCCATGAATGCTGTACTGCCAAACATTGCCATAATTAAGAAGTTCTTTTCATCAAGAAAAACTTTTGCAGTAAGGTTTTATTTTTTTATTAAAGAACTAAACTTCCCTGAAGATATGAAGAAGGTTTTTTCTCCCAGAGTGGGATGCTGGGAGATTGACTAGTTCAATGCACTCTCTGTATTTCTCTATTATGTGATATATAGCAAGTATTAAAAAAAAATAATAATTGCTCCTGTTGATAGAAATATGAATTAAAAATTAAAATAATAAATAGAGGCAATGCTAGATTAAATCTTAATTTGAAGAGTCAGCACTTACAACCCCTTTTCATTAATCTGTCAATCAGTCCTGATTTGTTACTTCTCTAAAATGAATCCCTGGCCTTCATTTTCAAGTCAATCTTTGGAAGTGCTAACTTTTTAGAACCATTATGGGGAACAGAAAATTTATTACTAAGTGTGACATCCCACATATTAAAGTATTATTTTGTGGGTTACATGCAGTGGCCACTCACAAAAGCCATATCTGCTTCCAGTGTCTAAAGAGCAGCTTGTGTGCTGGGAGCCTGGTCAGGCACAGACTGAGGCAGTAAGAGTGCAAAGGATGGCTGCTGCCAAACAATAGCGTGTCGTCTCTCATCTCTATGGAGAACGCCACTGTTATGCAGCAGTCCAGGTCTGATGCTTAGTCAGCTTTTGAAAATGTTGGACTTTTCTAGGCAAAAAATCTGTCATTCAGGAGCCAACAGCTTCGCTCCACTTCAGACTCAATTGCAGCCAAATCATTACTGAATTTAGTACCTTTCTCAGGCACTTTCTGGGCACGTCTCACTTGACCTGTTGAAGGGGAAGAAAAGGCATCATGATAGTGCTCTGGAGTCAGAAACAAGCTGTACTGGGTGAGTATGAGCGGTGCTGGCTGCAGTGCTGCCATATTCAGTGCCATGGGGCCTTCAGAATGGATGTGCCTTATTGGGCAGCAGTGATTCTTGCTGACGTGGTTTGACTTCTGTGCTTCAATAGAAGCTTCTCAGCTCTGAGCTGGTGCTTTCAAGAAACTTCCTCCACTCCTTTTGCTATATAAAAGACTTTGGAGTTGTTGATGTTGACGTTACCAAATGCTTGTGGTATCCATCTTAATCAGCAGAAGTAATCCATCTCAAAAAACATAAATATTTCAGCTTGTCTAGAAAAATGGTCACGCAGTGTTGTAGCAGATGTTGGGATTTTCTTTAGAAAGAATTACACTACTTAGATTTTTGCTACTTTCTGTAGGAAAACACAAACATCCACATTTCTCCTAAGATTGAGCCGCTACAAGGATTTTTGCTTGCAAAATACAAGGGTAATTCCCTCCCAGCTCTCAGAGGGGTGTGAATCTTTTAAACACCCTCAGCGGAAAGTCACCTACTCCGAACGCCCCCAGTAGGATCCTCACTTGGCGCAGTTTCCAGCACCTCCAGGAGAGCAGCTTTGAGCTCTGCAGGGTGTCACAGGGCTGTCATGCATTCATTGGAGCAGATGCAACAGTTTCCCCCCAGACGGACGAGCGGTGCTGCAGTGGCAGTGCAGGAGTGTCTCACTGCTGGCGGCCCTTGGGGAACGCGGTCAGGGAGGCGGTTGGGGCCGAGCAGGGAAGAGGGAGCACGAAACGTTCCTCAGCAGAGTTAGACTCCTAAGGGCCTTCAACCTATTTAAAAAGGATCATCATTCATCAGCACCATCATCATTATCTGCTCAATCGGGAGGAGGAGGGGAGGGATAATCAGCAAGAGATGATCAGCGCCTTATCACCAAGCTCCTTCATTTCGGTGCTTAAACTGCAGGATTCTTTCTGGAGAGATAATTCATATTTTATCACTAAAACTGCTGATCATAACCTCGTTAATCTATGGATATTGCTAACACGCACAAAAAAGCTAACATGATAAAATGTAAAGCTTCTATTAAATTACTTAAACTAGTTTACCTCGCCTCGACATTATTCCCCTCCCCGCTGCTCCTCTGCCATCGCAGACACTGCTTGTACATGGCACACAAAATCTATAAACTCTTTCCAGGAATACAAAAGCATTCTCTATGATGTTGATAAGAAACAGGACAGTCACTCTCCCCTGACATATTTGTTCTTTAAAAACAAATCAATGGTGCAGGGATTTGGCACCTGAATGCAGAACAACGGCTTGATGAGGCAAAGATTGTCTTCATTAAGGACATTAATATTCATAGAGAGTAGAAAATCTGACACAAGAGAGGACTCACTAACCTTTTCTCATATTAGATTTTTACTTCTTAACACAATTACAGTCCGGCAATGACTTAATTAATGCTGCTTTTTGTCAGACTGCTTTAAAGAGCTGTCAATTTGGTCCTGCAGAGGCTGTCAGGGAAAGAGAAAGACAGTCATCTAGGCTAAAAAGACACAGGAAGAAATTCAAACACTTAATAACATTCAAAGTGCTATGCAAAGTCACATATCAACCTGTATTATGGAGAGTTTTTGTCTTTCCTCTCCTCCTACTTATGCTAATATTTTTCAGGTAAAATTGGTGTTGCCATCACCTCTGATTCTGAAATATCTGGCAGAAAATGAAGAAAGGGTCATCAAACAGAACATATTTTAGTTTCAGAATAGTAGGAGGGTATCTCAAGTCCTCCACAGAGAACAGAGAGACTAAGAACCACCCCAGGAATCCTCATTAAATGCCTACCGACAAAGGTCAGTCTACGGAACAAAAAAGACTTAGTTGCCTTTCTTATTTCTCCTTCAATCTCTAGAAGCAAGGGAAGTATTTCTGTTCAGTCAAATAAAGCTGGAAAAATCATCCTGCAAAGCTGGGGGAGTCCTGGAAGTCTGAAGGGTTTTTAAGGTTGTTAGAAGTTGGCTCCAGCTAGCTTTGTGGCCATGGTGAGCTGCAGCCAGTGCCTGGGGGGCACGCCATCCCAGCCCTGGTAGCCCACCTGCCTGCATTCTGCGCTGGTGAAGCCAAAGCGTTTTCATCATACAACACTGAGCATCTTGCCTTGTTCTCTGCCTGCTATTCAGGTCAGCAGCAGCTTGTCTGAGAGGCCATTTGCAGCTAGCAGCAATGTTAGATGAAATGCACTGACAAATAAATATTTTTCAAACTTGTGGGGTTTTCTTCATCAACCAGCTTGGGTTGAGATCCAGTACCCATCTGCTTATGAGGACAGCTGGTATAGCAAAATATTTAATACATTTTTTGACCTGTGTGGAAAAGTACCATGTGTCACTGGAACCAGCACTGTGTCCAACCGGCTACTGGGATGCTCTGCTTCACCCAGCAGTTCAGGATCTGCTTTTTGCAGCTGCTTAAAAGACAGCAGACAAAGCAAACAAACAAAAACCGAGCATTAACTTGCTTGTGTTACACAACTGGGTTACACTACAGTACTTATGCTTAATCTATCTCTACATCATATGCCATTTAATTCCATGGGATTTTATTTTAATAAGTGCTTTGAGAACGTTGTTAGATAGAGGAATGTAGGGGAACTCTTAGGTCAGGGCTTGGACTGGTGATTGAGCACCTGTTGAAGGGCTGTGGCTGGCCCAGGGGATGGGCAAATTGTTTGCACCTGTGCTGCCCACCTGAGCAGGAGGGATGGAGCCACGCTGCGCCCATATAAGGGCCAGCCATGAAAGGGCAGCATCACTTGGGGTTGGGCTGGTGCTTGGGGAGGGGCTGGAGCGTGTCTTCACTATTTGGGTAAGTACAGCTCTTCTTTCAGTGTATGATTATTGGTCTTCCTGCTGATGTTTTGTCTGGTATTACAAAGAACCTCTTAAAAGCTGTTTTGTGTCTTTAGAGTAGAGCAGAAAGTAAGAATGATTTTTATGTTGGGAGGAAAAAGTCCTCACTAGTTTTTGTTTATTGCATTTTCTAAGAGCGATTATGTATTTCTGGTTAGAATGAATCTAATTTAGTCAGCAGTTTGACCTCCAAATACCTCTAGTACTGAGGGCCATTGAAGTGGTGTAATATAAAGTAATACTGAAAGTTTAGAGCTGTTTTCAACTGGTGTTTTTAAAATGAATTTTAAGATGTAGTGAATAATGCTTTTAAAAAAGTCCTTGTATTGAAATTAATTCAATGAAAGGGCAAATGCTTGAATGCTGTAGTGATCAAGTGCCAGTAGAAGACAGAAATGTGCTTCTTAAATCTTGAAGTTGTGCTATTGAGACTCTTGAAGATTAAACTCCTTTTAAAAAATACTATTGATATGCATGTTGTAAATCATAATTCAAGTGAGAAGTGCCTAAGCTAGTGCCATATTTGAGGATTCTTTGGGTTTGGGCTGTGAGACTTGGTATGCTTGAGTTCTCTAAAACTGCAGCTAATACGTTCTTCAGGTTAGTGCAGTCTGACATTATCTTTCAAATGAAAATTGAAAGCACAGTTATGGAACTTCTTTCAGAAGTTCACTTTTCAGTGTAGTATTATTTATGTAGATCTCTTCTTATAGTGCAGATTCTATTTTCCTTGTGTGATGCAGGAAGGGGGGGGTTGGGGTGAGCTCAAGTGTAACCTATGGAATCACTTGAGTTGGAATTGACTTTCAGGTGCTGTTTAGTCTGGCTGTCTGCAGTGAATGGGGCACCCACAGCTCCATCAGTGCTCGGAGCTCCATCCAGCCTGGCCTTGGGTGTCTGCAGGGATCGGGCACTGCCACCTCTCTGGGCAACCTGTGCCAGTGCTGTGGTACCCCTGCTGTGAACTTCTTCCTTAGGTACAGTCTAAGTCTCCCCCGGTGTTTTGCTTTGGTTTTTTTTTTGAGACTTTTTTTTTGTCCTGTACCAGAAGTTATGTCCCCTTCTTATTTTGCACTTTCAGATGCTGGCTGCTCTCAGCTCCCTCAGAGCCTCCCCTTCTGCAAGCCTAACAGCCCCAGCTCTCACAGCCTGTCTTGATAGGTGTTCCATCCCTTGAAGTGTTTTTATGGCCCTTCTCTGGATGTGTTAGCAGCTCCACATCTCTCTTGCCCAGGGGACTCCACATATTTCCACAAATCTAAATAACAACCACAATTAAACATTTAAACTATCTACTTGGTATCTTATTGCAACTAGTGCTCCTCACAAAATCTAATGTGTAAAAATAAATAAAATTCAGCTTTATCTTGGAGGAAATAAACTGCATTAAAATCAGGCCATTCTGAATACTTCTGTCTGCATGGTGGGAATTTGGGTCAATGGGGTCACAGCTATGAATCCTTGTTCCAAAAAACCTTCAAAGGAACACTGAGGGAGCCTAAGAACTTCTCAGGTGTGTGCTGTTTCCCCTGGGGAAATCCTTTTTGCTTTGCGGAAGAATCCTGGAAGATTTGAACTGAATTATGTAGTTTTAATACAATTGAAGACTATCTTGCTGATGCTCACAGATTCCAGACATGAGTCCATTAGCTGAAAAGGGTCCTGTAAACATTTGAGTAATGGCCTTCGTGTTCTTCTCATTGGTCTGTCAAATAAAGCTTACAAATACATATTATATATAATTGTATGTATATATCTAAATCCACTTGAAAGAGCTAGAGTGAGTTACTTTTCCCTGTGAAAGGTGGAGTGCTTCCCATATGAAGGGCAAGGTGTTCATCTGCTGTATTGCAGCATCACTTCATTGAAGCATTCAAGCTAGGAACACTTTACCTGCTCACATCCTGTGTTCACTGTGTTCCAGAGCTGGCTATTCTAGAAATAACCCATATATACTGAATGTGGTAAGGATGTTTCCATTGTAAGTGGTGTCATGTTGTAGCTGGGATGCACCATACGTTAAGATAGGGAAGTGTGGTTTTGCACAGATTTGGAGAGATAATGAGAACATCTTTGTATGCTACCCCTAAAATTGGGGTGAGGGGAGTTACTGCTTCATAGGTAGATTATAATCTCATTTTATGGACATAATATATTCCAAAGCACTCCTTAAAAATAAGTCACCTAAGCATTTTCTATTAATTTAGGGAAATGAAAGTCCATATGGCTTCAGGTAGCATAAGAGATTACTGTTAGTGAGCCCTTGCTGAAGGCAGAGGGTGGAAATCTTGTTGAGATCTGATTCCTTTTCCTACTCATTCTTCTCCCCATCTTGCAGATCTTTTGTGGGTGAGCCAAATGTAATCAGGTTTGGCTCACTTGGAGGAATTAGGATGACTGAAAAGTATGCCAGATTTCAAAACAATTTCTAACAGTTTCTGTGATACTGTGTAAGCAACTGAAAATTGACATGTTGTGTTGTGCCCAAGTCAGCCAACTGCTGTCACTGAATAATTAGATTCTCTAGAAGAAGAGAGGGCTTTTTTTCTCAACAAAATTATTAGAAAATAATGCGGTAGCTTTTTTATGTGGGGATAAGTGCATATCCTTCCACTCTTAGAAACATCTATTTTTAATGGTTTGCATCTGTTACCCAGAAGTATCCTTCATGCACTCTTGTATATGAAAGCATAAATAAGTTCTTCGGGTGCTTTTATTCTGATGTGTTTGCCATATATACATGGAGACATCATTGTTGCACGTGGTTAATATCTTTGTCTAATATAAATGAATTATTCTTTTTAATTATTTTTATTTCATATGGAACATCGGTTCTGTGAATTGAATTCTAATATCAGACATAGGTCATGATCTAATTATAGCTTGATCTGTCATATAGTTATGACAATCATGAGGATAGAAATAGTGCCTGATTCCCCAGGAATTTCTACCTCTGCAAGCCAGCTATGAAGCGGGAGAGAAGCGTTCTGCTTTGTTAGCCTTTATATCCCTTTCCAGTCTTCTAGTAGAAGTCTAAGTGCCTGCACGTTCTGTAGTGAAAAATCATGCCCAATGAAATAATAAGGTAGTGCCACTGCCAGAAGAGACAGGTGAAAAATGGTGATTGGTACAACCATGCACAGACAATGTGCTCGTGCTGTGCAGTTGTGAATAATCTTGTCTGGGGGGAAGGTCTGGAAGAAAGCATGGCTGAGAGCTTGGAGTATTGCTGCTGTGTCAGCTGGAGCTTCTGATGAGGACTTGAGAGACTGACTTAAACTGTATTGCAGTCACTGGAATGGAATTGGAGTAATTAAAAAAAAAAAGAATCTTTTTGTTTTTTCTGAAGTTATGTTCTTGGTTTTGATAACTACTGAAAAGCATCGCAACTTAAGGTTCTATTTCTCTTATTCCACACCTTATCTCATCCCACCTTCTCATCTGTTCTTTCTACTTGAATATACTGCTTCCAAGTTGTTGAGCCTCTTTTTTGGTAAGAATTCTGAATAATCTTTAAACCTATACAAGTGGTCATTACATGAACATCTGTAACAACAAGGCTCAGTGCAAACACTTACAGGACAGCAATTAATGAAAAAATATTATTTGTCTATCGGTGGTTTTCCTGTTGGCCTAAATTTTGACAGACATTCCAGAAACCCTTCAGAATGGTGATGAAGGGTAACAGCAATGGTTTTTGTTTTGTTGGTTTTTTTTACTTTTCTACTCAATTTTTTTTTCTCTTGCTGAATTTAGCTGCGGAATTCAGTTAATGGTACTGGAGACAATGGCTGTAAGTCTTACTCCCTTGAAAATCCCACCCCTCCTTGTACTTCTCTAGCACTATTGGAAGTAAGAGATAAATAATAAACAGCTTCTCCCAGGGCATCCAGACCTACATATATAAATCCATATTAAATCCAGGGTTAATGATTGCTTTTCTATTTTATTGGCTGCAGGGAGCGCTTTCTGAAGGAAATCCTGTCTAAGTGGTAACGTAGCTTTCTTTGGAGATTTCTGAGCAAAATGAGGCATCAGCTGTGCTCGTGTTGGCCCACAAAATGTTGTGTGCCATGTAAAGGAGTAAAACATCTCTTTGTGAGGGGAGAGGAAAAATGTATTTTCCCCAAATAATGGTGTATCTAACTTCCCTTGTTCGACTCAGCTTTGCAGAGGACGGTGCTGTGCTACTTATTAGTACTTTGCAGTTATCCCTTCCCTGAGTGGAAGAAGCTTTAAATCATGTGGGAGAATGGGGAAGGGAAAAGAGAAAACAAGCTTTTTGAACCCTGTAATGTAAATTTGCAGACAATTATTCATTATTAACTGCCTGAAGCATCACACCTCTCTCACCTTTGCTGCAATGTCTGAACATTAGGGTAAACAACACGCTGCTGTCTTATCATAATGCGGTCTGCTTCACTGCAGCAAGAACTTGTCAGAAACAGATTGTGATGTTGACTTCTCAATAGGGGAAAAAAGGGCCTAAATTAGACTTCTATAAAAAGAATATTGCATATTTATTTCCACAATAACACCAAGGAAAAACGTTAGTCAAGAAGCAAGCAATTGGGTGAATAAATAAGCTTGTCTTTGTTCTCATCAATTAAGTTATTACATCAGTTGGAAAACCAGTGAATTATAATACAGATGTTTAATGAAACACTGCTGTGCCTATAAGTCAAACTCCTATTTTGTGGTGTGATTTTTGGCTGCATAGTTTTGTGTGTGTTAAACCGTATTTATTAGCTGATACCCATTATTATTTTGAGCAAGGTATAATTCAGTTGTCAGACTCCAGCTCTGGGAAGGAGATTTAATCAGTGAGATCCCGCTTTGCTGCTGAGCATAAAACAATGCGGGTTTCATGAAGCAATCACACCAGTGTGGAAAAAATGGGATTAATTAGTATTGTACAAGAGCAGGCAGCGTGCTCATTAAAACCTTGTGAGCTGCCTCTTGATAAACTGCCACTTGATAGGGCCGCATTAATGTGACAAGGCAAAGACTTTATTTCCAAATCCTTTCTGATTATATCTCACTTTTAAGTTACCTGAATTGACTCTCTGAGGCTTTTGGAATACAAAGATCAAAATTGCAGCAAGAGATCCCCAAGACACCTGGACAAAGGAGTCGTGCTCGGATAGCAGGGCTTCAAAAGACAACTTGTTTTTGAACTCCCATTCAAACATAAATCAATAGCTGTATGCCAAGGCAGCTCCAAAGGTGGCACATTTGCATTTACACTCAGCAGGTTGGGCAGGTACTTATTTGACAATTAGCAACTATCTAATGAAGCCCATATAGTTCTGTGTCTGTCTGCTTACCAAATGCTTCGTATGTTTGCCAATATCAAAAGTCTTATGAATATTCTTGCAGCCTCAAGTGTGCTCTGAGGAAAGGGGGAAAATAAGTGGTGGGTATCCAAATCTGCACGTCTGTTCCTTGGAGTTGAGGTTGCCCTCTGAAGAACATACAGGTAGTTTTTTTCAGGAGTATTCACAAAATAAAAGTAAGGATTCCTCCTAGTAGATTTTTCCTGTGTGACAAACATAATAGGAGACATGTCTGAAGAGAAACAGTAAGTGTTGGATAGGATGTATTTCTGATCTCGCGTGTTATTTTCCTTTAGGCATAATGTTTTTTCTTCCTGCATTTGTAGTGGGTCTGATTTATTTGCACATAATGTTGGTTTTTTCCCTTTCCTTTTGTAAGTTAGTGGCTATAATGAAATTATATCTGTGCTTCTAATAGTTAACCAAATCTATCTGCGTTTCATGATGCATAGGTGCTCCAAGATGCTGACTTACCATGTAGCTTTAGCTGACATTGTATGTAAGGCAATTGTAATGCAATACAGTTACCTGTCAGCATATATTTGTAGGTGTGGAAAATGCCACTCAGAACAGAGATCTCATATTCCCTGAAGCTTTTTCCAACTAGTTTATTTTTAAGCAAAAAGATCTTGTTAAATCTCAACACCCTATTAAAGTAATGCTGCCCACCATGAAGGCTGAGCATTCTGTTAGCAATTACAGAGAGTTTGCAACTGTGCAGGTGAAGCTCCACCTATTCCACTAATGAAAGGCATGGGGCTGGAAGTAAGGTACCTGGGCTGGCTAGATACGGATGCATGCCATGCTTTACAAAGTGATGTGCTGCAATATTATTAATTTAAACCCGCAGATTTCATTGTTGTGATCTGGGCTACGTGATGCAATGCAAGATGACAGCCATTGAATTAATAGAAAATGGGATTCATCTCTTGAAATTTCACACAAAATAGAAGCAGGAGACAGACAAAATAGAGGGAGATGGATAGACAGACTGATAATACTGCTAATACTTTTAAATTTGAGCTGAATGTGTGACATAATTTTAAAATACGAATGGTATTTATCAACAGTGTGATAGCAGGAAAAAATCGCGCTCCCTCCCTCTCTCCCTTTCTCTTTTGTTGATTGCTTTGTTGAGCAAGTCAGTGAATATTTTACACTTTGTTTCTTTTATTTTAGCAAATGAACTGCCTCAAGCTAATGTACTGTAAGTGGAAATTTCAAGCACCAATGTCTTCTGCATGATCCAATAATAGGACCCTTCTTCCTCTCCCTGCTCTATAACACTGTAGCAGCAAATTCCCTGATGCCTCCAGGTAGTCACAGCTCTGGCATGCTGTTATGAATTGTTGCTCTGGAGGAGGTTAGGTAGCTTGAATCAGTGGTTTCTCTAATGAACTGAGGTCAGAGAGAAAGTACTGTATGTAACGGCCTCATCTGGTTGTTACTTATGCCCTACATACTGCATGGTTTTGGTTGCAGTGGTGTTTTTACATAACTTAATTGTTGAGGCCATCTTAGAAAACTGTGTTACTAAAATTTGTGTGAAATGAGCTTTACTGCTGCTATTTATCACTCATTTTCTTGCAGCTTGGAGCCTGTTATGTAGTTTGAATCTGGCATGGGACAAACACCAAGATGGTTTAAAAGAACAACACAAAGACAGTGTAAAGATGGAAACCCCACTCCTCCACTACCTGTGGTTATCTTTCCTCAATGACAATATGGTATAATGCTGAACTCCCTCCTCATATTTCTATTAGACTATTGTACCAGTGTCTAAACAGAACAAGGTAAGTTAAAGATGCCTGAGATGTGCAAAGATAGCAACACTCAGGTTGTTTTCAGGGATGGATGCTGAAGCTGATTCCAGATTAATGGGGTTATTGTATAAACTCAAAGCATCTTTTATGTAGATGAGTCTCACACATAAGAGCTGCTCAGTGGATCACCCTGAGTCTTATTGGTCTTGACCATAGTACTATGATCACATTTTCATAGATCTCTGTAGTCTATTTCCCCAATAATTTCAGTGCAGATAGACTCTTTTTTTTTTTCTGGTAGGTGGCAAATTAACCATTTCCTTTACTTTGAATTCTATTACAACCAACTTATAGAACATCTGGTGACTACTTGTGCTTTTTACTGGCTCACTGGATTATCAGACTCATGCAACTCTCTTCCTAAAGTTAGTCATATTTTGGATTTAGTGAGGTAAAAGGCTGTCAGCAACGCTTCATACTAACAATTCAAAACTTGGTTGCTGCACAGTTCATTTCTGAGCATGCTAAACAGCATTCCCAACAGCGGTGATACAGGACAGAAAGCAATGATTCAAAATGCTTGAATGCTTGTAGAATCATGGAATAACTTAAGTCAAAATGGATTTCTAGAGGTCATCTAATATCCTTACAGAAGATATCAGTTGACACCTGGAAGTTGTAACTTGCCCCAGAGATTAGATTAGCAGGGATCTCTGAGTCTCCTTAAGTGCTGGAACCCTTTACATATGGTATTAAGATGAGAAAAATCTATGAAGTTCACAGTAAGAACCCTAAAGAAACCTCAGTTTGCTCAGTTCCAAGCACTCCTGAGAACATTGTGATGTTTTGGAATGTTTATCCAAATACAAACTTCCCAAGCCCCAGATTATTTGTTGTTTTTCACAATTGGCTTGGGATAATGTTGGTACAAACAGTCAAAATTCTTGCTGGGTAATCAAAATCTTCTCTAAAAGCAAAAATACATTGCAGATCATCTGGACTCTGGATGGGGTTCACTCTGCTGGTGTTTTGAATCATGATAAAGGGGCTGGTGATGTAGTATATTCTGGAACACTGTCCACGTTATCAGAATGTCCACAATGCAAGAGTTATGGGAAATACATCATCTCTTGACTGAATATTACTCTGCCGTAGTAATGAGAATATTACTCTGCCGTAGGAGCTCTTTCTACTTTCTGAATGGGCTGACAATGGCTCCCCAAATACTTGAAGCCAATTTTAAAAGGATACTAAGAGCATTCTAATAGCTGAAGTTATTACTACTAATGTGTAAATCAATGCTGTGTAGGTTCTGAGGAGGAAGAGCAGATCTGAATGAGCTTTGTCTTAACAGAGTACTTTAGACAAATTCTGCATACCATATAATCATAGAATGATTTGAGTTGGAAGAGACTTTCAAGGGTCATCTGGTCTGACTCCCCTGCGCAGAATTGTATGGGTTGGAAGGAACATCTGGAGATTGAGTCCAGCCTCCCTGCTAAAAGCAGATCCCCTACCATAGGTTGCAATCCTTCTGTTTCCTAGCTTGTATTATAATGGGAGTTGCCATGACCCAGGTGCAGGACCTTGCATTTGAATTTGTTGAACCTCAGAGGTTCACCTGGGCCCACTGCCCAGCCTGCTGAGGTCTCCATGGATGGCATCCCATCCCCTGGGCACATTGCCTGCACAACACAGCTTGGTATCATCTTCAGACTTGCTAAGGGTGCACTTTATCCCATTGTTGAAACATGGTAAAAGGTGTGAGTTTACTTAGCTAAGAACAAACCTGCACTGTTCCATTCTTTCTTAATCATTAACTGTGTTAGCTTTGCAAAATCTATAATGAGTGTAATCCTGTGCTGAGCTGCCTAACAGGACAAATACGCAAGGAGGAAGAGGCAGCCCCTCATCTAATCCAACCTGTGAGTGCTGCACCCAGCACAGAGATGCCCAGCCTGCACTGGCTCCCTCCCTTCTCTCTCTAGCCAGCCCTTCTCTCCCATTCCTTGGGCTGTGGTGTAATTCTATGCTACTTACACTATCAGATACTTCACAAATTTAACAGTGATGAATAGGTCTGTCAGGCACTTTTGGTGGGTATTATGTTAACATGCACCAAAAATACGACTTGGGGTCATGGGCTGTGCCTACTTCTGGGGCGTAGGTTTCCTCATTCCTGATTTATATACAGAAATCATATGACAGCTGCTTTAGTGAAAGTGAATGTAAATCTTATAATTTCTATTCATCTTGAGAAGACTGTATTCTGAATAACGTGGATTCTTAGGGTTTACCAGTGGAGGTCAGTTCTGGATGTCAGCCTGTATCTTTACCCATCTTTAGTTATCCAGAGATAATCAGATATTAGAGAAGGTTGGAAATTGGTCTTCTATTAATAATTTAAAAAAAAGTGATAAAAGACTCTGATCTTGCCAGTGTCGTAAGTAATGTCACTTACTAAAGTGACTGGCACTAGCTGTAGGCTCAGATATGCCAATTATAATTAAAGCCATTATTTTCAGATACAGTTCAGTTTATTCCTGCTGAAAAGTAAAGAGAATTCTAGAGTGACAAATCTCTCTTGAAAATGCAACTTAACAAGAAGGCTGTGGCTTTAGACTACCTGTAATAACTTGGTTTCAGGTATAAAATAAATGTTTATATATAAACATACATTTAAAATGAATGTTGATAATCTTAACATACTGTACACCATTAAAATATGCATACACCTGTCACAATCACTTGATAAAGCAGAAAATGACTTACAAGCCAGAAGTAAATTCAGTTCTTAGACAAGTAGCATCCATAGTATGCTTTTCAGATGGGTACCAAACTACCACTTATATTGGAAGTCTGATGCTTGCTTAGAGTTTTCTAGATCCAAAATAACACATTTTTAGGAATCAGACTCAAAGATGGATCTCAAAATGCATATTTTTCAGACAGTTGTGGTCTAGTAACAGAATTATTGATAGAATGGAGGGTTTGATCATTTACTTACAGTAATGTTCAAATAATGGTTGTTTTTTGTAAAGCCATTTAACACATTGAGGCACCAGTCACCCCTGGCATTTTTTCCATTAAAATGAATGGGATCCTTGGTGATGACCTTAGGAGAGCATAAAACACAGTCACGAAGTAGCTTCTTCAAGCAGCAATTCATTCCTGTGAAGGCAGCTTTAAGCTAAGGACAGAAGCCATAGAAGGGGGAGATGTGCCATTTCCCAAGTGCTCCAAACCTTTACCCAAGGTTACGTCCCAGCAGAGCAGGGGCTGTAAGTGGTTTGGGGCCGATGGGGCTCTGGGATGCAGCTTCTGTCATTGGTAACCTGGAACTGAAGGTTAGCTGGCAGGTGATGGAACAGAAATGTTGTCACTGACCTTTGCTTGCTAATGAGTGCGCAGTCCTGCTCAGGTCCCGTGGTAGTTGGATTTTTCCTCTCACTCTGGCTTGCACGTAGATCCTTTGCACACTTGTGCTCTCAGGCATATTTTCAAGTGCCTGCCCTGCTGCTGGCTGCCAGAGATTGCCCTGAGAGGAGACTACGGTGCACTGATCTGAGGTCTGGTGTTAAAAGAGGGGATGGATAAAATTCCTGCTTGCACTGCAGGTGACTGGGCTCCAGGCAAGGAAAGTTGCTGCAGCTGAATGTTTCCATTCTCATGCACTGCACTGGGCAGCTGTTTTGTCGTATTGGCAGACAAAATCTTGGCTTTGTTTTCTGCCCTGTAATCTCGTGTTGATGTCCTCTCTGTTTCCAAACCCTCTGCTCAAAGTGTTTCCATTTCAATATGATTAATAGCTATTGTGAGTGATCTCTATTAAGGCCTCAAAGCTCAATTTCAAATATTTTTGTGGCACTTCTGGTGGGCCTTGCTGGGATAAATTAAGCCCATTTTTCCCCTGATTGCTTCATTGAATCTCTTTGTAACTTCACCTTGTATTCCTTTCTGTTCAATACTTTTCAAAGTACTGAGAGTTTAAAGAGGTACAATAAATCCCAGATCAGTTTTTAATGACCATGGTAAGCCTGCTTGTAATATGTCAGTAAGCTGAGCCTAAAAGCCAATGGGGAATAGGCCATTTCTGCCTTAGTAATTGCCTCCACAGAAAGATTTATAATGTCATTATCTGAATCTACAAGAAATAACTCATAGAACTGAAATACCCTAAAAAAAATATTACAATTCCCTTAAAATCTAGTCATTCATAAATGCTAAATCATGAAACTTTTTTCAAGATGTTTTATGTTAAAAATAAAACCCAGTCAAAATATAAATGTGTTTTTCTTTTAATCAGATTCTTGGTTCTTTATCTGTTTTTTTTGTGCTGTGGTTTGTTGGGCAGAAGAATGGCGCAGAGCTCAGATGTAGCGCAGTGCTCCTGAAAACACAACCGCGTGCTGAGGAGCTGCAAAGAGAGAAAGCATTCCTGGTCATTTTTCTTTATTTGTGTGTGATTCTGGGGGGAAGAGGGTTAGTTAGCACTGCATCGAAATTAATTTCAGCAATAGAAATCACTTCCCCCCCCCTTCTACTTCCACCCTTTTCCTGTGGAAAGCCACACTAAATGTCCTGATAAATGCACTGCGGTGCTGTTTTAAGCCGCTCCAGTCAGCTTCCTTTGCCCTCAGCATTCCCCAATCAGAAGATATCATTCATTTCTTTCAGAAAGCAGGAAATGTACTCTTCAATTTGTCTGGTGTTTAATAAAGTGCTAGAATTACCGTAGCTACCCTCATCTTCTGGTGCTTTAATACACTGTGAGATTGATGCTAATTCCAAGCAGGCTGTATTCTTGGTGCAGGAGGCTTGTCCTCCTATGGGGCACTGCTCTCATCCTGAGCTCCGCTGACTGAGCTCCTCTTTGTTTCTCCGAAGAAATAAATGCTGTACTTTGTGCTTTCTTATATTTTGTTTGTCCTGTGTCTGTGAGCTTGGTGGTGCTTCTGAGTGTTTTTATTGCTGCTTTCTGATCACTTATTAATTAATAGGTGTTATTTGTGGGAGTCTCTGGAGAAGTGCAGCACTGCAGTTGCTTCCATGCAGTTTAAGATTCCTAAAATCAGTGACAAGATTCCAACCTGATTCTTCTTTGAAGTTTGAATTAATTTTTTGGGGTCCAGTATCTGACTCTAAATTACAGAGGCTTAGACACTTTTAAACAGCTCTGTTATTAACTCAGGTGGGTCCAGGCTTTCCTTCTATGGCCCTTCAGAATACAGGCAGCTCTACAAGAAAGAAATTATTACTCATTTCTGGTGGGCATTATAAACTTTCAGGTTCTTTGCTTCAAAGAAATAATCTCCCTGAAACAGAGATGATTTCCCAGTCAAAGCACTCTGCTCTTCCTTATGTCACCTAAATCTAAGATGTGTGTGAAAACAATGCTGGTACATTTATTTTCTGAATTTAAAAAGCATTCATAGGCAAACAAATTTATGTTTCTGCCTCTGGTTTCTTATCAATAGTAGTGGAGATATTCCTTTGCATAGAGAATAAATATATTGTGGTGCACCCATCACCTGTGAGCCTTCCTCTATGGCTTGTTGCTTTATTTTCAAGTCTTTCCCTGACTTGGGAGGCAGCATGATGTGCTCTTAGAGCTGAGCTCTGGGAAGGAGTCAGCGGCAACTAAATGGAGCTGGAATTTTGGGATACTCTGAGGGGGGGGGGGGGGGGGGGAGAAGGATGAGATGAGTAGAAATATTTTCCTTGAGGACTGTAGCGGTGAAAGCTTAACCACAAGGAAGGATGAAAGGACATCCAAACATCCTCCTGATCTTTCAGTTAGAAACTCATCCTTTAGGAATGGGGGTGAGACAACAAACTGAGATTGCTCAGGATTTGCCTCTGGTTATCCACTTGGTGCTGTGCTTTTCTGCTGCTGTGTGCAGCGAGTGTTTCCTGACAGGCTAACTAGGAATAATAAAAGGATAAAGGACTCTGTGACAACCTGAATGTTACAATTGTTATTTCTGTCCTCTGGACGTGGTTTACTTTTGGCAGAGTCAGAGATGAGTGTTCTCAGAGCCTGGGAAGAGGAGAGAAGTGCTCAGGGTGTGTGTGAGCAGTGCTGCGCTCCTGCTTGGGGGGAGGCTGCAGGTGTAGAGGTCTGAGAGGGCATGCCTGTTTGCAGGGGGGTTTGAGAGGGAAAGCAGGGGAGACAGTAAGCGGGGAATATGTTATAAAAACTAATGTCATCTTGATTGTAAAGAAGTTTAAGCTTTTCATTTAAGCTTAAGCTATGTGGAGCACAGCTGTATTTTATATCTAGCTTTCAGTTTTTTATGCAATTTTACCTCTCAACAAAACTTGAGTTTGGATACATTGCTCTGCTATTGGTTCACATGTGCTGTATTCTCATGAAATAGAGGTATACAGGTCAAAAGAGAAATACTTAACAGGCGTGTTTACCAGTGGTGATGGGAACAGTGAGCTCAGAATATGCCAAGACAGGAGGTAGAGAATCTGTCATCCACGTAAATCAGCCACACTCCCTCTGCGTTTGTCCCCCTAAAAAGGTTTTAGTCAACCCTTAAAATGATGATCACGCAAATGCATTTTTATATTGCCTGTTTGCTTTTAGTTATGCAAATCTGTTCAAGGGAAACGATGCACTCAGAATGCTCTAAAAATTTAAAAACCTGCAGTTGCCTGTGGTGTGAGAAGATGTGATTCCGTTCCCGCTCCCCAGTCTGATGTGGGGTTATACTGGTTTGGGGTACAAGGCTGACTCTAAGTGGAAGTGAAGCAGGGAAGAGTTGGTGAGAATGACAGCATCGTGCTCTTCAGGCATCAATTCCAGCAGCAACTTGTTACAGAAGTGAGTTAACTGCACTTACTGAAGTCTGTTCTCATCTCTGCAATGGTTCGTTATTATTCAGTTAGTTTGCTGCAAGTAACGATGACAGTTAACTTTCTAGTGTGTCTGGGCCACTTATGAGAGGGTAAATTAAGGCTAAGTAACTTGGATCTAGAAGTGGTGGTCAAAGCAATGACTAAACTGCTTTGAAAAAATGGAGATTCTCCTTCTGTGGGTAAATGGCATCCTTCATTGCTGGGGCATGCAGCAGGTGACTGCCACCCTAGGGTGATGGTATGCTTGCAAAATAAATGATTGTCGTATGGTCTGTCACTGCCTTAGACATATATCTAGGAAAAAAACTTGTTAGGCTTGGTGACTTTAAGATTAGGCGTAAAGCTTTCAGTCAGAATTGTGTATTTATTTGCCCTTCACACTTGTCTTTCACAGCTGTCACTGCAGTGGATTCACTGAACCAAACTGAGTGCATCTCCCTCCATGTCTGGAGATGCAGGTAGGGGCAGGCGTGGGGAGACTCCTCTGCCTGCTCTCTGAAGTGGCACACGTCCACAGGACCGTGGATTTAGCATCAGGCTGAGCTCGCTGGTATAGGCACACCTCCATACATCACCAGCATTGAAAGGCAAACTTAGAAGCATATCTGGAGGCTTGTGTTAATTGCTGAGCTTATACTTTGGCTCGCAAAGGACGTGGCATTTCCCACAAGCACTAAATTAACATAGAAATACTGAAGAAGAATGTGAAAATCAAAAACCTGCGTGTGATAGTGATTTTATAGAGTTCTGTGTTGCCTTAAATCCACTGCAGAGCTCCTGGTGATGTCAGTGGGCAGTATATGGCCCATCATTTGTCAGACCATTTAAATGCAGTGGCTTAGCACTTCGTTTTTTGGAAAACATCCTGCACAGCTTGATTTACAGCCCTGTAGAGCTAATTAAAGTCACTCGTTAAAAAGGTATCTTTTATTATAATTGCTAAATATTTTCTTGTGTGGTTAGTGGGTTTCACCTTAAAGTGATCTATGTATGCTGGCTCTTTTCCCAAGCTCTTGGGTAAGAACCACTGCCTGGTGGATTTGTACTGAAGTGACAGAGGCTTTGCAGGGCTTTGTGTTTTCACAGAGGAATAGCAACACATTCATGTGGACAGTGTAGAGCTTGGAAACCTGGCTTTCTCTCCCAGGTACCAGTTTCCTCTCTGAAACGGGTGAAGCTGTTTAATGCCTTCCATCTCACAATAGCTGGAATTGTACCAATCTTTCATAATATGTTCTGAGAGTCCTTCATAAAAGCATCACACAAGTTTCTAGCCAGCTGATGTTCATAGGATTTAATTTACCAAGTGCAGTGAATCTGGTCTTACAAATAACAACAACAAAAAACCATTGCTGTAATGATGTACAGAGTTTCTGTCTCTCTGCCTATGTTCTGCCCTGTCTAGGAACCTTTATGCTTCCTCCATCTTTATTCTTAGAAGCAGTGATTCTTCCGTGCTGTGTTCTGCTCACAGCTAGATTCATGGAAGATAATGTGAACTTACAAGAAGCCACGAGATAACTCTATGTGCAGTGACTTATTGGAGCTCTTTGAAGTTCAGTATATTTTTCTCAATGATCTGCCCAGATGTAAGTGATGTCCTGCTCAGCAAGGTGCAGCAGCACCTGCATATAGGCCTGTGTGTTCTGAATATCAAAATCTCCTGGTTTTCACTGTCGCTGTCATCCCTTGCTCTGGCTTGTGCTGCGTTGCTCTCAGAGGAACATCTCTCCTGTGGCAGTGCTGCCCTCATGAGTGCTCGCCCTTTCCTCCCTGCCATGGCTGCCACCAGTGGCACAGCTGTGAGCGGCACCACGGAACAGGTCAAATATCTAAGATATTAAAAAGGAGGAGGAGTTGATTATCACAGATATCATGAGAGTGATATACTGCTTGTGCTACGTGGGTGGAGAAAGGCAGGGGCAATCAGAAGAGGACTAAGCTTTATGAAGGAGGGGAAGAAATCGTGAGTGCGATGCCTGCCTGGAGAGCACAGCATTGGTCCGGTCTGCTGGTGCTGTGCTGGAGGGATCTGTGGGATTGGGGCAGGGTCTGAAGGGCAGTCATGGGGAAGGAAACCAGCGTGTTTGACAGGCAGGACTGGCTGGGTTTGAGCAGGTTTTGTGGCAGGAGGCATCCTTGGAAAAGCAATGTTGTGGCTGAGGTGACATTTTTAACTCATCTCAACTCTTGACATGGAGCCTGCAGTCAGCCCCAGTGTCGTCTTTGGAGTAGGATACTGCTTTGCTAGCAGAACAAAAGAACCATTAATGACACCAATTAACCAGTGTAATTCTCATTTACACCTCTTTATTACCTTCCACACACAGTATGTGATACATTATACATCCCATTAATTGTTAACATACACGCAAGTCAAGATCTTTTATTATACTGGGTCATCTATCATTGATACAGAGATATAGATATTTTATAGCTGAGCCAACTAACACTACTGTAGAGCAGAATCTATGACCATTTTCACATCAAACTTGATTGAGTTATTAAGCCCTTTAGAAGTGCTTAGTGTGTGATTTGACCTCCCCCCAGCAGGTATCTTATGGAGGGGAGCAGAAATGTGGAATATGGGATAAGCTTTTCTTATTTTATTATTTTGAAAGGTTTGTTTTTGAGATTGGTTTTTACCACTTCACAGTTCAGGTGAAAAAGATTGTTCTGTTGCACTGTAAATTCAAACTTTCTAATGAGCATTGCAGGCATCCATGAGAATATAGGGGAATTAACAAACAGGCAACGTTTAAGGGGAATTCAGGGGAATTGTGGGATCCAGCCTGCGCGTGGCGGCACTCAGAAAACTGCTTCACTGGATTTTCTAAATCCAGCTTCCATTATCTATATTCCTTAATTAGAGCAAATGAATACTAATTATTCATGGCTAGTATTTTATCAAAATGAGTGGCAGCAGCAGTTGGAGTCTTTGCCCGTTAGATTTGTATCTGCTATGCACAGTGTTGATGTATTCCCTTCATGTCTGCTATCCCAGTGTGCGTTTACAGTGGAAGTGATTTGAGGCTAATGCCATGTCAGTAAACAATTAAACACTGTTGACTGAGCAACTGGTGGCCCTAAACAGAGAGCACCAAGTGTTAGAGGGAGAAGAAGGTTTGCATTAGCATGTAGCCCTTTCTGTAAGTAAGTGCTAAGCCACAGCCAGCTGCACAGGAGCGTGCTACTTGAGGAACCCCACAAAGTTCTGCTAGCCCTCGTGCACTTTGGCAGGATTTTGTGGTCAGTCAACGCTTAAAGTATAATTGATGCTTTTACCTAACAAAGCTATTGTAGCTGCTGACTTTGCTGGAAAGAGGGCATTAGAAGTGCTGCTACGATACACAGAGCAACCAATAGACTTGGCCCTTCCTGCTATGCCAGTATGTACTGATCCATTTAACATTCGACTATGAAAATGTTAATAAACTGAAATTATCATAAAAATAAGCTCTCGGGGAAAAAGATCTGTGAGGGCTGCTCCAAAAGTAATGCCTCCTTGTTGTTTATGATGTGGTTGTTAACATCAGTGCTCTGCTAGGCTGAGCTGTCAGTGCCCGGATTGCTCTGCATGCAAAGCCTGCTTGGAGTCTTCTGCCCTCCTTACTGGAAGGCATTGTGAACCTTCACCTAACTTTCTGAGTTCTCTTAATTTCAGTTCTCTTCCATTCCCAACCATGTCATGTCTTGCAATTATTTTGCAAATTATTTTCTTTTTCCCATTTAAAGATCACAGGACATATTGTAATGAATTAAGGCAATGAAATCAAACCATAATGTGCTAATAAAAGTAGTGTAAGTATAGAAAAGCTTAAACCTGGGCAGATTGAATTATTCTTTTTGTTTTTGTTTTTTGCTCAGATCTAGTCCCTAGAATGCAGAGATGCCAACAGCTCTGCAGTGCTGTTCCCAGAAGGATGGGCTGTGATGTAATGTGGCTCCCAGAAGGTCTGAGCACAGGAATGGCAGCCTTGTCCTCCCTCTAACTTGCTTGTAATCGCTTTTGTATTTTAGGGATACAGGTCATAGATATCAGTCAGTAAATCCTTGCTGAGCTGAAATAGCCGGACTTGCAGTCTCCATATCCTCTGTGCTGGCTGAACAGCACCTTCCCCAGTTGTGGGAAGAACCTGGATTGACTGATTTTTCTCCCTTATATCTCAGTCTCCCTTGTAATGGAGATTTCAGACTACCACGGCAGAGGCAGCAAGGAGCTGTGTGTATTTGCTGCTGGTCAGCTTGCAGTGTGTTAGAAAATGCACGTGGGACAGGCAGAGCAGCAGCAGCCTCTAAAAGCCCTGTGAGCTGCTGGGGAACTGCAGCCAGGTGGGCTGCTGGCTTTGCTGGGAAGCAGAGTGGCCTGGAATGTTGTTGTTCTCCAGAAACTGGTGTGAGATTCTTCGTATTTGCTTTTTCTGTTTTTCTTTTTAAGCAACCTTCTGCAATTTGCTGATCAATGTGTGCGCATTTAAACAAAAGCATGGAATAAAGCTTCTGTATCACTGTTACATCAGTATATATTGAGTCTATTGCAGTATTTTTCCTCCTTTTTTAACATCTATATCATCAATCCACGCCATGCTCAGTATCATCTTTTGTAGCTTCCTATGCCCATTGATAGTTATGTGGGAGTCAAGATTAGTTCTTTTAAATTATGTAATAGCTTCGCAAAGAGGAGAATAGGTTAGTAATGTGTCATTTGAGATTTTGATAAAAACCTAATGGGAAATTGGTCTGTGAGCCAACTTGAATGAGCTCGAAACATAATATGAACAAAGATCAGCAAAGCTCCTCAGGTTGCCCAGAAGTATTAAGTGTTTCATTTGTGAAATCCCCAAAGTCTGCCAAGACGTGAAAGCTTGGCATGGTGCAGAAGGTGTGCCTGCTAAGGCAGGGTTAGCACAGATGGAAGCCAAAGAACTGAGAACACTTTTTTGTTCCCATCTGATGAATCTTGAGGCTCCATTTTTGCAGGTGGATTCCAAAATAAGGTAGCAGGTGGCGTATTTAAGGATTTCAAAGCAAAGCTGCAGTTTGACTGAAGAAGTGATAAAATCCCATAACGACCTGCATTTGCAGCAAGGTCCTTCAGCCACTCTTGATATCCCATTTCCCCACAGAAGGTTTTCAGCGGAGGCAGCAGCTCTGAGTCCTGTGGGTGTGGTGGTTCTCAGCATGTGGTCAGCATCACTTTGGGCACTTCACAAAATCTGAGCAGCCCCTGATGTAATCAGCCCAAAATACAACTCGTGTCAGGTGGGAAAGGAGGCAACCATGAGAAGCACAAACAAAGAGATCTGCTTCTCATCTAGTTAGATAGGGGGTATCAAGAAGAAACATGGGTTAAGAATGAATGTGCAGAGTTTAAAATCTACGATGGTTGGTTGGAGAAAAAGAATAGACATGGATTCAACACAAACAGTGCTACTGTACTGTAAAAAAAAAAAAAGAAAAAGAAAAAGATTCCAATCAATTGATTATGGTTTTCATAGGTAGAACCACAGCTTTTCCAGCTGGTTTGTGTAGGTGAGCTTTCTCATATGTGAGAGAACCCCTGAAGTCTAATACAAACCTTTTAAGTAAATCTTGCAAAGCTCTAATCTCTCAAAAGCTCCTGTGTTCTTCTCTGTTCTTATTTAATTTTTAATAAGAACAATTCTGTGCAGCTCAAAAGCATGGCTCAATTAAGGAATATTCCTACCAGGCATCTTTGAAATCTTGGGAGGTTTTTCTTTTCCTTTTTTTGTATTACCCCTGTGCATCTCAGTTTTGGTTGGCTGGAGTTTAGAGAAGGGGTTTCTCTTTAATTGCGAGCTCTGCTTCACACTGTTATTTACAAGTAGACCAAGGAACTTTCAAAGTCTCATCTTCTATGCTGGAAGGAAACCACCGAACACATTAGTGCTGTATTCCAAAGTTGCAAAAGGATCTTTGATGTAATTCCCCAGACGTCTGTCCGAAAAGTATCTCTAGGTCATGAGAAGTAATTAAAAAAAAAAAAAGGTATGAATCAAGATTTTAAGCCCAGGTATTTTGTAGTAATCAAATCTTAACTGCTTTGTGGTTCGCTTTTATTTTTATAGTGTGTGGCATTCTTCTTGCTGCTCTGGTTAAGCTTGGATCAGCACTTCCATTATGAAATGCTGCTTTCAGGGGTTTATAACTTAACTGCAAGAACTTCCTCTGGGTTTAAGATGGCATCCTGACATGACTGGAAAACCATTTTTGTATATAATACACGTCTGCCAATGCATATAAGAATTTTTTGAATCCTATTTTGTGCCTTTAGAGCAGATCACAGCGGTGGTGTTTTATCAGAATACACGTTAATGATGAGAGAAGTGAAGGGTGCCTGCAGCATCCTGCACGGTGCTGTGGCAGCCTTCATTTCCTGGTCCAGCACTTGCTGAAGGCAGCTCAGCTTCTCGCAGCTGGGACAGAAGGACGTCTAAGATGCAGACTCTTCTCTATTTGTGTGCTTCATCAGCTTTCTTTTCTCCAGCTTCCACACAGAATGGACAAGATAATGTTTCAGGTGGCTATTGGTTCCTTGTACTTAAGTTCATATGCAATTTATAGTTGTTTCAACCTCATATAATTGCCAAAACTGATTTTCTCTCTATTAAAAGGGCTGTGGAACTTTCAGTGTGTCGCAGTCTGTCTTCACTTCCTCCATTTGGGCAGAGTTGAGCTGGGTTGTTCCTTTCTGTGCCATGGTTTTGATGGTTACGTGTCAGGCTGACCTGGTGTCTATAAAATGCCTTGATGTGTTACCCAGAGCATGAAAAATATAAAAACGTACGTGTTTACCTGTGGCAGAGCGGTTCTGCTCTATAAAAAGGAAGCAATATACTTCTTACAGCATTACTTCTCTTCAAACAAAAGGTTTCTGTGACTTTTTGCAAGGAGGGGGGGGGGGTCTGAATGCCATTTTCTAACCTGAACTCCACAAAATTCAGAGAAATGAATGATTTATCCCTCTCGGGTTTGTGGTGTGAGGATATCTGCTCAGGAGCTGATGGGAAAAGTGCTGTGGGCATTGATTGGAGCACAAAAATGTCTGGCCTCTGCTGTTCAGTGCCACACTGTTTCACGAAGTCTTCTGGTTGTGTTTCTTTTCATTATTTTCTGCTGTTTGTTGTTGGGTTTTGTTTTTTTTTTTTTTCCAAAACTTGAAGGTAAATGGCAAAGTGCCACAAACCATGGAAATTTAATTTTCTGCATTCCGTTTTACTGCATACTTGTATCTTAATGAGAAGCAGCTCCAGAAATGATCTTCCCAGTCCTCTAAGCTCTTAGAGCAGACTTCTCTAAGCTGGGATCAGATCTTGCCATTTGTGCATGTCTTTTGAGGACAGTGGCCAGATATGATGCTCTTCTTTCATGCATGACAAGAAACATAAATTCAATGTTTGTCAGGCTCTTTTTGATGTCTTTGAAGAAAAAAACAACAAATCTAAGAGACACATAAATGTGGGATGCCTTTATAGTGTTCTGGGAGGAAAAGTGAATTCCTGAGCCAAAGAGGCTGATAGCCTGGATACCACATCGCCACCCATCCAGATCCCTCAAAAGCATCTCCTTTTTTCCTGCGTTTTGAAGGAAGTTTGCCAAGATTTCTGAAGAGCCAAGAGGTGGAAGGAAGTAAATGCCAGAACTGGACGAATTGGAGCACTATCAAGTCTTAAAGACCTCAGAGTTGTGTTTTATAGTGGTAAACTCTCAACTTCACAGATACCTGCACTTTCTTAGATGTAGTTTCCATGAGATTTACACAGAAGAATGTTGTGTAGGGATTTTTTTGTGCAATTTGGAGATGATGTGTGATTCTTGTGTTATTGTTTTCCATGTCCACCCCTGGGCCGTGCAGCTGGTGGAATGGTTCTGGGCCAGGAACTTCTGAGAGGCACCCATTGCTCCTACTTTGCGAGGCAACCCACTGGAGAAAACAAGTTCCTGGTGATGCTGACGGACTCGAAATTGTTCTGCAGTAACATAGGAAAACTACATGCTTAGTTTGGGGGGGAGGGTGGATTTTTCTTTTCTTTTTTTTTTTGCAATCAAATCTATTTAATGTCACAGGGTACTGACTGGGGGAAAGAAATAATAGACCCCCTGCAGAAGAGGTCTGTTATAGACCATCTTATCACAAACCGTTTAGTCGTAAGGGCCAATGCCAAAGCATTAATCTAACTGAGAATGAGGAAAAGTCATCAATCTGACAAAGCTACATTTAACTGGGCTGGGAAGAGGAGCACAGGCAACCAGGGCTGCTCTGACAAGTCTTAAAAAGTCAAAGCTTCTCAAAAGAGGAAAAGAGGAGACACTTCTGGGAAGTTTGAAGAAAGCAGGCAAAATTTTTGGTTCCTCATCAGAGTGTTTAGGTGCAACAGAAATCTATTTTTTTTTCTTAAAAGTTTAGTCTCTGCTCTTTAACTGATGCTGTTATGAATGTCTCCTGCTAATCACGCTCCATTTGCCAAAGGCTCTTGAAGAGAGGATCCTTAAGCAAACTGTGCAGAGAGCTGTCTGTGCACTGTGTGTGTTAGCCCAGCACAAGTCCAGTCCTGGAGCAGTTGGGAGATACCTTCTGAGCCAAAGCAGCGGCCGACATCCCCAGTGCTGGCAGCTGTGGTGATGGTTGCTACCTTAAGGATACCTCGTGCTCTAAGCCTTCGTTTGCCATGTGCTCAGAGCATCAAACGGTAACAGGTGCCTCAAAGTGAATTTTTAGAAGTGATCTGGCTTTAAGAGTTTGACAGAATTTAACTCCTTCCAGTGCTGTTTGAAGTCAGTCTCGTGATAAGGACTGAAAAAAATTCTTAGTAATTTGCAATTAAGAAGTAAACTTGCGGTTCTGTAGTACCACCCCCTCTATTTTGCTTGCTCTAAAAGAATATTTATGACACCAGGAAAAGGAGCCAGAAGCCTTTCTGTCATTAGTGAATAATGCCATATGACTCCCTTGTGGTACAAATGCCAGATTATGCAATGCAGCGTAGTTATTGTCTCTAAATATAGCATTGTTTGGTATAGAAGTGTCATTGGAATAACAAATTTTCTCTTATGGACGTTAATATTATACTTTAATAAGGCCAAAATAACTGCAACAAATCTCAGATTTAGCTAAAGGGCATGCATTGTAAATTCAAGTTTGTTACTCTCCCTTTCATAACTCACTGGAACGGTCCGCTTGGTGACCCTGATTTACTTATCCTTGTCTTATTAGAAGTAGCACGGATACACTGTAGTATTTTGCACTGAAGTGGCAAAACCTTGTACTTAGCACTGTGTAAAACCTTCCCTTTGTTTAATACTTTCTGTCAGACTACTACATTCCTTCTGCATAATGGAAACAGCACCCACAGCTAGTGGGCTGCAAATTGCAGAGCAGTTCATCACTCAAGGCTCTCCAGCATATGATAGCACTGCAAATATTTATATTAGCAGCTTTTGTGCTTGACTGTAAAGATTAGAGATCTTAAGGGAGTACTGAAGGAATTACAGCTCCAAGGAGTGGAGGGGCATGCATAGGGTGGATGTTTCCTGTATGTTTAAAAAAAAAAGCATCTTTTATTTTGGAGAGAAAGAAAGGAACATCCTCTAGAATTTTTTCCAGCTACAAGAGTCAGTCTCTTTGTGCCCTGTTGTGCATACAGGGCTTTGCTCTGTAATTGACAGTTTGGTTGGGGTCTATGGATTTGTTTGCTGACTGAAGTGTGGTGGAAGGTAACCTTGGCTCAAACTGATTTTAGTGGGGAAATGAAGGCATCTTCTGTTCCTGGTGTTCTGTGATCACTGTTTTGTGTTGGTTTTTTTGTGTGTGATTTGTCTTTTTAGTACAGGCAGCATAGTGCTAACATCATCCACTGTTGTCTGCACAAATATGAACTCTTCATTAGGAGGTAACGCTTCAAAAGAGCACCTTGGGTACTGACTTTTATACTACTTAGAGAAAATCAAGGAGGAAGGGAAGCTCATTTGCTATTTCAGACGCATGGGTAGACTTGATGGGGAGGGGACAATGCCTGACTTCGTGACAAAGTGCTGGTATTTGTGACCATCCTTCTATGGGATGTATGAAATGTATGGATGCTTGATTCTGGGGTAACCGTCCCTCTTCTCAGACCTATCCATCTGAGGATGGGGCTCACCTCTGACAGCCATTCACGAGCCATTGGTTGTACATGTAACAGTTATCAGATGCCACAGGAGCATGAAAGATTTCCACTTTAACAAACGCTATTGTAACTTTCACCCCATTATGATGTGCAGAAAGATACCTGAGCAACGTTGCCAGCTTTTCCTCTGCACAAAGTCTGACACCCTGCCCTGGGTTTTTCACAAAGCTGCCCTTTCCATGAGTTGTGTCCTGCAGGTCACAACAGGTACCCTGTCCCACGTGAAGCTGCTGGTCTGCCGTCACAGCTTGGAGAGGCTGTAGGATCAAAGTTGATGTGCTGTGTATGAGTCCTGCTCTTTAAAATGATCGAACAAAACGATCTATTAATAGCATAGGATTTTTGATGATCGGCTATTTTTAATGTTGAAACAGAGAATATGCTGTCCTTGAGACCACATGCACCCGAAGTTCATGAAAAATGCAAGCGCTTGTGGAGTGGGTTTTTAAAGTCAGGTTTTTAAGATCTGGTTCATCAGATGAAGAGTCTCCTGAAATTAGGGGCTGACCATTATAAGATGCAGCAAAAAGAATTCCAGAGGAAATGTATTTAAAAAAAAAAAGTATATGAAGCCACACCTGGAAATGCAGCTGTAGTGCAGGCAGGAACCTGTGGGTAGAGGAGGGAGCCCTGGCCGTAGTTAGAGGACAGAAAAATAATCATCTTCAAGTATCTTACATCATCTTAACCTCCTGTTAGACCTTCCCTGCAGGAGAAGTGCAGAACAACATGAGGAAACATGAGCAGCTGAAGCAAAGAACTTCTCTTTATTGTAATGTACTTGTATAGTCTGTAGAGAAATGTCTCATTTTTCTCTGAACAGAAAGATAAAAACTCTTTGGAAGATCTTCATATTTATCTTGCTCATACCTGGATGGGCACATGTTTAGCTACAGGAGTTAACAAATAGATTATAAAACTGACTGTAAAGTTTTATAATATATACACAATTTAGTGCAGTGGCAGAATGTAGCAGAAGACGGCCAAGTGTGCGGGTGCGCGTGTGTTCCTGTGTTAAGACTGAGTAGGAAAGAATCCAGGTATAAAATTTCAAAGTATTTTAATTTCTTAAGGCTTGGAGAAAACGTGACAACTGATAGATTTTGTTTTCTATATCGTTTTGTTGCATCTGGGATACATAAAAATAGCAGGTGAGAATATTAATGCTCACTGCCAGCAGTTGTCTTTCATGAAGAGACTGTAGCTGTTCTCTGGGAATGGCATCCTGCTCATGTGCTCATTTCTTCAGCACAGGGTTTGGAAACAGCTCTGCAGGATGTCCTGGGACCAGCGTGACCCAACTGGCAGCACCAGCTAGCTGGAAAACTCGCTTCAGAAGCACTCAGCCGTGGCCTGCTGCGGAACTGTTGAGGTATGTGAAGTGGGTTCCTGTGGATCTAGTTGTGTTTCATTAAAGATCTGTGTGATGGATGGGGGAGAGTGCTTACTGCTGTTCCAGAGGGGACAAACCAGAAGGGTTGTGATTACAATGGAAGACAATTAGAATTCAAAGTGATACGAGTAGGAGAAATCAGATGGAGGAAAGGATGAAAGGTTGAGGAAAGGTAGATTCAGTGTCCTATGCCTCAGCAAGAACAACCAACAGAGCAAAAACAAGATGGGGGACATCAGCTTAGTAGCTGGTTCTGCAAGTGAAAGAAATGAGCATAAGGTGAACAGGAGTCACCCATGCCATTCTCTGGGAAGTAACCAAAAGGGGGGGAAATAGTGCTCCTTGATGCTGCTCCTGGGTGTACTGTTCAGAAGGTGAGACAAACCATTGCTTTTGGCTGGTGTGAATTATCCACATTGTTTCCATTTGCTACACTGCTTTCCAAGTCCTCTTACGAGATGAAGTTTGGCTCTGGAACTGGATTTTAATATAATAGCTGATAATTTAATGACCTACAATAACATCTGTAATTACAGGCGTTAAGAGGAAGGCAACTTCAGCTCATGCTTCTGGGTTTTAGAAGGGCAGTGGAGAGCAATAATCTCTGTAAGAGCCATCATGTTCTCGTGTTCAGATTGATGCTCAGGGTCTGGGCAGCAGCAGCCCTGGCCAAGTTCAGGGAGCAGCCTGAGCCCCCTTGGCTGCTCCTTGGGCTGCCCCACCACACCTGACCTGGTGGGTTTTCCTCCTATGAACATGCCTGCTTTCCAGGGCACTTCCTGGGTATATCCTCTGAACAGGACACAGCTGCCCTTTCTCTCGTTATCAGGATCTTGAAGCACTGATGATATGGTGTAAATTATAAGAGTCTGGATTAGTGTGTGTAGAAGAGCATGCATGGCGTTAGATAAGTGTTTCATGACCTGTATGCTGAAAATAACTTGGAGTTGTCCCTGCTTTTTAAGTACTAATTTAGTGTTCCAAATGAGTATGAAGCTATTTTGGAATATCAATATATTTTTTAATTTAAACAAATCTAACTATACTAAATTAAAGATTTATTTAGTGAACTTAGTAATGTTAAATGCTTAAATATTTTAGATGTCCGAGATAAACATAATAAAATGACTGTTTAATCTACAAATTAATCCAAAAAAATAAATTGCATTTTAATTACATTGATAACGATCAAGCCCAAGTATGATTGGCACATCCCTTCCCTGAGACAGCCAAAAGGCAGAGAAGCAAACAGGGCCAGCTTCACTTTCCTCCTTACACCACTATAGAGGTTTTGAATAATTCCCTTTAGTACGTACATCTCTGGTGTATAATAACCTAGCTGAGTAGAATATGGCTGTGTTGCTGAAGCTGGTCCAGCACATCCTTATGCTGAAGATGACTCCAATAATGAAAATCTGTCTTGCAAATGACTCATTGTAAGAAGACTGTGCTGAAGATGTTGAAAATCAGGATGATGCATGTGAAAATGAAATTAATCAATATGAAGATGAGGATCAGCAGTCTATCACGGCAGAACTGTTTGATAATAATGAAACTGAGGAAACAAGCACTGCTAGGGAAACAAATGAAATTGCAAGAAATAGTAGTGATAATAATGAGTTAGTAGCTATTTCCAGAAAGAGAAGAGACTGAGTTTGCAGACAAAGCCATGCTAGGAAGCTGTGATGCTTGCGCCAGTTTTCCATGCCCAGATTTTTTGAAAGCTCAGTGAGTAAATACACACACAGAGGAATATTCAGGATTATTTGATCTCTGTCTGTAGTTGCTCCATTTGTGCATGTAAGTAATTGTCAGGCTGGGTAATTTCTTATGCTAACAGATGCTTGAGCAGCTCAGCTGATGAATCAAGCCTTGGTGCTGGAGTAGAACACTGCACGTACAAACGGGCTCATTCTGTCACAACTCTTTGTCCCCAGACTTACCAAGATGTTCTACTAAAGCTAGGTTGTGATGAAAGGATGGAGAAGTGTCCATCCTTGCTAATGGGTTAAAGCAATGCTGGAAGTTATTAACTGTCAGGTCTGAACAATAAACTGGTTCCTTCACAAGGAGATGCAGCTGTTCCAGTTGCTCCCTGTTAGCTTCTGAGCCCACAGCTGTGTTCATAGACTTTTACTGTTTCCTATGGTGGATTTTTTTTTGTGGTGTTTCTCAGAAGCTTCGGCACAGCAGTGCTTATTGATAGCTCTGTTTGAAACCTGGTTTCCAAATAAAGCATTGCTCTTGTTTTGACTTTAGCAGCCTGTGATACGTGCATAGTTAAGTTGCTGCTCATTACCACAATTTGGTGCACTCATTAAGCATAGCCCTTTCAGCTTGGGCTGCAAACAGAAAGCTGCTTGAAGAGGGTAGAACAGAGACCAAGGCATCCACAAGTGATA
This sequence comes from Perdix hodgsoniae, assembly GCA_035772895.1. Taxonomy (NCBI): domain Eukaryota; kingdom Metazoa; phylum Chordata; class Aves; order Galliformes; family Phasianidae; genus Perdix; species Perdix hodgsoniae. Next base: position 10,884,444 of record JAPSGF010000017.1, on the reverse strand, counting down.
CTTGCAGATACAAGCAGAGCTTGAGGAGCACTGAATTCTATTCCCACTGAAATTCATTTTTTGATCTGAAAGGACTGGGGAAGGGATTTTGGAGGTGTGAATCCCAGGATACTCCCAAGGCCACCACTCATCACACCAGTTCTCTGCAACACGTCGTTTGCCGTCCTTTCTCTCTTTCTCAAATAAATTAGGTAAAGTGAATTTAATTCATACAGAATCTGAGGTACCAGGTAGAAAAGAACAATTCAGAACTGCTTTGGAGACAGATACAGCAGAAAAGCATTTGGAGGACAGCAAAGAAATGGGCAATAAAAGCTCTGCAGTCTGTTCAGCATCCCAAACTGCTGCTTCTGTGACTCATTACTGCAGCACCTAAGACCCTCACTGTGTTTAGTATGTGCATTTTTCATTTGATTTCCAAAGTGGGGAAAGTCCTGATATTTCCATTTAGGAGATGTAAAACAGAGAGAGAAGGGGAGGGCTGGAGTTCTTAGTCATGTGAGCATCTGGTGGCACATTGCATGAGTGGAAATTTATGTATTGTATAAAGAATTTCCGCATTTTGGAGTTGAATAGAAATCAAATGTGTGATAGGTGGTTCCTTTATATCTGAGACAATTAAGTTTCCCACAATACCTGAAAAGGGATCGTTATTATATAGTGACCCAGCATTAAGTTACCTAGCCATGCCTGCAGTCGGTCAGAGCCTGCCTTGCCATAGGGATTACTGGGTGAGACTCAGCACTGGCTCAGTGTTCTGAGAGCTCCCACAGCAAGCTTCGTGCAGGAGGGGTGTTTCCTTGCTGGTACCACCGAGGGCCTTAAAACTCGTTGGAAGAGAAACAAAAACAGAAAGAAATGGACAAAATGGTTCAAAAATATCTGTGTGAGGATGGAAGCGTATTGAATGTTCTTGCTGCTTCTTAGACATTTGGGGTATCCAGGTGTCTATGTGCCCATTACAGTGTAATCCACAGACAGTTACTACCTGGAGGAATGTGATACCCGTAGGGAACAGTGGCAGATGCAGCAGTGCATAACTGTAAGAATAATTATAATTCTCCCATCAGCACTTGGTTGTTCTATCAGATACCGACTGGATGCAAACTCGGGGATGCTGGACGTGCTCCCCGGGCTCATGTCACGTCTCTTCTGCATTTAAAGGGCTTTGAAAGAAGTTTGTATCAAAATGCAGCAAAATGACTTTGAAGCTTAAGTTTCGTTGTCTTTCACCGATGTTTTTGGGGAAGCATGCTAGCTATTACTGAGTGTAATTTATGCCACCTTAAGGCCCATTCACACTGCTGCCAAAGAGGCATGAGACGGTCATAGCTCAAATGAGACTCATCTCCTAAATTCTGTCAACTTTCACTTAGACTTAATGGTGCTTGTAAAACTGCTGACCATATCAAGTCCCCTTTCAAATCCTGTGTTAGAACCTGTATATGATGATTATTCTTGTATGGAAGAGTTTCTGTATGTTCCTCTAGACAGGTCTTGAACTAACTGGCGTGGGCTTGTTGTCTGATCTTTGAGTCCCTGCATCTGAAAGCTCCTGAAACAAAGAATCAAAAGGTACTCCTGTCTGTGTAATAGTAATAGAGTAAATATCTCAGTGTGTTTTGAATTCTTAAATCCCTTTTAACTGGACTACAGAGAAACAAACCTGATTGTTTATCAAATTGGGTCTTGGAAAATGCTCTTCCCCTTGAGGTCAAAAAAAATTCCACTATGGTAAGTTATTTTGGTTTCATGGTTCTTTAAATCTTCTCCAACTTTCTTTTCCTTTGTTCTTCCTCCAATACCACAAAAATGTAATAACAGCAAAAGTAGACAATACAGATTAGACAACCTGGACAATATTGAAGCATGTGCTGAAGTATTTTCTTAGTGGACTTAAGTACTTATGCTGCAGTATATGTGGCATTTTCAGCTTTTTGGATGAAATCTGTTTTCTTAACTTGCAAAGACCATAGAGACCTGAAAGCAGAACAGGATTTTTCAGTGTACAACTTTTTGCTCTCTTGCAGTTAGCAAAGTGCCTTCCTTGGTTGGTTAAAATAACGGCCCTAATGGCTGCTGTGTGGTTGTGGTTCTAGAAATAGGCCAAGTATTTCTTAAGGAAGAATCAGACAGTTCACTTCTGGCTTAGTAAGGAGACGTTACCTGACACTGTCCCTGTGAAATCAGTGATACTTTTGGTGGGAACATACTGATGTTTGGCAAGCACAGATGTTTGACAAGCATGGGGACACTGATCCAATTGATGGGGAAGAGAATGAGAACTGTTTCTGAAAGAAAGAAAACCTCACACCCTCAGATTGGTGGTTTTTAACCAGGTAGTTCTTGTTTTGAAATTATCAGTATGTACACATTGTTTGCTCTTTCACATTTGGATTAAGCCACGACTTTGTGCAAAGAGCTTCCTTTCTACCTGGCTTGTCTGAAAGCTGTTCAGAGCAAAGATTTGCAGATCTTCCACTAACCAAGGTGTAGAGGGAGAGGGAGGACATTCAGAATTGTCCAAACCATCGTCTCTCTCTATTTAGCTCTTTTTGATATCTTGTTTTGATTGATCTCCCTAACCTATTTTATGTACAAAGACTCCTGTTGCTAACTGTTGTGTAAGAGTCTGCCTCGTTCTGATTCTTCCATTTCTGTGCAGATGAACTTGTTTTCCCATCGCGATTACTGTCAGGATTTGGACTTCAAAACTGCAAAAACAAAACTCAAGACTGGGATGCATTATTCTGGGATCAACTGGGGTCAGCTGCTCCATGCTTTATATTAGGATTACATGGAAGACTTGGTTTGAGCTCTATTTAAGACCTGAAGAAGTTTCAAAGAACAACACATTCATCAGCAGAACAGCGTAAGCTGCTATCGTTTTTAATTTTTATTGAGCCCTTTTAATGCCTTAGATGACCATAAGGGAAAAACAGACCAAAATATCGTCCGTTGTAATAAATAATTTGAGTCAAGGTTTCAAGCCCATTATTAAATGAAACTTGAGGTAATCTTCTAAGCTGAGCTTCAGGGCACCTGTGACTTTTAAATGGAACTATTCTGTTTCTAGGGAAATACATACCTTTAAAAATTAAGCTGGAGGCTAAAAGCCTCAAACAATAAATCTCCCTCCAGCACTCTTCTCTGGGGACATATATACTATGCAGCCTTCAAGCAGGGCACTTAGCCTATCTTTGGGTGTCTTTTCTCCAGCATTAAGGTTCTTTTATAAGGCACATCTGGTTATCTCTAGACCTTTATGAGTTCTCAGAATCCCAAATATCTCCGTTTGATATAAGCCCAACTGCTGGCTGTTTGGATGCTCTCTAAACAGCCACTGTATCTGTTAGGAACTGAAAATGTCAGGCTGTTTTGGTGTCAGGAAAATAACTGTTTAGCCCCACATGTTTATGCATTTTGCACACAGTTCTGTGTTTTTAGCAGAGACTTCTGTAGCAGTGGTGTTTTAGGGGTTGGTGCAGTGTGGCCTGAAACTGGACGTGTCTTTTTTCTTTGGGATGTGTTCCCATGCTCAGAGTAAAGGAATAACAGAAGATCCTCACTGAAACAAATGAGTTTGTCTTCAGAGAAATGTTTAAGTGCCAGTAATGGTGCGAAGCTATTGAACCATGGGGTGGCTGCTGATTAATTTAGCACTGTCCATTCTGAACACTTAATACAGGAATGCTGGACAAAAATAGCTGTGTAATTAATGCAGCTATACAAGGAAATAGGAAGGGTCTCAGCTACTTGTGTTGGAGTACATGACGTGCATCTGTCTGCGAGGACAGCCTCCTCATCCTCTTTGTTACGCTGTGCAGCAGAGGAGAGGAGCTCTTTTTGCTGCTGAATCATAAATGTTGCAACAGCTGGCAGTGCCGGAGCTGCAGCCACATCCCCAGGCAAGCAGTAACAGCTCGGCTTCGGCCCCATCCCTGCCTGTGTGTTTATCTTACAGGCTCTTATGGAGCGAGGCTTATCTAGCTGCTCCAAGTTTACTTTTCCATTTATTTTAATTTTCATATTTAAGTCGATACTGATCGCTTGTATGACGACCCTGCCTAAACTCTTCAATAAAATGTAAACAACAGGAAGGTATATAGAAAGCCAAAATAACTCATTATTGCTGCTTATACGCTCATCAAAATCCTAAGGGGGCTGTGACCTGATTGTAACTTTCCCCTGGAGCCATACAATAATTTTAGCTGTGAAAGGAAATTTTATGGCATGTAAGATTAGCCCACACTAATGCAAGGTCAAAAATAATAGAATCAATAAGCAAACTCAATACTGTTAACATTTTGAGAAAATTACTACGAGAAAACAATGTCAACAACAGATTGAAGTGGGTCTCCAAAGTTGTCCTATTGATTTCCTTTCAGATTCATGACAATCTAACTCTTTTTCCTTTGCAATATGGTACCATTTTTTCCTTTTTTTTTATTCTTTGTGTTTTATGGCCTATTATTATTTCAGCTATGAACACTTGTTAATTTATTATTTTAAAATATGGCAACATTTGTGTCTTTGAGTTTATATTCTGAAATAGAAAAAAGCCTCCGATACCATTCAGAAGTGGTTAGAAAGCCTAAGGCTATCTTAAGGTCTTAATTTGGTTAGCAATGCACCAGCACGAAGCGGGGGAAGAGGAGGGAGGAAACTGAAGGCAACTTTGACACTTGTTTAGAACTGTCAAAATCAAGTACACTAAGAATAGGAAAGAAGTAAAATGCTGAAAGTGTATTTAAGTATTGCATTCTGTACCAGTAGTATCTGAGAGTAGTAATGCTATCACAGATTGACTGCGTTGTGTCTTTGAGAGATGGAATTATAACTGAGTAGTAAAATGAAGGCTGTGCAGTCTGGATTCTTCGGCAGAGATGTGGCGGTGGGGTGTCGGGGTGTGCACTGCCGGTATGAGCAGCTGGGCTGTGGCCAGAGGAGAATGTGACTCCAGCTCTGCACTGGAGATGAATTCAGGGCAGAAGGAGGTAACGCAAAATGTTACCGTTGGACCCGACGCTCATGTAGCTCCTCCTCAAGGAGTCCTTCCTGCTCAGAAGCACCTTAGCTCACACCTTCCTTTATATGCACGAACGTAAACGTTTCCCACAGCTGAGCCTGGTGCTTTTAAAGCGAAACTGTGCATTGTTATTCGATGATCTCTTGGTTGGTGTGAAGGTCTCTTTCTGCAAACTGCTCCTCCTGTGTTCTTTTGAAGTCTGGCATTGCAGGCTGTGGGTACAGGAGAGCCTCACTGGACTAGAAGCCATTTCTCTGCTTTAGGAAGAAAGCCCTGTTACACTTTAACACTAAATATGCGAATCCCCAATGCTAATTCTTCTCCCTTTGGAGAGGACTTCTGTTTCGGAATTGATGTTGAGATGTCTGCTGTGCAGCTTTGTATCCATTGCTTGATACAGCTGCTGTAACAGTATTTCCTTCAGTACACAGGGATGGAGACCTTGCGAGGCAGCAAACCCTCCGCCAAGGTCAGTTACTGGTGCTTTGCAAACATCCCGGGTCTGCCCTCAGGCTCCTCTCTCCATTGACTACTGAGGAAGTGCAGCGTATAAACTCAGGTTTCGTTTTGTAGGTATTGCTGTGCCCGAACCTGGCAGCCAAAATGAGCGAATTGAAGTCTGTGCCAGGCTGTGTGTCACAGACTGCTTCTCCAAGTTCAATGGCTTTGCTTATTTCTCTGCTATCTCAGTTTCTTTTCTCCCTCAATTATAATCCTTTCTGGCTTTTATTTGTAATAACTATGCTAATTATTTTCAGGGCAGATGTGTTGTGCAGTCCTGATGTTGCCATTGCTGTAGCAACGTCTGCTTGCAACAAAATCAAGTGCTGCGTTCCTTACAAATAAGGCTTGGCTTGTCGTAAGGGCAGGCTATCAAAAGTTCATTTCAACAAGATGATTTTCTGCTCTCCTGATGCTACCAGCTGTTTGGACAAGGGATTGGCAGCGGCTCTGTGGGTTGGTCCTTAGCCAACAGATGATGGTGGAGTTTGTGAATCTGATCAAACTTTGACAACAACACAGAACTTACTTGAAATGCAGTTCTTGACATTGCTGGAGAGAAAAAAAAAAAGGAAAGAAAGAAAGAAAAAAACACCACTGAAGGGAGTTGTCACACAAAAGTGTGTGGTATGAACTCGGGGACCTAAAAAATCAATCATGGCAATTATTTTACTAAATTATTTTAAACCGTAGTGTGTCCAGAAGTCTTTCTGTTAAATGTCTGCTGTCACAGCAACAAGCTGTGCTGTTTCCATCTCTGACCTTTTTCATGTTAAAATGCGTGTCACTATGTAAAACAGAAGCACTCCATACAGAAGATGACTGTAGCAGTGCTTTGCTTTGCTGCACTGAAGGTCCTGGAGATGCATATTTTGCAGGAAATGAGTATAATGGGACAATTCGCCATTTAGTTAGAGGGGAAAAAAATGCCAACAACAAGCAAAGGTTGCTTTTTTTCAGCATTTGTTTTGTCGTGTTCATTTCTGCTATGATATATTTGAGGGAACAGAATGGAAGACTTAAGTGGCACATTTGGAGAATGGATGACTTGATGATGAAGTGTGAAATGACCATTAAAGCACTGACCGTTTATCCCTAATGCTCCATCCTGAGCTGAGATCTAAGTGAAATGAGTGTAGTGGTTGCAGCTGAGTACCTGGCGGACAGGAGTCCATATGTCATGGAAATCTGAATCAGCTGGCACAGCTTAGCATCAAGAACAGCATTGATTCTGACGAGGTGTGGGGCAGACTAATAATGTTAAAGATGTGAAGAGCCTCAAGGAAGACTTGGGGAAATAGGTGGGAAAGTTTTGAAAGTACACCCTCATGTTTTCTGTTCAAAATCTGCTCGCATATAAGTGAGAGGAGTTCTGGGTGGTGCCATGCATTCTCTGGACCTGGTTTCTTTGCTGTCAAATGGCAAAATAATGACACTTAAATGCAGTTTTGTGAATTGCATACACAATTGAAGCAGCTGTGATCACCAGGTCGTGCCTCCCTCTTGCAAACTCCATTTGTGCTGCACGAGCCCTGGAGTGAGACCTGCAGTGCAGGCTGGGCTCAAAGTTGTAGGGCTGTGTGCTGAGCCTTGCCAGGCCCTGCAGATACGTGGGTTGCAGTGGAGTGGTGCCGGTGTCCATCAGGTACCAATGGGTGCAGTCTGACTGTTTCATTGCTTTGGGGTGAATCGCAGTGTGCCCACAGTGGAATGTTTTTATGTCTATATTCATGAAAGTATGCCAGAAACTTTATGATGTCTGAGTGAAGATGCTATCTGTGAAATAATTAACGCTGTTTGTGCTCTGACAAACCTGTGGACTTTCATCAGTACAGATGCTGTCATCCTATGCTTTATAAAGAGTGAAGAACGATCCATGCAAAAACTGCTATATCTCTTACAGAAGAATCTGAAATGAGGAGCACCTCTGTGTCTCAATATGGCTCCCTTTTATCAGACTGTTAATATATATGGCTGCTTCACATACAGATGTCGTGTTTGCCATTTCGTTTCACAACTTTGTGAAGTCAGCAGTAGCTGTAGGTACTGTGGTCATTCTCTGCCCTGGTGAGCATGGCACAGGACAGGTCCCAGCTCTCATCTCCCTCCTGCCCTGTGCAGTTCTGTTGGGAAGGCTGTCCATTACTGTTTAATCTCATCATATTTTTCCTAAGTAAATATTTTTCTCTTAATTATGGGGAGGAGGTACATGAACACTGGGCTAGTCACCTGGCTGGATTCCAAATAAGACTCAAGGAGTGAAAAAGAAGCTGTAAGGACTTGCTGTGTCTGAGGTATGGATCTAAATTTGGGTAGTTCAGCCAAGGTGCATGTCCCAGAAAGCAAGTGAGAATGACAATTGTGAAAAAAGGGCAGTAGGCCTGCCAAGTACAGTACAGCTATTCTGGGCTACCCAAACCGCTGCTACTGCGCATACTGAATATCTTCCATAGAAATCAGCCTTGGCCAAGAATAGTAGGCAGATAATACGAACCACACAAAAACGCTGTAGTAAGGAGCCGTATCCTGAAGATAGGAAATACATTGAAACAGAACAGCAGAAAATCAAAACCTGTGGGACTCTGTAGCAGGTCTGCTTTCAGAACCTGTATCTGATGGCCTGATGTTGTAACAACAGCCAATAAGTGCATTACAGATTGCATTGAATAGCACAGAAACCAGAAGAGCACTGATTGGAGACTCACTGCATTCCTCCTCTGCTGCTTTTGAGTTGGGCTGCAGGAGAGTCCCAGACCAGATGTGAACAGTTAGCTCCATGCACAGTGTGCAGCTCTAGCGGGTGACCGGCCAAAGTAAAGTTGTTCCAGTGTAAATCTGCTACATGGTTTGAAATCAGAGAAACGTCTCTTTTGAGAGATCCTAATTCAAGGAAGGGAGGTTTGGTGTTACAGCTCCTTCCTTTTGGGATTAGATTGATGATTCATGAAGAACAGAATATCATAGTAAGACTCAGGGAAATCCATTCTTTCCCAATAAGAGTTTGGAGTGGAAATTTCTGGAAAAATAATGCAGTGATGTGTAATTAAGCAGACCGAGGCATATGATGGCACACACAGTAGTAAATGCTTGCCACCAACTTCCGGAGTGCTCACGAACATGGGAATAAATGCTGGGGATCCACGTTGGTGCTAATACGGCATTCAGCACCAAGCAATTTGTTCAGCTTTCCCTCGCTCCACGTTGAAGCACGGTGCAGAGCTGTGTGCTGCCCAGGGTGCAGGCTGCCTGCAGCATGCCTCGCTCTCTGCAGGCGCGGGAGGGAGGGGGACATGCTGCTTTGCTGGAATCAGCAGGCTCAGAAAACTATTTTGTGTCTGTTGTCAATCGTGCAGAAGTAGCCCCTTGATCAGGCTCCTAGGCTGATGTATTTGAAGTAAAGCAAAAAGGCCGTGTACAGACTTGTGTGATGCTCTGAGTGTGAAGTGGGCATTAGTAGGCAGTGTGGCCATGCCAGCCCCTGTGCATCTGTCTGGTGTGAAGGAAACTGGTCCAGGTTCAAAGAACTTTTTTTTTCTTGTTTAACTTTATATTAGTTTGTGTTATTTAAAATTGTGTATCAAACTACAGACTGAAAAGCTGCTGCCTGACTGGTCTGGAAAGAAAGCAAATACACAGCATAAGCCTGGGGACAGAAGCAGAAGGTGGATGCGCTCTAAGGAAAATGCATGGAAATAATCTCAAGAATGGCAAGGAGTGATGGAAAACATAATGCAAAGCTACAGAGGTGATACAGAAAATAAAGCAGGGGCTTAAGAGAACATGTTAGGGGGTTTCTGCTGATTTCTGCCAGTTAAATCTTGGCTATAATAGCCCAAGGAATCAAATGCTTATCTACAGTGGATGTTCAAAAGCACAATGTATCCTGTTAGGCCAGTACCACAGGTGACTGAAACATCCTAAAGGTGGTTGGGAATGTTGATTTTTCCCTACGCTGGCCTGAAATGTGGGTGGTGCAATGGGTGAGGTACTAATTCAGGACTCGGGAAGCTGGACTTCAGGTCCCGGCTTCCTGTGTGGCACATTAGCTCTGTTCTGAAGCTCCCATATGTTATTTGGGGACTGTAATACTAACATTTTTCAAACAGCATTGTAAGGATAGATACTAAAAGCACTTTCAGCTTCTCTGATTCTATAAATACTGAATTTCATGTTTTGTGTCTGTATGTGCATCATTTCAATCTTTTCCTAGCTAGAAATACCATTCTCATGGGATCAAAACAGTCCTGCATTAAACCCGTACAATCAATAGATGTGTGAGGTGATGGAAGATGCTTTTCAGGATCTGGCTGGAGGAGCTGAAGGTGCTGCTGCTGGGGCAGCTCCTCACTGCCCGCCCTGCAGTGCCCCTGGCCAGGAGCCCCAACACAACACCTGATGATGTGCTGCAGGGCAAAGTCAGCGCCTCTGCCCAAACTCTCCTCCCAGACCAGTGAAGCCTGGGTGAATAATTCTGCTTTAAAATAGATACAGGGTTTTTCTATGATCAGTTTTGTCAGTTCTGCTCTGGGGGCTGTACCTGCAGCAGTGGGGGCTGTAATGCTGGCAATTGGCAAGCAGGTCCTAAATAAAGAGAGGTGTGTGTGTGTGAGATAGTGTAGGGGTGTGTGTAATATCATAATGAATATATAGCCATGTGTGCCATAAAACCTAAACTTAGCAATACATAATGCAAGAGCATGCTTTCTCACTTTATTTCTGTATCTGGAAAGTTTCAGCACTGGCATCGTATCAATATTTATTAATGCATTGTGAACTAGAACCTGTGATTATTACTCATGCTATCTCATACTTCACAAGCTTCAACTCTGAAGAATAAAATCACATCTGCTTTTGCTCTTCCCATATTTTATTCAATGTTTTAACAGCTTTGCCATAAATATCTCATCCATTACAATTCAGTTGTGACTGTATCAACTTCACATCTCTTGTTTTATTGCTGTCATTATACTTAAACAACGCACTGTTAATTCTGTTAACTAACAAGTTCATTGTTCTCAGAGTCAGCAATCTCTGTTTGTCAAGTCCACAGAGTTACTGGCTGTAAATCAGAGCACAGAGTGCAGCCTCTCCCTTCAACTGAAAAACAAGAATACATTCTCTACAAAGGCCGATGAGTAAAAAGTTAATTGTGATCCCAGATAATAGAGCTTGCAGTCTTAGCGAAGGCAGAACGGTGGTGTCTGTTCTCTTTAGTTTCTCTGTAAGTCTCTGTGCTGCTGCAGCTGGTGGGCAGGAGCTGCTGCCTGTCCTCTGCTTTGTGCAGCTGTGATGGGCAGCAGCTCTGTAGGGCTGCACTCCTGTGCAGGACAAGGGATGGGCTGGGATGCTGGTAGGAGGGAGATGGGGGGGGCAGGGCAGGTATGTCAGAGTGGGCCTGGGCCGTATTGGTACCAACAGCCTCCGGCTCTGCTGTTCTGGCAGCTGCTGGAACTTGTTGTGCTGCCATAGTTTGGCGATCCCAAATTGAATTTCTGCAGAGAGCTCCATCTGCCCTTTTAAGGATATGTGAGTCAATTGATTTCACAACACGAATAAGCCTGTCTTCTTTGGAGAAATATGTAGTCATTAGGTCTAATATTTTTTTTATGTACAATTCCTAAAGGAAAATATACCTCGCTTGTGGCTTGAAAGCTGTCTCTTGAGAAATCTTGCATGCCTGGTGATCATTTGAATTCCTTGCAGTCCTTAACTTTTGCTTCCTGTGTGTTAGAAATCATTTTAAATGAATGGAATAAAATTCACAAACGTTATGTGCCAGGGTATGATGAACTCACAGGAAACATGACTCAAAAGTCTTTTTTTTCTTCTTTTTCTTTCTTTTTTTTTTATTGTAACAAATAGGAATGGAGAAATAATGACCCATTTCTGAAAGAGATTCTATTGGTCTCTCATCTGCACTATGTAATGCCTTCCTTCAGTAAACTGGCTTGTATTTGTAAAATTTTGGTGTAATCATAAATTCATAATAGGGAATAATCACAGAAAGTTCAAGGACAGTCCTTGGAAATAAGTACACAGATACAGGTATATAAAGTTTTACTGATCTCCTTATCTGAGAAATAAAAACTTTTTTTTTTTTAGACAAGGATTTTTTGAACAATTTCTTTTTTTTAACGCAGGAGGAGTTAAAAAAGAGGAGTTAAAGAGGAGAGGCTGGTTCCTTTCCCCTGTTTTGTGTATGTGTGTTGTGAATGCAGAGTAGAGGTTGCTGTCTCCACAGTAAATAAATGTGCGCACAGAGAAGTCCCAACACTTGGCTTGGAACAGACAGTGAGGGAAGGGATCTTTTCCACTTTAATAAGCTGCGTCTCCTACGTTGCTACAACAGGCCTAGGATGCACCAGGATGCTTTCAGGTTTCGGGAGAGTGGTACTGATGCAGAGATGTGGATGTGCTCTGCTCGTGCACCCCAAGCACTTGGGCCTGGCTGTGGTGTGTGCAGGGCGGCTGCACCACCACTCATCTCAGGGTCTTCTGTGCTGCAAGGGGCGCGTTCTGAAGGTGTACGGTTTCTATGATCTGCCAATTTAAAGCAGGCCTCGCTCTTCCTCTTGTGTGCTCAGCTGCTTTTACTTCTCTGGGGAATAAGGAACCTGAGTGCAGTGCAAGGTGAGTGAGCTGAAGGCCACGTTTTTCTTCAAACTGCCTCAGCTGTTAAGTTTGTTTGCCAGAGGCTGTGTCCCTCTGCTGAGCTCTGCGTGTTTCTGCAGAATTAATAATTGGAGAGGGAGCCTACATATTCCCACCTCCCCTCTTGAAACTAAGCACAAGGCAGTGTATCAATCTAGATAAATACGCCGTGCATCTCAGTTCCATAGCGATCATTTTACCTGTTAGCGCTACTTCTTAAATTGAATTTAAACACTGAGCAAGAACTGTGTGAAACTCTTTGGCATTTGATTCACAAGAGCTCATCACGCCCTACTGCAGTGCTGCTGTGTCCACACCAGCACAAAGTTCCAGTGGAACTCACAAGTGATGCCCAAGTGATGCCAGCTCCCACACACCTGGGTACCATCCTGAAGTTTGAAAGGGCTGACTCAAATTTTCATCCATTCACTCCTTTGGCCTCCCTCCCTTGGTTTTGGGTCATCCTGTGGCTAAAGGATAGATCTGGGAGTTCTGGATTTGATTTCTCACTCACTTATAGATTTGTGTATAACCTGAGGCGAAGTCATTCAGCTTCTATACTCTGGGTTCCCGTTTACAAGGCAGTGATAACAATAATGATGCTTCTCTCTTTTATAAGAGTAGTGGGAGACCTTAATTTCTTAATATTTGTCATCTGTAAAGCACTGTATTTCACAGATGGATGAAGCCAAAGAACAAAGGGAGAAGGAAGAGATTTCTGTAGTCCTGAAGAGAACTTGCTTTAAGTTTTGTTATCAGCGTTTTAACGCTCCACAAGATTTCAGCTGATCTCACACCAGCCGGTGTTCCTTCGTGGTACAGTTTTGCTCCATGGAATGGTGGGTGGTCTGATATTGCTCTGAGGGAATGCAGTCATGAAAAGAAATGTGCAGGAGGTGGGAGGCAGTGCCTGTCAGGCAGAGCTTTACAGCATCCAAGTTGTCTGCTGCATAATTATAAAGGCTGTAACCCTGAACTTGAGAAGTGTTCTGTTTTTATCTTGTATTAACTGACGGAACTATTCATGCTGTTTCACTTGATAACACAGGAATAGATTCCGCAAATATTGGCGTGTATGGTGTCGCACTTGCTCTCCTTTGCTGTTTCCACAGGCGTCAGCTATTTGCCCAAAGGAGAGGTAGTGCTTCCCACATTTGCCTAAGGAGTGCACTTGGAAGCAGCTGTGATAAGTTGGTGGACTTCACTCTGCTCCACTGACGTAGCTGAAAGTAATCAACCCAGAAAGGTATTCTTTAGGTCTGGCTGCAGACCTGGCAAAGCACATTAATGATTATTATTTACATCCGTTTCACTGTCTCCCGATTGGCAACTGTATGTTTTACACAGTGAAGTTAGAACTTCTCACAGCTGCTGGGAAAGGAGTGTGTGTTAAGTTCATAGTGAAGGTTTCGAAGAGCAGGGATCATTGCTGCTGCGTATCTGTGGCTGTCACAGCTCTGAACAGGTATTTCCAGGTGACCTCTAAAACAGGAAGGTTATTCATCTGTGCCAAATACACGGTCACGTGTGAGGATTGCACTTTGTATTATTTAATTTCATTCCAATTATTCCAGGAAAAAAAGAAGAAAAAAAAACACAAGAAAGTGAATAATTATAAAAGTAAGGTCAACTCAATTTTCTCTACTAATGTTTTTAGTTACTGGACTCATTATTGCTAATTTCTTTCATAATCTTTGCCATCTAACCTCATTTGTTTCATTGTTAAGTGGCAAGAAGGGAGCATCATAAAACTTCAGTGAAAACAAAGCAGAAAATCCGCATTGTTTCAGAGATTTGCTAAGAAAGTAATTATCTGTTGTTAACCTTTGTGGAAAGAAGTCTTCAGTATAGCTGTTAAATTTCCATCCTTCCATTTCTGATTGTAATTTTTCTAATTAAAATCATATATGGGTAGGTGGATATATTAATATGTGTATATACGTTTAGAAATCATTATCTGCAAGCAGTATTTAAAAGTTTATACTAGCTATTCATGTAGTTAGAAAAAAGGTTAGAGCACAGTCTTTTGAGTGCTACTGGTACATATGGACAATAAATGTAACACATCTGTGGGCCTGTGTAATTCCTTAATTGTACAGAAACCATCGTATACGAATGTTGAGGTGGAGAGGAAGGTCTTGTGTGTTTAAAGGAGCATATTCACATGGAGATGTCTAAATTAAAAAAAGCGAATGAAGGTCATGAACAGACTTTCACTGCTGACGGATTTACTGAAATTGAGATGACTAGACGAATCTCCTCCTTATAAATTTATTTGACTGTCATGACTCCAAACAAATGGGATATTCTTTATTTTTCCCTCATTTTTATTTGTCAGCTGTCAATTGCATTAAGTAGGACAAGGGGGAGTGGTTTTACATTTCAGAAGAGTAAGTTCAGATTAGATGTCATGGGAAGCTCTTCCCTGGGAAGGCTGCAGGCGCTGGAACAGGTTGCCCAGGGAGGTTGTAGGTGCCCCGTCCTGGGGGGCTCAGGGCTGTGTGGGGTGGGCCTCAGCATCCTGAGCTAGTGCTTGATCTAGCAGCTGCCAGGGCCTTGGAACTGGGACATCCTCAGGGTCAGCCCAAGCCAGCCTGTGGTCTCCACCCCTGTCTTTGGTTCTGCTGCCTCTCTCAACTCTAAGTCCTGCGGCACCTACGTAAGGATTTCCATATCCGGTCCCTTGGCCAAAGCTCAGCTTTGGATCAATTTAATGTCTAACACACACCCTGCCAGGGATTATATCTTGCTGTGGAAGGGAGCTAGGCTTAGTGAACTAATAGGTCTTTTCCATCTCTAACTACTGCCAGTATGATTATGTTTTTTTAATCAGAAAAATGTGTTGCTGAAAAGTAGAGAGATTAAGCTCCACAATTGACTGTAACAAAAGCAAGTTTTGTTGGATGAGCAGAGATCTGATGAATGACATGATTTGAAATGTTTTCATCCTAATGGCTTCCTCTTCTGAAGTTAATTTTTTTTGTCAGTTGCCAAAACATTTATGAGCAGATTTGTGGATAATGACACTCTTAGATGGGGGTTTAAATAAAAATCTGTTCCATTTGCAACCTAAAAGACCTGGTATTAAAGCAGACAAATGGGTTTGGAGTCTGATTCTTCTTTCGCGGCATAATAGATGAGCTGGGGTCAGTGGTGGTGTACAGTGAGCGAGGCACAAACTTTAGGCCAGTTGTTTCTTCCTTTCAGGAATTTAATGTAGAAAGAGATAAAGTGAAAACTCTTTTGTAGGGAGTATTCCTGTGAAGTGTAATGGATCTGCAACCTAGGGAAGTTCCTGAGTGAAAAAAAGGCATGCAAAGAAAGAGAAAAGAGATGTGCATTATGTACAAAATAAAGAGCTACATTTAGAGTTGGTCGCTTTATGCAACACTCAGATTCTTAAAAGGGACAGGCAGCCCTTTCAAAGAGGAAATTTGGTCTTTGCATTGGTGGTGGAACAGCAGGTTGTATAGATCTCGGTTTTATTTAACAAACTGGGAATGCTTTTTAGGGGATTCTTTGGTCAGTGCTGTGCCAAATGAGCCACCAAAGAGATGTGGACTAAACCAGCGCTGCACCTGCATTAATAGTGTGTATCTGAACACAAGCACTCCACGCCATTCAAGGAGTCACTTAAAAACAAAACATGCAGAACTTCTGGTTGGTTCTTAAAGACAGCAAGCAGGGATTTTGTCATCCCTGGCTGCTGTCATTCTGTACCAGCCCATCGGAGCTTGGGCCATTTTGTGTTGTGTGATCACCTCACCCTTTAGCATCTTTCTTTATGCTTAATTGACATCCCCTATGCCAACTATATTGCCAGTGCAGTGAAAAGTACCAAGAGATACAATCATAATCTGCATTCTAATCTAAATATTTCAAATCCATACCTCTGTATGGGGCTATTTTTGATCTCTCTTCATTGTGGCAGTGAAATTATATCTACAGTGCACCTGAAACTGGCATTTATGAGGGATTTTGGGTTTTTTTTGCAAGATTTTGATACACAATATATATTTTTCATGCTTATGGTAAGTTATTTGCAATCATCTCTGTTTGCTTCTTTCAAATTATACCTGCATGTATATCCCTTTCATCTGCAGTGAGAATGTAGCCCATTATTCCGCTAGGAAACAAAGTGAGACAGTGCATGGTAATCTTGCTTGGGAGATTTTTTTAGACTCAAGTACATAAACAAAGCCACTTCTTCCTACTTGGAAAGTGTGAACCTTTACCGTACTGAAGGATGGCATTAATATTATTTTCTTTTGATAAGGTGAATTTTATGATAACGAATGCTGGTGCATCTGTGTTACGCTTAACGGGATTCTTTAAAAAAAATCTTTTACTCAATTGGCCTCATTTCTGCCTTTTCAGAAGACATTTTGCTGTGCTTACTCCAGTCTTCCTTTTTCCCCAGCTCCAGAGCCTACGTGGTACAGAACTTCAATCATTTCAGTCATTAGAAGGAGTGAGCGCTATTTTCTTCCAGTTCATGTGTGAATTGATGAAAAAGATAGAAAAGCTGGAAGGCAAATTACAGGATGCTCACCTCTCTGCAGATATCTATGATAGCTGATAAACATTGAAAATATTTTCAGAATGTTCTTTTAAAACATTTAATTAGTTAAAATCAGTTATGATTTGTAAAAATGTAATTTTTCTTTGAAGTCAACTCAGTTATCAAGTCATTTCATTACAAAAATCCTGAATTATAAAAATAAATCCTGGTCTTACATAAATTGTAAAACTCCAATTCATTTTAATGAAGCCAAGATTTCACTTATATTATTAAGGAAATTGAAAAGATATTTCAGGTTTTACCCACGTACTCACAAAGCTCATTCAGGGCTGTTTCCTACCATATATTTTCTAGCCTTTATTTTCCACGTTACTTTTAAACAGTGGGGTTTCCTTTACTGTCCACAATACTTTATGGCACAGCCCCATAGATCTTGCTCATGCCGGGCTCTAAATCAGCTATCAGATACCCACCAGAATCTTCAAAGGCCTCTCAAAACGAATGGTTTACATGGCTGTTTTTGCTTTGCCCCTGTTATGATTTGTTATTCATCTTGTGGATTTTTAAGCAGACCCCTGTACTTAGTATTCACATTAATGATCTTACTGTATTTAGCCAGATAAAAACATTGGGTACGATGTCTGAGGAAGTTACATTTCTATGATATACATACTTGGTAAAAGCTTTCTCATTTTCATCATTTAGACAGGTAGGGTCTGGTAAATCATGTGCGGCACTCAGACCAGGATGACAGTATGGCAGGGGTAGAAGAAAATAGCAGGCAACTGCTGCAGCAGATTCTTCTGAAAACCTTTACCAAATATTAATATCCAAAAGACACTGATAATAATAATAATAATAATTGTTATTATTATTATTATTTCCTTTTTCCATAGCAAGCAGTTTGTTGAGCGTTGTGGTAAAAGGATACATTTCTGCACCTGTCTTCCTCATTTCATACTCAGGTAGAACTGTCTTATAAGTGAAAGCTTTGCTTTCACCCACTTTGTATACAGCACCTGATTTTCCAAAGGTCAGGATTTCCATCAGCCTCAGCCCGTGGTTTGCATGCCCTCAGCAATGCTTAGTGCACGTTCAGCAGTGCAAGTTGTGAGATCGGAACACCCAACTGGTCAGGTCTGTAAGGCATTGTTCAAATGCACTACTTAACTTTCCACCCCTTTGTTTCCCAGTCTGTAAAATGAAACAGTGATGGTTTGTTCATATGGCTGTATGTAACCTCCCCTTCCAGTGGCAATGCAGCCATTGAGCTGCAGTGATGTAGGATGTAGGGTACCTTGGTGGCTCATGGGGCAAGCAGGAATAATGCCTGAGGTCCATGGGTTTTTTGTAAGAATGTGAGTTAACTCGACTTCTCCAGCCTAAATTAACTCAGATTCGCACTCTTTAACATGTGGCAGAATTCAACATGAAGTAGAATTTCTTCACTCAAATATCATCATTCTCTGCAGTACATTATGTAGTTGTCTCCATTACAGCTTGGGCTACACTAGCTTAAGTGCCAAATAATCAGTTCAGAGTAAGAGTTTTGCTGTTCATAATCATTATCTAGAAGAAGAAGAGTCACTGCACTGTGTGCATAAACAGAGCAAGGGTTCCTGTCACACACAGGCAATAGTAATTCAGCGAACAGGATCAGCAGAGAAGTACACCTTTTCCATCTCATAGTTCTCCCATAAGCTTTTACTTAATTTCCTGCTAACATATATTTTCATGACTTCTTTAATTTAACATGAGCTTTTCTCAAGGTTAGAGCATCTAATCAGTGAGAATGGCATGTTTGTCTCTTTTTCAATTTAAATCCCTTGCTTGCCAGTCTTCTTCCCTAAACACAATTTCTTCTGCTGCTTCTCACGCTCATGTGTATGCACATACTTGTGTTTTGTTTGTTTCATCCCATCCTACACACTTACCTTCCTCAGTATCTTCATTCTGCAACAGGAGCACCTTGAAGGATCCCCTTTTATCTGCAGTCGTGCTGCTTAAAATGTAAAAGTGAGAGACAAAAAGAAAGCACCCCTTGCTTACATTAGAGCCTCGGTTACCAGGAGTTCAAGTGTGCATCAGAGAGAGAGAGAAAATGAAAATGATCAGTACTTTGCAATCAAGTCAATGTCACTGGCGTTAATTTTCTTTTTCTCTCAAATGCTCAGAATCCTTTCACTTTCTCTGCTACTGGTTGCTTCCCATTAAAACACAAACATAATACTGCTCCGCGGGAGGCTATGAAAACTCAACTTTGTGTTATTTTCCACACACCTCGTAAGATAAATAGCCCTGTATTCCCTCTGCACATTACACATTGCCTGTTTGTGCCAGCCATGTAAGTATTATGAATATCAGTGTTTTCCTCTAATACCTTAAAAATTCTGAGACATAAACAGTATTTCTGTAGCAAATCATTCTCACCTCATATTAATTGCTGATCTTTCTGCTCGTTTTAATGGTGCCGTTTCCCAACAGCCTGAACATGTCTGTCTTTTCGCTGAGGTCATAATGGCTGTTAAATGTGCCACATTTCCTCCGTCAATTTGGGGGAAAAATGTCAGATTATATATCAAGGGTTTACTTTGATGCACAACTTTCTGTGAGATGCACGTCACCAAAATAAACTCTGGTACCTGTCCCACTGGGAATGGGGACTCATAAATACAGACTTGAAAGTAATTGGCCCCCACATACCCACAAATAATTCTATTCATTGCATTACCCAGAGCTTGGTGAATAAAGTTGTTGTTTTAATGGAAAGCCTTTCAAACTGCTGTTTAGAAAGATATGCTTCACCACTTTTATTAGTTGTTAATTCCATTTTTAACTACCTATTGTTGGTAATATCCTCTTAGCTTGAAAATACAATCTCTTTTTCAAGTGATTCTATCCATTTTTAATTCACTGATTCACTGAGATTTTTTTTCAGTGGATTTCTAAAGCAGCAGAAATTAAAAGAAATTCCTAATTGTTTACTTCATTGTGTGCACAGTGATATCAGCACTGACATCTGCAGGAATATAAACAGATTTGAGAAGATTTTTGCCTTTTCATTTACCGAGTGGAACTGTGCTTGAATTTATTTAAGTTTCCAAATATGGGTCAGATAAACTGAAATAATCTTTCTGGAGTTAACGTTTTCCTTTGTAACTGCTGGCATACTGTTTTTGTTTCGGAATTAAGTAATGTCTTGAGGCTTCAAGCAGCATCAAATGATGATGATTTTGAGAACATGCAGTTGGCCCTACCAGCCGGGCTGGTTTGCACTGCAGCATCATTAGGTGTTGGGTTTTGGAGCCAGTGGTGCGTTTTCCTCAGGCCAGAGCTGTTTTTCTTCTTTGACAGGTTTTTGTTTTGAGTTTTGGATGTATCTGAGCCATTGGAAAGGTGGTGGAATCCTGTTCAAGCAGGGAGACAGATGTGTGTGGCAGGTTGAGTGCTCCAAACTCAGATGCACACAGCTTCACGACAGAGCTGCATAAGGAAGCAGAGACGAGATGTGTTTGTAGGCCTTATGTATCTGAGGGCTCTTTTATGTATCTGTGTGATAGATATTGAAATCTGCTTGGCCGATATAGGAGTGATTAATTAGTTTTTCTGACATGCAGAAGTTTCTCTAAGTTCTTTTATGAAGTCACATCTCTGCTTTGGGTGCCCACAACATGCGCTTTTCTAATGTAAAGAAGCAGCAAAAGTTAGCTGTACGCAGCAGGCGTGCCGAGTTTGCAGACTGGTGTGTAGGAAGTGATGCAGTGAAACCAGTGAGCGCCTGTATGTGGAGCAGAGCAACCCGTGAGCTGCTTGGAGGTGTTCTGGGCTGGGAGCTCTGGGCTGAGCGCTGCCTTTGCCTCCTCCCAGAGGTGCGGCACCGCTTGGCTTTGCTCCTCGTGTTCTGTTTGGCAGTCTGTACGAGCCTTTCCTTTATTTCCTGTCATGTCGAAACCGTTAAAAGAAAAGCTTTGGGGTGCAATATGAGACTGACAAAGATAATTACAGTTTTAAAGCCTTAAGAGGTTTCATGCATCATATAAAATTTTACATTCTACCACCAATTTAAATCAATTACAATCTTTAAATCTATAATTGTGCTATTTAAACCATTTCAAAGGGCACAATGCACGTGGTATTTCTCTGTTCTAAAGTATTTTCACAACAGGTCTATTTATTGTGTGAAAGCATCCAGAGGCTATTAAAAGATGATCGGAGGCATTATTAACTCTTTACTCTGTCTCCTTAGCGCAAGAAGCAGATACGCTTAAGCATTATTTATTATTTAGTCTCAGTTGTGCTAAATTTCTCAGGCTTTAGTCACAATAATTGTAACGAAGCTTGGAATAAATCACACCGAGTGTCCTCATAACGTGAAGCCAATGACTTCTTTGTGCTTGGCTGAGCATGCGTTCTCTTTCCTATTACAACAAGGCAAAGAAACAGAAGACTTTTCTAATTTATTCCTTTCATGCTAGGTCTAGATCACTGCACAGGTAAAATGGTGCTCTTTATTTTTCATGTGAGGCCCTTTTTTCACTCTGTGCTTGGTTTATACCAAGTGATCTTGGCGTCTCATCTGAGCTGCTTTATTACTCTGTCCTGATTTGCTAAAAGGATTGCTGATCATCTTTCAGAATCCCAAACCAGAAGTCCCAAATATCATTTTTTTTTATTCTTACTATTTCTGCTTTAATGAAAATCCTAATATCTCATATTTTCTTTCCAAATTTGAGCATAAAATGCATGCTTTCCATGAAATTAAAGTTCCAAATAACAGCCTTTCCCAAAACAGTATTCCACAGAGACCTTTAACTCTGCAGAAGAAAGCAGAAGTGAAGGACTGACACGCAGCTGAAATGAAATAGCTCACTATTTTTTCTTCCAAAATATTTAGTGTGTTCAAGAGAATTTGTATTTCCACTAATTCTAACAGATGAGAACAACACATCTCAGTATTTTAAATGTGTGTGTGTGTGTATAATATATATACATATTATATAGAGCCACAGAACTTTTATTTATCAAGGACTTTATTAATGCATTTAATAGTGTATCTACCACCTTTCATTATGAACTGTGCTGGTAAAAATGTTGGATGTTCCCACCTACACATCAGTACAGCTCTGTGGTACTTAGTGGAAGGTGATGGTCGCAAATAGCTGATGTTACACCCTGTGTCAAACGATCCGTCAACATTTTGGGGGATGAGAGAGGTGTAGGAAGGTGGGAAAGCTGACTGCTGTTGCTCAGAATGTATTTTACGTGAGTGAGTTCTTGCTCTAAGAAATTGCCAGTCCATTGTTTTTGACAGAATATATCCGTTATTAAAGAAACAGAAAAAGAGTTTTTCTAACTGTTGAATGAAGGGATGCAAGCTGACATCTGCCTTACAGAAACAGAGCTATGGGTAAAGAGCCTCTGTTTTGTAGAGTGCTGCTTTGGTGAGGTCCTTTTTTATATTAATCCAAAACCCAAATAGCCCGTAGTGCTAAGAACAAAACTATATTTCCTCTGAAGCAGCTCAGGTACATTAGATCCATGCATTCCCCTGGGAATCAACAGCAATGAATGCATTTGTTTCTTAAAGAATGGGTGTTATTTTCATCATTTCTCAGGAAAAAATAAATAAATGTGTGTGTATAAAGCTAGGGGGCAAGCCAAAGCCATGCCTGCATTTGTGTTCTGCCTGCTCTGAAGCAAGGACTGACTTCTCCTCTGCAGCAAATTGTAAATTCTGATCATCTGCCGCTCTGTATAATTTGGAGATCATCTGATACACGTTGATTACATGCAATGCTGAAACAGTAATTCCTGAATTTATGGCAGCCCAAACTACATTGATTATTTCACAGAAGTTGCCAGGTATTCATTTGCGGAGCCGGTGCCAAAAATGTACCTACACAAATAAATTTCCCCTGCAGTTTTGCTGGCTTGATATTTTGCTTCAGCTTTCTGTTCTGCACACAACAATAACCTCCGTCGTGCTGCTCAGCACCGAGGAGGCAGCAGAGCTCCAGTGCTGAGAGCAGCAGTTCTGGGTGCTCAGGGCAGGTCCTGTCAGCCTTGAAGGTAGCGGGAGCGTCGTCCTTGCCTCAGAGGGAGCAGGACGCAAACCCTGTTTCATAAGCACTAGTGTCACTGAAATTAATTGTCCCACGTTCCGAGGTATCTGTGCAGCATCTCTCCACCTCACAGAGGTGAAAGGGATGCAGCACCTTTCTTTGGAGGGTTTCCTATGGGAGCTGCAGGTAACCAACCTCTCGGCCACCGCTGTGTACCCAGGGGATGGCGTTGTGCATCCATCCGAGCAGGGATGGCACAGAGCAGGGAAGCAAGAGGTGCTTCCAGAAGCAATGTGAAATCCTCAGTGAGCCATGGGTGTGTGCTGTTTGGCTGGGGGCTGGATGTGGGTTTCCAACTCTGTTCTCAGCTACCAACTTTAGGCACTTGTGATGAGGTTTACCTTTCCTTACCTATTAGAATAGCATGGATAGGTCTCTTATTCTGCTGTATATCTGCTGAAGGTATTCTGTTTTCCACTTTCCCCCCACTCCCACGAAAATGCGTCTTTGTTTTTTTCTGATGCGTGGAACCAGAAGGTGCTGGTTCCCCTCCCACTGACACAAATGAAGAGCATCTCCAAACGGAGTCGTTGTGGCAGGTGGGGGAATTTGGCAGTGACTGCATGTCATCTGGCAGAGGCAGCACGGGGTGGTGGTGGTGGCTGTGTGCACTCCGTCACAGTGAGCACTGTGCCTGGTCCACCGTTCCCAAAGGGAGTCCTGTGTGCTCACAGTGACCTGAGCAGCACAAAGGGATTGCAGTGATGTGGTGGATCTATGCTGAATGTGCTTGTTAAAGGCCAAGGCCATTAAGGCTGGGTTAAAATAGATGGGTGGAATCTGATCCCTTGGCATAGGGAATACTGAGTGGCTCTATCTTAAGTCACTGCACTGAAGAGCAGCAAAGAAACTGCTACAGAGTCCCAACATGGGAGAGGTCTTGCATTAAACACGATCAAGTCTGGCATATTTAGGAGGAATCTAGGTTTTATTTTTAGCATTTTCCTTTGTGGGACAGCTCAGTAAAGCTGTAATTCAGTGTTGGAGGCTAGAGGCAACAATGCAGAATGAAAATGCTGTACAAGTGCAGTCTTTCAAAGAATAAAAATATTTTTCTTGCATTAAAAAACAATTTTCTCCCCCAAAGTATCCAGAAATAAATAACGGCGTGTCACTATAGACTAAATAGATTTTTGGGATGATAAGTCTTTTATTTTTGCAGTAATAGTATAGAGTACCAAATCCATTTAAAAATCCTAACAACGTTTTTACATTCGTATAACAAATACGATTTTCCAAACTGTTATCTCCATATTTCTAAATGGTAATGCATCTCCAGTTTTAAATCCAGCAATACTCATTTTCATTCTAGAATTAAGTTATCCTGTAAAATAGCAACAGCTGATTGTGGGAATTTATAGTGGAAACAGTGATTATTGATTCTTAATACAGAAAGGATTCATAATGCAAGCATCAGAGGGAAAAGATTCTTATGTTTTATTCTCATATTTATTTGGAAAGCATGCATTGCAAGGGTTGCCGTTTCTAAACTGAGAAAGTATAAGGTGTTTTGGAATACTCTTAACTAAGAAGGTGAAAAGAATAATAACTGCTGAAGTTATTGGATAAAATGTGCTTTCCTTTAACTGGAATATATCAAAATAATCAGTTTGGGATTTCTAGTTGCATCTCCAGTATCAAGCACATATACCTCCCTGGAACTGCAGCAAAACCCAAGCAGCACACAAAACTCACTGCTAATAAGCAGAAATGACCCAGGATGGACAAAGAAGCAGGAACAGTCATCCTAGGAGAGTAACCTGATTTTGATACACACATTATTAGCAGTGTCAGCCGACTGCTAAGTAGCTATTTTAGATATACATGAACTACAAGGACAAATTTTACAGTGGAACCGCTCGGCTTCCATCTGGCAAGCATTTTATTGTGAAAGAAACCATTCTAGGAATATTCTGAAACCTACAAAAATAATTCAGTGTTGCCCTTTTAAATTGTTTCCACTGACAACCTAAGTCATAGTGGCATTTGTTCATCCAGATCCCAGTACACACATGTATTCATAATGATACATCCCTTGAATGGCACAGTTCTTCTGTGCTTGCTACCTGTCAGCGCCTGTACTCAAGAACCTTGAATATCAGTGACTCACTAATGTTTTATGATATTTTACCTCACTTTATGGTAGTCATTTATGACAAGACCAGAATGACATAAACTGCCATAAAGCAAAGCAA
Organism: Perdix hodgsoniae; assembly: GCA_035772895.1. NCBI lineage: Eukaryota > Metazoa > Chordata > Aves > Galliformes > Phasianidae > Perdix > Perdix hodgsoniae. Next base: position 10,859,424 of record JAPSGF010000017.1, on the reverse strand, counting down.
TGCAATCACACAAATGACCATAAATCAAGGTAGCAACAGAAAAAGGTCATAAAAGGAAAGAAAATTGGAGAAAACATTTGAGTTCAGATTCAGAAGTCTGGAGTTAGCAGCACCAAACTTCAGCACAGATGGATGTGAACAGCAAGCAAATGCAGTGTTCCACTGATACTAATCACTGGGGGTGTGGAGGCTCTGACAGGCTGATATGGACTTCCATTGCCTACCATCCCGTTACGATGCGCACAGCTTTCTGCACTGTGTGCTTCAGCACCTTTTCCTCCTCCCTGTGAAGTTCTCTTTGCCCTAAACCCACAGCAATTCCCCCTTGGGGCAATTTTTTTCTGTAACGTATGTCTTTTTTTATTATTATTTTATGTTTTAAATCAAATGTGTTCCTATTCATCAGGTTAGCCACCATTAGAAGAATTAGATGGTGATGAGCTTTCCTTGGAAGCCTCTTTCTTTGGCTCAGATGGGAAGTTCCTAACAAGGAGGGTTGGTGCAGAGCAGCAGTCAGATGGGGAGCAGATAGGGCCTGGAGGTGCTGTGGGTGGGTGGATTCAGAAGCACTGCATGGTGCTCAGTGGCACTGGGCTGTTTGACTGCAGTGCTGATGGGGATAAGAGGAGAACTGAGTGACGTCAGGGAGGATGGGGAGGTCTGCATCCCCAGAAGCAGAGCCTAATGGGGCAGCAGAAGCTGTATGCAATGAGGTATAACGGTACATACACCACACCTTAAAGTTATACTACCATAAAAATGAGAAACTGCTAGCAGTGGAGATAACAGCGTTTATGAGGAGAATTTATGGGCTGCTCATGTGGTATAAATATATACAGTACACAAACACCGGTGGGGATAAATTCCACTGGACAACCCTGTTATTTTAACAGTAACCTTGAAAATATTGTTATGTTATTTAACCAAAGAAAGTGTTAAAGGAACAATAGATAATTTAATCTCCTTCTCTAACCTGTACAATTCATCACCGCATTAGCAGTGATGTTTTAAGAAGTATGTTGCATTAAAACAAACACTGATAGTTAATTGCATTTATTTTAACATCCTTTTGCCTCTCTGTCCACACCCCTGTGCTTTCATCTTGTGTGCAAGCCTGCTTCTAGCAGAGCTGATGTGCTTTAAAAACTGCAAAGATGTATTTTTATACCTATCCTTTATGTAATGCCTCTAATTCTTCCCCTGTAGCTCTGCTTCTCTCTTTCCTAAGTCACTGCTTTCCTCCTTTGTAGTATCACTTGCATTTGCAACTGCCAAAACCATCTCTAGTCATTTTTTTTTATTTTTCTTCCTTGTCAAAGGACTCCGATGTAGTAAATGGATATGATAGAAATGTAGCAGATAAGCAAAAAAAAAAAAAAAAAAAGACTTGAAAAAGACTTGAGCTGAGGTATATTGAACCAAGTGTGTTTGCAGTGAGCGGAGTCAGGATGCCAAGCCATCAAATTCAGAGATGCAGCAAAGTGATGTGTTGTACAGGTCCTGCCCTGTGTTTGCTTCCTTTCTCGTCCCCCTGAAGGAGAAAATTGGAAATATTTGGAATATTGCTCCAACCCACTTACGAAAGGTCTTTTCAGAGCCAGTATTATCACCCAAGAGTCACATGCTGACAAGGAAGGAGGAGGTATTGACAGGTCAGAAACTACGGCGAGAGGAAAGTGGAGAAAATGGCTTAGTGGTTAAGGAGTGTTTTGGTGCCTGGAAGCAGCATTTCATCTTTTCATGACTTGATTTCCCTCTTACGTCCATTCGGGTAGATGGGAATAAAATGCAGCGTTGTGTCTCTAGAAGGAAATATTGGCCTTTCAGAATATTTTTGGACCAAGTTTTACAAGTCACTCACCACAGTGTAAATTCACTTCCTCCGGCTGTATCCATGCTGCCAAGAAGTTAACAGAATGGTCCAAGAGTCAAGAAAAAGCTGGTATCTTAATTTTTGATGCAGTCTATGTGTTCTCATTATTACATTGTCTGTTTGTATTACTTTTGATTTATAATGTAATTGGGGAACTATTAGACATGTTAATGGGAAAGATACTGTTCTGAATATGACAAAGTTGTTTACTAATTGTTGCCTTTAACTTAGGCTAATTTTTAGTATTTAAATATTTAAAAATGCTTTATTTCTTTATTTTTAGGTTGTCATGAAGGTGTCGTTTAGTTAGAAATCCATTCTCAGATGAGCTGAGTTTTCTCCCCCTTTCAAACTTGAAAATAGTGCAAATTAAAAATTTGCTACACTTGGGTTCAATCTCAAACCTTTAGGCAAGCCCATTCATTTTGTTAAATATTTATATGAGAAATTGTTGCTTTGTGTGTTTATTTATTTATTTTTACAACATCCACTGTGCTGCTCATTATCTTAGGGGAGATGGAGAATATTGCAATGATTATTAGTAAGCTTGGTAATGAGATTACTGAACCATTTGCAGTTGACTTTTTTGTGAGGCATAATTACAGGGGTTTATTTACAGTGCCTTTAGAGGTTTTGTTGTTGTTTTTGCCTTTTAATGATTCACATTTATATCCTTTGTTCTTCGTGTAAGGGATAAGATGCTATCTCTGGATGTTTTGCATTTCCCCTTTCCAACCCTCTCAATGAAATGAATGTATGTTGTGCTTCCAATAGAAGTAAGAAGCTTTTATTCAGTCCTGTGATCCTCACCACACAAACTCTTATACCCTTGAGTAATCTCACTGATGTTAATTGGGAATACTCAGGTAAATAGGATTATCTGTGCAGTTGTCCTACATGACTCTTCCAGTCTATGTTCAAGCAAGCAGTGAGAGTCTCGTTGACTCTTGTTGGCCTTGTCTGTCTCGTGAATATGATGTATTCATACAAATATAGGAGAGAGGAAGAGCTGCATTGCAGATCTTAAATACCTCATAACTGTTTGGAGGCTGTTAAGGTTGATTACCATATTGTCACATTTATTATCCACATCCTTGGCTGTTACTCACTTTTCCTCCAAAGTAGCTGTGATTCCAACAATTTTGGAAGCTCCTGGTGGAGGATTCCTGACACGATGAAAAGAACCCTAAGAGAAGTGGTGAAGTTTTTGAGGTCAGGTACAGGAAAGCTCTTACAGAAGAGAAAAGGATGGAATAATGTTCCCCTGGCTTTCAGTGTACTTATTCTGAATCATGGGCATCCTTTATTTAGAGATCCCATGTGCTATCCATGTGAAAATACAGTACTTTTCTTTCTCTGATGCCTCATTCAAAGTCAAGTGTTAGTGAAAGGTCTCCTGTTGACTCAGTGGGTTCTGGTTTTTTGTAAGAGAGTGGGTTCTCTTATTGTATGCTTGGAAACCTTAGAAACCTCTTTTTGTTTGTTTTGCCAGATTTATTTATAGCACGTTGGAATTTAAATTTAGGGAGAAAAATGTAAAAACTTGCTAAACCACATTTTAATCATCTAAATGGTGCGCAGGCAATAAGATGGAAATGGATGTTAATATGTGACATTAAAGTTAGGGCACTAATCCTAGCTATTATTCAAAAATCAGTGGGATGTTTCTTTTGTAAAAATAGCAAATTCTGAGCTTCTTTTCTTTTTCATATTCAAAAGCAGATCTGTGTTGAACACTTAGAACTTACATAAATCCACAGTCAACTTTAAGACTGCCTTAAATACAAAATTTATTTTTTCCTTCAGCAGCAAACAAGTCACTTCCTGTAAAAATCAAAATCCACACTGCACATCTCAGTTCCCTTACAAAAATTAGAATTTAGGGAAATAAAAGGACAGGAAGATCTGGAATAATTGCGTTCCCTTGTGGAATAAGAACGAAGCTATAGAAAAAAAATATTTATTTTATCTCTGTGTCTATCAACTTCTTCACAATGCCAAGAACAAAACCTCACCACAAGGGGATACGTAACTTATTCAGGGTACTTTAAAGCTGTATTCAGAACGCAATGACTTTAAAAATTCTTTCTACAACTTGAATGCATGCAGTCTATGGACAGTCCGTGGAAATACAGGGAGGCAGTCACTGCTGCTACTTAGCTTACATTCCAGCCATGATCTGTAATGCAGAATTCACAGAACGCAGAAGCAAGCAAACAGCACACCCATTATTTCTAAAATGCAGCATGTTCTTGCATCCTTTGAGCCACGGTTCATGTGACCCATTTCACACAATTGCTGCATTCTGTTTTCTCTACAAGTGTCCTAATGCTCTTGTATGGAATAAACACAAAGCAGTGGCAGCCACCACATACATTCGTGATTCCCTTAGTACTGCATCATGAAGTGAAAGAAAACCTGATTAGAACACACCTCTTCCTGGAAAGAAAGTGGTCAACAATATATTGTACCTCTAGTGTTGATTTTACTCTTTGAAATTACAGATTCAGCTGAACTGCCATCATCTCCTTGTGATAACTTGTCACACTGTTGGAATTTAAGCACCAGCAATCTACTGGGAGTAAACGTCCTTCTGTACACGATCTAAAGGATGGCTACCCTGGGGTTTCTACCAAGCCTACATGATCATATATTGATGCTAGGCTTATTTATTTCAGTAGTTCTGAAGTACACTTAATCATCTTACTAAGATGCCCTGTGTGGTACATAATTAATATTATACATTGACTTTGGAGGAAAGCTTTGGGGGGGGATTTAGATGATCCGGAAGAAATATGGTAACTTCTTTATATTCAACAGAGAGCCTGCATGGTATAGATGGAGGGCTTCCATTTACAGAGATGAGGAACAATGAGAATGTTTAGTTTTCACCCTGTGCCCCGAACGCTCACGATATTCCCTGTTTAAACACTGGTCCACTGCTAATTTTTGCCAAAAGTGAAAGAGAGAGTGAAAAATCATTAATTCAATTTCTCACTGTTTTGCCCCTGGTGATTGCTGTCACTTCAGGTAATAGCTTGTCTGTGGTTCTGACCCAGTTCTTAAACCAGTCTTTCCGTACTCCACCAATTAATCTAATGGTTCATTAATTGCAAACATCTGAAATCATTAGAACCTGATCGAGCACAAAAGCATCAAATCCTGCGAAGCTGTGACTGCTTAGCCAGCAAATGGTCTCATTGCAAAGGAATGTCAATGTTTATAGTAAATGTAACCTAAACTAGGGTGTTCATTGACATATCCCTCCATTTGTATACAACGGCTCTGACATCTATCAGTTCAAGAGTGCATGATTTATCCACTGCTATATCCTGGAACTGACAAGCCAAAGATTACAGCTTAACCTACATGAAAGCAGAGGCTGTATGTATTCCTAAAATAAATATTTAGTAACTGACAAGCTCTGGTTAATATTAATTCCTGATAGAAAGCAGTCAATTTAAGCTTACTTCATGCCAGAATCTATTTGCATTTTGTAAATCATTTTTCATGAATATAGTCTAGAGAATCTCAAACAAATACATGTGAGTGGGGAAAGGTTGTTGTATCCGTTGTGTTTTTTATATTGCACATCTGCATTAAAGAGAACCTTCCATGGGGCTCTGATGTGGTTAGAGCTGGGAGAGGACATGTGCCATGCGAATGGCACCAGTGAAAGAGAGACTGTTAATTACGTGCATGCAGTGTGTGTGTGTGTGAGATGCTAACCTTACCATTCTGGAGAATGAAGCCTTCTGTCTATGCGGAGGAGGTCTATTGCCCTTAGCTGGGGGGGGGGAGTCCTAAACATTGCTACCAAATTGCAGCATGGGTTCCTGTGTGTTCTTGATGTGGTTTGTCTTTGATTTTTCTTTTTGTCTTCTTTTGTTTGGTTTTAGATACTAATGATTGTTCTAGATAGATAGATAAAGAGGGAAAGGGATGAAAATTTCCATTAAGCTATTTCTGAGCACTGGCATTCTCCTAAATGTTTTTGTCTTCTTGCTTTGATGATTGCTGTCATGTAGTGTCAGAGTCCCATCTAGGGCCAACAGACAGCACACTCCTCAGCACGGATAATGTCAGGGACAAATTATATTTTCCCGTTGAACTCATGCTTTGATAAATGTCTCCATAAAATGAGAAAAGGTCCGTGGGCTTCCTAGTTACAAATAAGTGTGCATAATGCCTCATGCGGGCTCAATTCTATTTGTGCGTAGGACAACTGCAAATCCTCTTGAGTCAATTGATGACAGTGTAGGCATTGCACAGAGCCATGAAATACTGATAGGAAATAGCTTCAAAGTGTGAAATCAGGGCTACTTAGTTTCAGACAGCAACAGATCTCGTATTTGTTTGACGTGCTTTTTCTCTCTCATATGCACGCATTACCCACACACAGCTCCATCCCATAGCGTTCAGCACTCATTTCTGTGTGCATTCAAACTGCCTCTATGTCTGATGTTCATCTTTGTGACTGAGCCTTCCTCTGGCCCATATTTTGGGAAATGGCCTCTGCTCTTTTGGTTAATTCTGCACTTGTTTTCTTCTTGTGTGTGTAAGAAGATTACAAACACATTTCAAACAAAGATTAACTGCCTCTGTGCTAAATTAGTGATGTAGCAAAGGTGAGCAATGTACATTCATCAAACAAGCAGGAAAACATTGTGGATATGCTCACTCAGGTCTGGACTTTTGATGTTCAGACAATCCCACTCTAACATAAATTAGATAAATTATTGTGCTTCTGTAAGCCCTGAGCGAGCAGGAGGAAAAAGGGCTGGTTCTGTTCTTCCCTTGAGGGTGTTGTAAGCCGTCATATTCAGCACTGCTTTTTGAAATATTCCTATTTAAAAGTTTGAGAATTAGGGTGCATTGTGTCATTCAGAAAGCTTAAATATCTGTTCACTCCTACTGGAAACTTCTGCCCCTGCAGATAAGGGGGGGGGGCAGCTTAGAGAGGCCACCAAGAAGACAGCAGCTAGAGAGGCAGGGCAACAAGATAATCAGGGAAGGCGCTGGCTGTGTGCTCCTGGCAGGAGATGAGCAGTATCAGTAGCCCTAATGATCCAGGGCAGTGGCCTGAGGAAGTCCTTGGAGTGTGGTTCCCTTTATCACTTTTACTGGACTGCCCTTTGGGAATGAGTTATGATCTGATGGTTTGATCTTTTGTATTGTGTATGGGGTTATTGCACCTTTTAGTTCCTGACAACAGTAGTAAAGCTGCCAAGTATTACTTAAAGTGTGGGAATGTTTATAAGAACTCAGCAAAGGAGAGTGCCTAGTATTCAGAGCGCTAACAGTACAAGGGCCGTTACCAAACACCCAGCAAAGCGCTGTGCACGGCGCTTGCTGCAGTACTTTGCTTTCAAACTGCCTTTTCCAGTGGGTGAAATAAGCCTTCACCAGAACACAGCATAGACACTGAAGGCTGCATTTCCAAGATATTTATCTGCTTATATTTAAGGAGAACTACAAGTGTTTTTAAAAATACATTTATACATGTTCACATCTGCTGTAGAATTCTTTTAAATGGAATCCCAAAATGTGTTTTTTCTGAACATTAAATGAAGTGATGTTATTAGTTTCTTGACAGTGTTCTCATAGATTCATAGTTCAAAATATTCCGTGAAAACATTGCACTCCCCCATCATTAAGGTGAATTTTGTTTGCATGCTCTTTTCCCAGCATACTGATGTTAATTTTTGCTTAACTTTAGTCTTACAAGATATGAAGCAATTTAACACACTTGGTAACCTTTCATTAAAGTTCAGTGCAGTACTTAAGCATGTTGGGTGCATTAATTGTTAGCTGACAGCTATTATTTCTGTGAAACACTTTTGTAGTAAAATTTCTTCTTGATGGATTGGATTTTACAAAATTTGCATTTCGCTGAGCCTGAGTCAACTGGTCCTTTGAGCTACCGTAGACATTTAAATAAGAAAACAGTAATTCTTTAAACTATTGTCAAGTATCTAAAACTAAGGAACTTATTTAGGATTAACTCCTTATTGTGGAGTTCATATCCTTGCAGCATTGATTTTGACATGCTTCTACAACTAAGCTGGATTCTGATATAGAGAGGGCTAAAAGTCCTCACCCAGTCCCGAGTGCTGGCACGCAGCTGGCATCAAGCTATTGGGTTTTGTACTTCTAAACGTAAGGGAAAACCCCAAGAAAATCAGCAGACAAGAAGGTTGATGTGTTTTTCTATATCTCTGTTTCAGAGATGGAGACAGATACATATATTTCCTACTTAGGATGCTATTAGACGGTGTAATGCATGGTGAGCAATTCTCTGAAGTGCCAGAGAGCGTGGAATTTCTCAGATAGTAAACTCTAAAGGCTTTAATGGATTAACATAGTTTTCCTGGCTACTGACTTTGCAATGACCCTTGCATCTGGCAGACTAAACTACCATCAGCACTGCAGCAGTGAGAAGAAAAATGGAGCTCCACTGGTTAGCAGCAGCTTTGGTGAGATGGGGTTCAGCACCGCAGTGGTACTGATAGGGAGGAGACAGTGAGGAAGGGGTATGAAAAGATATCAAATATTTGAGGCTGAGGAGGAGGTGACTGTGTTGAACAGTAATGTCCTGTAGATGAGGATTTGCTCTATCAGACAGTCGTACTGTGCTCTTTGTATCTGTTGTAGCTTCTGTGGAAGGAAATAGGAGGCATTACTTTCAGAGCACTGATTTTATCAGTGATATGCTGATTTCAATCAGTTGGACTTTTTCTCTTCATGTAGCTCTGTATATCCCCCCTAACCACAGCTCCATCTGCCATCATCCTCCCTAGTTGCTGATGCATTCCTGTCGAAGGTGACAGCCCCGTAGAGCAAAAATCTGGGAACATGCTTCTGACAAAGTACCACGAGTATAAATATACAAGTAGGAGTGCAGGTATCTTGCATCATTTTTTATTGCTGAGTAATTAAAAATGAAATGCTGTTATTGTTTGAATGTCAGAATAAATTCTCAATTATTTGATTATGTTACAGACCTGAGTAAAAGTTGACTCATGCCTACCTATCACTAAATCAATTGCATGCTACACTTTCATAAAATTAGCTGAGTTTCACCACTAATCTTTGATGCCTTATTAAATACATAAGCGTAGCAAGAAATGACTTAGATCATCAGTATTATCTCATCAACAGTGGAAAGAACTGTTACTTCCTTCCATATACCAGAAATGTGATGAGGAAAGGAAAAAAACACAGAGAAAAGTGAGTTACTTAATTATTCAAAAGGGAATTTCCTCTTCAGCAAATTCCTCCCTCAGCTCAGCCAAATACTGTCATTACATGGCTTCTAATGTTAGGTGAATTTGGATAGCAGTTCAGAGTTCTTGACAACAAAGCTGTTGAGTCAATGTTGTGGATAATGGACAAGTATTTTTGCTTTGCTAATTCATGGGTCTGCTCCAGGTATCATCTTGTAAGACCCGATATGTCGAAGTTCTTTGCATGTTTATAGTTTCTCTGTGATGCTCAAGAGGAGGTAGAGGAGAATGGGCTCAATATTGCTGTAATTTTAGCAGTGTTCTTTTAAGACCCACCCCCCTGTCTTTTTCATATGTTATCCCCTTGAGTCCATTATCCCACAGGTACCTTACATCTATCACTGGATGGGAATGAGCCCCTTGGGTTGAGTTCGATCGATGTTTTGACCTTCAGGATGATTCTTTGTATCAAGTAAGCAATGAAAAAAACATTGCATTAAAAAAAAAAAAGCTCATTCATCATACGTAGGGTACCAAAGAAATACATGGTAAGTTTGGCACTGCTCAGTAAATGGTGCTCAGTAAATGGAGGCAGCTTTTGGTACAGGAAACATGGAAATCTGAGTGATTGTCATTGAGATTGCTTATGACCCCTTGGACATGTGTGAGATAGAGGACATGTGTCACATTTGCACTTTGCACTGAGGTGTTATCCACATGGAGGGGGTAGTTTTCCAAGTGTGATCTGTTAGCTACAATGTAAAGGAAAAGAAAGCAGATCTCATCTGGGGAAGTTTAATTATTGCATGCGGCAGAAGAGGAAAAGGCAGGAGGCCTACACAGAGATCAGCGAAACAGAGTCTGGCCGAGAGATCAGTTTTAGGCTTCTTCAGAGCAGGAGAAAAAAATGTGACCATATTTTCATAAGGGAATTGTCATGGCGGTGTCCTAAAGTGAAGCATTCCCCAAGGCGATGCAGATCAGGGAAAATATCTCCTCTGATAAGTTAGAAAATGGCCAGCAGTGCACTCAGAAGGTATGAAACGAGTTGGTTGGTCGTTTTTGTGCTGCCCTATGGGTCAGATCATGCATGCAGCCACAGAACCACTCCTCACCCCCTGGCTGGGCTCGAAGAGCTATGGGAAAACATGAAAACCGTGTAACCAGAGGTGTTAATGTATAATTCCTTTGTTTTTACAAGAAGGGCTTCCATGAAAAAGTTCCCAGCAGTTCTCTGACTGAAAAAGCGAAGTCTTAAAAATTTCTATTGAGGAAGAAATGAAAGTAATAAAAGGGGAACAGGGCGGTTCTGACAACACTGTAACTCAGCCTGCTGCCGTGACAATAAGGTACTTACAGGGAAATGCAGTCAGTTTACAGTCTGCTGTCTTGATAGACAGAGATATATTTTATTTCTTAATATAACACATTTCACAATAAGCCAACTTCTTGTTCACAGGACATTTTGGTGTCAGGAAATTGCCGTTTCACACCACCTTATTTGCACATTTGGTTGTTGGGTGCAGAATCCACCATCCAAACTCTGTGGTCACATTACCTGCAAAAAGATACTTGAGTAAAAATTACATGATTTAATTCAAAATGCATATTTGAAAAATCTATCTTGGTTACCTTTCCTTTTTTGAATTCTTAGCACTAAATCATTTTTTACATGTTGTTTTAATTTTTTTTTATTCCAGCTTTTTTACTTGAGACACTATTGTTCTCTTTCTTAGTACTTGAAAATGATTTTCACGTTTAGGCTTTTTATTGTAACAGTGAATCTTAAGTATGACAACTGCAGATGTAGTGAGCAACTTCTGTGATGCATCCAAAAAGAATCTTTGGTGGAAAGACACATTTGGCACAGACGAATATTTTCAGCTTTGGTAACAAACCTGACTGTTGCTTCATTTTTAGCAACTAGGTCACAGCATTCTTGATGGTTAGCATCATTTGGCTTTCTCCCCCTGCCCTGAGAAGAAAAGCCAAAGAAAGAAATAAAACCTGTGCTCGGTTACAGCGTCCCAAAGGGCCCTTAGCTTCATCTTGTAAGGGGCATGCCCTGCCTGCTGTGTTTTAGTGTAACGTAGGTCTGTGGATTTTAAGCCTGCACCATTGTACCAGCAAAGTTATTTTGCGTAAAAATTAACTTTTCTTAGACCCTTAACACTGTAGATGACATCAGCAATCTGATAGCATAGAGGTTTGTTACGGAAAAAAAGAGTTATTTTGATTTTACAGTCGTTTTGTGGCAGATGTATCTGTGTGTAAAGGGGACCAGAGAAGCTGCCTTCCTGGAAACGTTGCTCTGTGCTGAATGTGTGACCTGCACTTTAACATGCAACTTCAGCACTGTACAGTTTGAGCTTGTAAATGTTGTAAGTGGGCTATAAGTGATGGCCCCTGTTCTAAGCAGGCCTGGATATGTTCTACATTTGATATAACCAAATTGTGTGCATTTTGTCCCTTCTGCATAAATCTTCTCATCGCACGTAGGTGAGTACCACCATCAGCCAGCTGTCCCATGGCCTCCCTCTGCCTCTTTGGGCGTCAGCTCTGAGTTATGCTGGGCAGTGGTTTGGGAACAGTGGGACTGAGTGTGTCCTGCTGTGATGGGACGGGAGCAGATCCTCCTTCCATAGCAGTAAATACCGATGGATGAACTGTTCTACCTTGAACTTTTGTAATGTCACATTTTCAGAGGAAGGACAGAGAACAAGTAGGAATAATTTCTTAAAATTACGAGAATTGTTTTAAGAACAAAACAAAAAGAATAAGTAACATTGCAGTTTTTCCCTGCAAGTTTTTAATCAATCTCATATTCAAAAGACAGCTCACATTCTTCACTGGTAAGTAGGAAACCACTCCAAGAGTCTAATCATTCTGAAATTCACAGCTAGGATAATGTGGGACTGGAACTCTATCAAGCCTATCCTGAGGAGCTGAGGTATGCCTTGGAGGAATGCATTAGATGCTATGGTTAATTAACTAATTTACTTAATCAAGTTTAACAGTGGTTTTAACTTTAATGGCACCATTACGTTTTAATATGAAAATAGCAGGCTGTATTCCGAGCATTCCCTGCCGACCGCCTCCTCTCTACCATCCACTTTGCAATTTGATTTTGATTTGTGAAGTCTTAAACCTGCTTATAATGTCAAGCGCATGTAATGCAGTGTGTCTGGTGAACATTATACATGCCCACCTTGCAAACACAGTTGCTTGAAGTCATAGCTCCTGACAGATAGTGTGCATTCTTCAAGAATCATTGAGTTTGCATGTGTTCTCTGAGATGAAAGTGGTATACCTGTGTAAATATAACTAAGCTAATTTAAGTGTGCTTGAGTGATTTTCTCAAAGGCCCCCAGTCCCTGCTGCCAACAGAATGCTCTGGCTTTCTCTGTGGCAGTGCATTGGAACAGCTGTGAGGCTGTGCCACAAGTGGAAGATGGAGCAAAGAGAAAGGTTCTTCGGTCTGTGTTCCTCAGTGCCAAAGGAAGACGCTTCATTCTGCTTATAACTGTGTCCCAAATCTTGTCTCCTTGGTGAAGTCCATTCTGACTGCATTCTCCTCCGGACAGGTGTTGGCTTTTTTTTTTTCAATTTTCTAGTTCCAATATGAACATTTTACAGCTCCTTTGAATTTCAAGATTTAATAGATTACCGAACTGTTAGTTCTGGGCATCTTCTTTTTGTCTGATCTCATCAGTCTTAAACACTACACCGAATGACTGAGAAAATCCTGCTCCCCAGTATATGATGGGAGGTTTCCAGTCTGAGCCCAGCAGCAAAGAAGTGGGTATTTGTGGGGGTGGAGTGTCTTGAAAATGTACCTCACATTGTGCCAGGCAACGCAGTTACAACTCTCCATGGACATCCTTGTCATTGCATTGCTGGGTGACACTGAAATAGTCCCATTTGGGCCTTTCTTTTGGCCAGTGGAACCCTTCAGAATGCAGTTCCTGTGTTCACAGGTGAGCCCAAACACAGCTACCGGGCATACCAACATTTTATCTACGCAATAGAAATCCCACTGAGCCTAAGGCAGTGCCACACATCCCAGCACTGAGAAGACTGTCCCATGACAGCAGTTTGGTGCTCAGACAGCACCCAGCACATCCATCACCCTGCACACCTCGGCCACGTGCTGCTGCTCCTGGGGTCCCACTGGGGCTGTGGGGAGGCACCACCAAAGGCAGAGATTTCGGGTGTAAGTGAAAGCTTGCTGCTGGATAGCCAGATCCAATTTGTAACAGGTTTAATCTGATCCTGGAAAGGGACAATAAATCATTGCTAAGCAGCTATATGTGGTTTTATGGCGAATTTTTACTATCGCAGATACAAAGATTGTATTTTGGAGATTAACTAGGAAAAGTTTCACAAGACAGTGGAGATAATGAATCACAAATTCTGTAAGGGTGAACCTCCCGTGCTGAATCAAAGTACAGCTGTCTCATAGTGCTCCGTGTGCATTTTGCTACCAGTAATTTTGTCATCAATTTTCATATTTTGTTTAAACATATTTGTCTTTTGGACAAGATAGGTCATATTTCACACATTTGATGAATTTTCTCCTTGGTCCGGTTTTACAGGATTTGCACTTAATTAATTGCACAACCTTTAATTCGACAGACTGTTTTTAATGGCTGTGTAGTTTCAAATGCATATACACAGAGGAATTTCAAAAAGTAATTGTTTTTGTGTCACTACCATTGCAAGTTGCAATTATTAAAATATACAGATAATGGCGCAGAATGTCTTAGCTCCTTACACTAAATAACGTGCAGCTTTTTTAGACATGTTTTCAAGGTTCTGTTTGGAAGTTGGGGGTCACCTCAGCACAGCGGTGCTCGTACACAGCTCCTCCAGCTTTGCACAAATACATGGTTCAAATGTGCAAAAGCACTGGAAAACTGTGCGTGTGTAATCTTGGAAATACGAATCTTTTCTGAGAGCATTTTACTGCCATTTCATTAACTGATGTTGATGAAATTATTTGACTGGGCATTTGCTGGAAAGGCTGTGCTTTAAAGTGCTAAACAAATTTCATCCTTGCAAAGCTCGCACAAGCTTAGCGAAGAGAAGACCACCTTTTACTGGAGGAGCTAAACACTGACAGTCGTGGTGCTCTTAAAAGCTTCTTTAGTTCTTAGCAGAGTCACAGAAGAGGGCCACCTCACCCGTCCAGACAGCACGCTGTCTGGAAATGTGCCCATCAAGGCTGTTTGTCAAGCCACCAGGCTTTTCTGCGCCTGGTAAAAGGCAGACAGGAAGGAGTAGGCAAAGGTCAATCCCTGTCACTTCGTTGTAAATGTAATTGTACTGGCAGTTTGCAAGGCTTGCTCGTTCCCTAGCAACTTTGTGTATGTGGGGAAGAGTTAAATACATATTTTTCAGTATGTTGCTTTTCCACTAATGGTGGCAATGTGATTTTTTTTTTTTTATTTTATTTGTTGGCCTTTGTGTATATTTGGAGGCTTGTGTGCATAAGCTGCAAACTCCCATAGCCACTGTGTGTGCTTTCGAAAAGAAATCTGTTGTAGAAAACTGACTGACTTCTGAGTCGGGGTATAATCATGATAATTAATCTGGATTCTGGCTTCTTTTGTATGCCAGCTTTGAACAAATGCAATTTATGATACAGATGCCTTACAGACCGTTTTTTGTACTGGTGGTGGTGAGAATCTGGTAGCACTGGGGGAACGGAGTGGTTTCTGGTGGTGAGGACTATTAGCTGGGAACTGTTTAAAATATGTGTCACAGGTGACTTCTACTCATGACAGATAAAAGAACAGTGATTGGTAAGATGGATTTTTGTTCAGAAGGATGAATTGAGGGATTAGGCAGAGACATACAAGGCCAGTCCGATTTCTTGGGGTTGTCCCCACTTACACAAAGGATGAATTAAACTCATTTATCTTACTCAAGGCTGAGACAAAACGGAGGGGCTCGCGTGCTGCTGCAGCTGGCACGGACCCACAGAGCACAGAGGGGCAGCCCAGGGCGCACACGAGGAGCAGGAAGAGGTGTTCCATAAGGAGAAATCCCTCTGTAGAGGTGGTGCATCATCCTGGCGTGCAGCTGTGAATGGCAGTCGGTCACCTTCCAGTCCAGATGCACTTGCAGTGAGAGAAGGCTCAGGTGCAAGCTGTGTGGATCGGGAAGTGGCACGAAGAAGAAAGTGTGACACTTGGAAAGTCTGTCCTTGTTCAGAAGTGTCAGCTCTGAGGGAGGGGACGAGGAGTGACTGTGATAACCGTGTGTGCAGCGCTAATCACACACACGCTTTTATAAGCCAGACACTGAGATAAGCAGAGGAAGATCGTACTTGATTTTCTGTGTCTGTTGCCTTCCTGTGGCTGAGGAGCAGCTAAATGCAGCACACTTTTTAAGTGCAATTATTTGATCTGCCAAGTCATAGGTTGTTTCATTTTCAGTAGTTAATATTCCCTTTCACTTAACTTGCCAGTGGAGTCACAACACTTCCACAGCACGTAATGGTAATATTGATGCCGAGACAGAAATGCATCCAGATCGCTGTGTTAATCCATATTGTTTTAATTTACCAGACCAAATTTCCTGACATTGTTCCTTTGACTTCAGTAGAGTTACACCAGCAGAGAATTTGTTCCGGTGAGTTTTACAGCATTACTGACTCTCAGTAATTTATCACTATATATGTCTGCTCGTTTAACTGATAGAATCTAAACGACGGGCATGGTGGTTTAAATTTCTCACTTGCTCACCGTGGAGAGCGATAACTCTTTGTTCACCATTCTGTGCAGTTTTCTGCTCATCTGTAGATCCCAAAATGGTTTGTAAGTTTGGGGTGAGACTGTGCCTATTGAGGTAACTGGGCAGCTCAGGGCTCCATGCATGCCCTGGAGCACACGGCTGTGCAGGACAAGGAGCTGTGCCCTCTTCTCCCTGCACAGGGCTGTCCCACGTGGAATGCAAAGCAGGGGGTGCTCACCCAGTGCAGCCCCCCAGCACTGGGGTCACCCCATAGCACTGTGGTGCAGAACCTGTGCCCAGCCCTCAGGAAGGACCGGGTCATCTTGCATCTAGCTTTTTTTTTTTTTCTCTCTCTTTCTGTTTCAAAACCTGGAAATAGAAAGATAAAAAGAAGTTGCTGAGGTGGGAGTGAAAATTTTACAGGCGTGCTTTTCCTGCTTTGCTTCCTTCAAGACAAGGAATTGTTTTCTCCAGGAGGAAAACAAAGCACCAAACAAGCTGCTAGAGGATGGATTTTCAGATAGCTTTATCCCCCTGTCCAGGAGTCCAGCCGCACATTTGGGTGATGCACACAGGTAGATGACAGGCACGTGTCTGAAAGTGAGATCTCCGAGCAGCACAGCTGGACAACACAGTGCTTTGGTGGGGTTAGGTAGACAGTCTGACGCCTTCAGCTGACTTTCAGCAATAAACACACCATTGAAATTGTTGATGGTTTCCATAGCCCTTCAAAACACGGTCAGACCTGATGGATTCGTGGGACTGGAGCAGCTGACTCCAGACTTCATAGCACCTGGAGTGGAGCACATCCCTGCACCCTCTGGGCTCCAAGGAGTTTGCTTGGAGCAGAGGGCAGATCCATAGCAGGCCAGTGTTTGCTGGTTTTGTTCATTGCAACAAGTTACAACAATGTGGTACTGTCACACCAGAAAGAGTTACAGAGGAGGAGTTAGAATTCAGGCTGTGTCCTGGTGAGTTTCTCGTCTTTGTTCATTGCAGATGTTAAGTCATTTTGAGATGCAAGTCATTTCTTTGAAAAAGCTTTCTTTGGGGCTGAAATATAATGGCAGGAAATTAGCTGTTAATCCCGTCTTTTCTTGGACAGACTAGACATGCATAATAAACTCCCCCTTTCCTCCTCCCCGCTCGCCCAGCAATTCAGTTTGACCTGAAAGAAAACATTTTCTTCCAAGAAAGACAATGTTTATGAGGTGCAACCATAGTTTGGCTCTGATGATTAGAGACACATGTATCAACCCGTGCAAAATTTGTGATGGCTGTTTAAAATGAACTCTGGTCAGGAAGACTGAGATCACAAACCCTGTCATAATCAAAACATGGGTAAATGGCTTAAGATAATGTTCCAAAGGTGCATCCAAACTCACAAACCTGCTGTGTAAGCCTTGCTCTGGTTTGCAGAGCACAAAGCTCCCTAGCGTGGCTGAGAAGGAGCCGACCTTCAACCCTCCTGTCTGCGGGGCTCAGCATGGAGAGGCCAGCAGGAGGAATACATGTGTGCCATTCCCTTACCTTCCAGTGTTTGCTGGCTGCTGGCACAGCCCTGCAGCTCCCCATCACATGGCATGGAGGTCGGCTCGGATGGGCGGCAGGCAGGCAGGCAGTGGGAAGGGCAGGGCAGTCATGGCACCAGGGCTGGAGACACCTGCCTTGAAGGGCTCACACGGCCTTTTCTTTGTCAATGCAGACATTCTTGTATAAATGTGTTTAAAGTAATTATTTTTCCAGATCTGATCAGGAAGAAAAAAGCAAACGTGACCATACATTGTGGTGAACAGACACATTGGATGCAACTTTGAGGTTTCCCCACATGAAAAGAGCATGCTTCTTCCTGTGATGGAAGAGCTTAGCTTTCCTGTTTCCTTGTTTTAACGCTCATAACTACTTCAGCTCATGTTGTAACAGCTTGTTGGGCACAGGTAAGAAGGGTGTCAGCGTGAGGAGACAGCTAGGTTATTTTCTGCTTATGTGACCGAGAATATTTTGTTATTCTTAGGGTATTTCAGCAAATGAAGGAGACACCTTTGGGGAACTGGGAGAAGTTCTTCTTCTGAGCAGGAACACACATTCAGTCTTTAGTTCATTGCTTCTGGTGGGCAAGCATCAAATCGGGCTGATGTCTGATCCCTGTCAGCTTTTGTTAGCACTGCTTGATCCTGCCTCGCTCAGAAAGCTTGAAGAAAAGTGATGGGAAATAAAAAGTTAATTCATGCCTTCCTGACTGTGTAGTGAGTACTGTAACATAAGTAGGGGAAATGGCAGTGGAAATTAGAGATCTGTGAGACGTACTTGGGGTGTGTATGAAAGCACAGTTCTATGCTATAGGTTATACAGCAGGGGCAGTGTTCAGCAGCGTCTCCCTCTGTTGGGCTGCTGAGCATTTTAGGCTTTCTCCCCGAACCACGTGTTCCCCTGCCCCAGGCTGTTAGGTTTTCCATGCCTGACCCTAGGAGTCACCCAATGGGAACCTTTGCTCCTCCAGTGGCTCCATCCCTCATTGAGTCCAGTGCCCAGGAGCCACCACGGGCCCTCTGGGCACAGCACAGCATGGGATGATCCCAGCAGCACGCTGAGCCCTGCAGCTGTGCATCACTGCTACTGCTGTCTGTAAGAAACGCTCCCTTTCAGTTTTAAAGCACGGTGCTTTATAGCTGTTCTGCCTTATCCCTAAATATAGCAGTGCTGGAACGTCCGCTTATTTAAGTAGTTCCATTTGGTCCTAAATCCATCAGGTTCTTGTAAAGGACTTTAATAAGTCATTTTAGCGAATAGCTGGGAGCTGCTACGGCTCCTTGGGATGGGAAACAGTATGATGTACTTTCAAACCTTTCCATTGGGTAGATTAATTATTTTAAAATAAATAAGCTGCATTTAAAGTTCTTTTTCATCAAAACAATAGGACTTGAAGTAAAATTCATATGCCAGGTGGCAGCCTTGTGAATTGTAAAGTGAGTTATAAACCTATAGAAAAAGGATTTTATTATGGAAATGTAAACTGTCCCCTAAGCATAGCACAGGGAGGTGATGCTATAACAACATACTGGTAAGTAATAAACAACAGCCAGTATTATATCAGATGACTGGATACAGCCAGAAATGTATCTGTTTGGGTGTTGAATTATCCCCAAATTTGAATTATGGGCATATAATTCAAATTATCCCCTTCTAGTAATATAAAGTCTGACAGACATATTTTTTTAATATACCTCTTGTGCTGTTTTGCATTATGTCACATCCTCCAGCGTGAAAACCACAGCTTTCCTAACGTGATTCATCAGAAATCAGGGGGGAAAAATAGTTGAGATCTGATATACTGAGTACTCTTAAATTACAGAGCAGCTTCAAGTATAGTGTACGAGGAGATAGAAGCCGAGTGAATAAGTATGTCTTAGGCTGTCATGTCCATGAACTGGGAAACTCACTGCTCATTGAATCATTTCCTGGTACTTCTGCTCATCCATCGATACAGAGAGCAACCAGACTGGGTTTGCAGAGATGAAAGCCAGAGTAATTCAGAGCCAGCTGTAATTCTTTATACAGCATACACCAAGTATTTTTGTTGACTCGTGCATGACATTTCCAAGGTGGCTGGGAAACCAGGCCATTTGTTACACGGAGCCGAGATCAATAGAAAGCACAGAGGAAAACAAGTAAAGTTAACATCCAGGGGAAAGGACAGCACAACTTCCAAGTTTGCACAGCTCAGATGTGCGCAGCGTACATCCATGGGAACATCCTGTTCTCCGGTGCGTGGAGCAGAACATCCTATTCAATTTACTGAAAAATATTAAGCACGAGGAAATGCTACTGCTTTATGTACGCGGAATTGTCAGCTTGTAACCGCGTCTCACACGCACGTCACACACCCTTTCTCTTCTGAGTTTTCCATGCTGTTGATGCCTGCCATGCAATACGTATTCCTGAAATATCTGAGTTCTCTGGCCCATCGGAATTCTCCCATGAATGCTCTCTGTCCCATCGCTAGAAAATTGCTACACTGCATATAAAAGATCCGAGCGCACAGTGATATCTGAGCGTGGTTTTGATCAGACAGGATTTATCAGGGATAAAAATCATTTGCTGTAACAGCAGAAATAATCTAGTTTAAATGTTATAGTACAGGGCCTTGTTGACTTCAGTGGCTTGACTGGAAGTTTACAGGGAGTTTGTGTTCCAAGGCCTGATTTGAGAGCCAACTTCTCCAAGATGTCTCAGTGAAGCTTTAAGGTATTCTCCATTAAAAGAAGGAATAAAATAAGCTCCATAGGTTCGTCTGCTTAAGAGTACTCCTGGCTGAGGTTTAAAAGAATTAAAACATCACCTGCACTCTATGTGCAAAGGCTTAACTTTTTGATAAACAGCAAACTCATCTACTGCTGCGCTAGCTATTTTTAACCCACCTTGTGAGTACGCTTTTTTTTATTGCTTTATACAGCATATCTGATTCTCTCTAAAGCACAAACTAAAAAATCTATCCGGCTGTCATTTGCTGCATAGTGCCATCTATCATCATGCAGCTTGGCAGCTGTAGTGCATGAGAGCGGGGGGAGCTGAAGCAGGAGGCACAGTCAAGGACTTTCACATGTAACAAAAAAAAAATCCTTGTCACAATTATTTATGGCTCTTGCTGGGGCACATAATAGGACACATAAAACCTCTGTTTCAGTTTCAAGCACCCTCACATCCCCGCTCCCTTGTCGAAGTTGGTCGCAGGCAGTTTTGCTTTACACATACAATTTCCTGAACAATGCCGAGCACTTGTGAAGTGACAGTGACAAATACTGGAGATGCTGGCTGCGGCTCTGCAGGCTGCTGCGGGAGCAGCGGTGTCAATAATCGAGGAAGGCTGCCAATGAGACCAAAACGCCGCTGTGATGTTCCACTTGTTCAACCCGCTATCTGCAACGCTTTTATTTTGAAGCGGCAGGAAACTTCTTCTGTAAGGAAATAAAGTGTTAGAGGAACCTGGGCCAGGAAACAGTTCTTCATTGTTCGATCTTCTCTGGAGTTTGATTCTGTGATAACTAAAATATGGCTATTGCAGAGCAGCTAAATGAATATTTAGCAGTTCCCTATTAGTGTTGGCCTCGTGAGGAGTCCTGTTGGTGGTGACTGCTATCTCAGCCCTCTGTATGGTCGGTCTGAACTTCGTCGTTCATGTTGTAACCATAAGCCTGGGTTCAGGGGCAGATGATGGAGTTATTGGGAACCCTCTCTGCTCCCTCTCTAGGTGGCAAGCCGTGGAGAGCTGTGCTGCTAAGGAAGCCAAGTTGAGGTGATTAGACATAAAACTCAACTCCAGACCAATGAATTATCTTGCTTGCAGAGAGCATAGGTGGATACTAACCCTCATGTCCCAGTTAGAGTCATCTGATATTTCCCATACCCCATCATATTTCTGATCTCCAGTGTTAAGGAGCAAACTGCTGAATTAGCATCAGAGAGTCTGGGATGTATTTGTTGCCGTGGAACAAATCAGTTTTGAAGGTATGATCTACAAAAACACTGGCAGTGCAAATGGAACAGAAGCAACTGAAAAATGCACCACCTCATCTAATTAAACACGCATAGGTATATTTTTCTCCTGTATTGTTTCTTTTTAAATTTCCCATCCTGCCTGGATCTCTTTTCTCACGATCACGAGAGTCAAAGTGGGATCAAGTGCTGGTCAGACTATGTTTGCATCCATTGCTGATAGGTTGTTTTCCTAAGCGCTCTGAAAATTGACAGAACTCCATTCTTACTGCCATTTATATTGGTAACAGCTCCAGATGATGCATCTCCTAGATCCAAGGGATTGCAGCAACTCAGAAAATGTTACCTTCATTTTCCCATGCACAGGCATGGAAGTTAGCATCGTTCTGTATTTGGTGGTGGTTTGATGCACTGAGTGAACATGCTGGCTTATGGGATGTGTGAGACTACAGAGCTTAGCAGGGTTTTCTCCGTAGTTTATACTGAAACCTGGAAAATACCCACTGAAGCTACGTAGGAAAAAGCCCAAAACAGAGAATGAGGAAATGTGCATTTAGGTACATTGCCCCTCACTTCAAAGAATTCTGCCCAAGAAAATTCTTGCTGATGCTCTTACGTGTGGACCTGAAAAGCAGAGGGAGGGGAGGTACAACGGGATCCAAAAACTGCTGTGCTCGATCCTTGGCTCACAAACAGTTCTGATAACTGCGCTGTATTTTCATACTTCTGGGCTTCCACAAGTGCACTTATTATCTGCTTTACCCTCCACAAGATAAAATGTTATATAGTGTAATGTTATATAGCAAAAACATCATTTATCATTTACATCAGTGGCAACAAAAAATACCGTAGAACCCCATCTATTCCTCTGCACAAAACATGCTGCCATAATAGTGCATCACCTGATGTTTTCAACAAGCTGAGAAGTAAATTCTTGTCAAATGGTGCCTTTCAGATTATTTAGGTGGAAGATTTTTATTTACTGTACAAACACATTTACCAATACAGCCAGCTAATGACTCTTCTGTAATCAACACTTTTCACTCAGTTATTGCACAGTGATTTCAGATATTTTTAAAGATGACTATTTAATAAACTTTAAGCCTATTTGGGTTTTTAGTTCTTTTGATGCCACAACACATTGTTCTTTGCTTGAGATTGACACCAATTTAGTAAGATGTGGCAAACATGCAGCTACCAAGGAAATAGTTTCCTTAGCAACGAGGAACCTACTGACAACGCTCGGTGCAGAACCCACTTTAACCCCGATCTGCAGAGTTCTGCCTTGCTGTTTCCTCGCTGTTCCTCGCAGCTGGACAAATCAGATGTTAGAGGCCCAAATTTTGCCTTACACAAACACGGGCAGCGTCATCGTTGATATATTTGAAAGCAGGAGTTGACAAACATCTGCCTGCACCATCAAAACTTTTGAATTTAATATTGCATGGTTATGTGTGAAACGTGTGGTGTGCAAGTCTGAGCTGAAGTCAAGTTACAGCACCTGTAAGCTGAGACTGACTGACGTATCCAGGCATTAACAGAGCTTAGGACAAATAATAGGAGAGAAGTCGTGATGTCTGCTGCTGACACACAGCTTAGGTCACAGGCCATGTAGATGCCATTGATGGAAGAAAGCTGTGTAAATGCAACATTAAGTTTAGGACCAATAAAAACAGTGGGAGAAGCAATGTAAGCATTTTAAAAAAATTGTATGGGAATTGCTCCATCCAACTCTTGTGTCACTTAAATAGCAGTAACAGCGCTCGTCTTTGATGGCAGAAGAAAAGGCTTACTCCACTTAAATGGAGCTTTGGTTAAAAAAATCTGATTCATGTAAGAAAAATATTTCACTTCTTCGTAAAGTTCCTTGTTTTCATAGAACATCGCCTTTATAAACGTAGCCTTGTTGGTTATGCTTACATTGACTGCCTCAGTGCATCCATCACATGTTCTCTGGCTTTTTGATTTAGGAGTTGTATGAGGTGGTCCATTATTACCAGCAGTAGCCCAAACACAGGGGATGTTTGAATGCCAGTCCACATGTTTTTTGTGCAGCCCCCTGTGGGCTGAGATTCTAATGAGATTAGCAATTCTGAATGTTCCCAATTTGGAACAGTCACCTGGAGCATTTGGGAATTATTTTTCTCTTAAGACAATGTTAACATAATCAAAGTACATCCTGAAAATCCATCTCACACAGATGCCTGCTTTTCTTTGGTTAGTTTTTTGATTTCTGTATGATTTTCTGATCTGAAGAGTGTTAAACCTGTGGCATCTATTGATGAACTTTACTCTTTTGCTGTTCAACTGCTGTAATTAAGTTGCTGTATCAGCAGTTCCACACTGAGCATCTCTCTCATTCTGAATGGTTGTGATTTGATTATCTCTTCCATGAACCCCTGCAATTCTGTGGATATGCTTTCGTATAATTAGATGAAGTGTGGTCTGAAAACCAACAATATTTCCTAACCACTGTTTTTTGAAATCCTTGCTAGAAAGAACACTAGTGATAAACTGAGGGTTTTTTTTATTTTTATGCAAATTACAAGTATTATAATCTGCCATATACTTTAGCATCAGTTGTTCTTCAATTTGAGAAAATGCTGATTTAAAGCATAACTTAATACAAATTATTCAGTGAAGCGTAAGAGTAAAAAAAAAAGAGAAAGAAAAAAGAAAAAGAAAGGAAGAAAAAAAATCTTTTTTCTTAACAATTATTGAAGTCATTTGGTCCAAGACAGGCACAGATTCACTTTTAAAAAATCAGCTAGAATAGTCTATAAATATTTAAAAAAATAATCTTGCCACCAAAATCACAGTAATGATAGTTTTAAAATGTGAGCATTTGTAAATAGACACATGGCATGCAGTGTGAGGCCAAATCTGGGATTTCTTCGTGCACTCATAATTAACAAATAACTCAAACATCATTTATTCCCTGCTCTAATGGATAGGGTATTCACTACAGTATCTCTACAGACTGATATTATGGGATATTGACTGCACAGGAGGCTGACACAGCTGCTGTGTGCCCCGAATGCATACCAGAAGGCTGCGCTGTGCTGGTTTCCATCATGTGCTCTACCAGCTTGTTTCAGTTGTATGGATCACCATGTATCTTCCCTGCTCATCAGACATCTCCTGTCTCCACTGCCCCACGTCTCAGTGCTTGAAGCAGAGCGACGCAGTCCCTCTCGATTCCTTCATCTCTCAGGGCACGGTGTCAACGCCAGCCATAATAAATACTAACGCAGTCACCTCTTCGTAAAGCCAGCGACTAATATCATTGGTATCCCGTCCCCAAAGGCAACTACAAAGCCTATTTCAAAGCGTGTTCCTTTGCGGATGTCAAATAGCGGTAATTTCCCATTGACCCCTGCTGGATTTGAGCAGGCTAGTTGGAGGGGATTTAACCTAATCCTCGTGCACATTTCTTGAGCCATTCATTCCCTCACACTCAGCCAAGGTGAGACTTCTTTTTTCCTCTGAGCAGACATTTCAATTTCATGCTTTCATCTCTACTGGGTAGCGATGCCAAGAAGTAACGTGAGGGGTACGTGAGTACTTCAGCTTTTCTGACACTTGTTAAAAACTCCATGTGACCGCACCACTGCCTGTCGGGGTCACTCAGGCAGAAATTCTGTGGCATGCAGCCATGGAAAAAGATGGGTTAGGCACAAATGAACTTCCATTATGTTGTAGGTTACAGATGTTCAAGTGTTCTCTTAACAGCCCAAAGAGGCAATAGGAAGAGGTATGCATCTCTTGGAAAGTTTCTTCCATACTGGAGGAGACGTTGACTTCTGTAGAAAGAGAGGGAATCCCCAGAGGCGGATTCCTTCAGGCAGGGAACCAGCAGCTGCAGCAGCGCAGATCTGTTAGGGACAGCAGTGCAAGCCAGAGCTGCCCCCTCCCCATGGCACAGCTCAGGGAGTTTGTAGGTATTGATATTAAAAGACAGAGTGGCTGCAGATTTCTTCATTAGCGTGAGTGAACTTGGTCAGGCTGTGATGTTGAGATCATGATGGTGACCCTCTATAGAGTTCAGCAGTAGAACTGTGGCTTCAGAGCAAGCAGCAGGAAGTCACTGCTTTCCCTCTTTCTCCTGCTCTGCGCCCCCAGACTTATGCTTGGTTCTGTGTTGTTAAATAGGAAAAACAAACAAATCTAGAAGACTTCAGACCTGTGTTTGGTAGCAAATAAAAAGTCTTTGGGCATATCAAAGCATGGATTCCTACTATTGTGTTGATAAGAGGAATATTCAGTGCATACTGGGAGAATTGCATCTTGTCAATGTATACATCTCCATTGCTTTCTATGTTCTTGATAAATGTAATAGCATGAGTCAAGCATTCTGCCCTGAGCAAACTCTACATAAAAGTATTAACATTCATTAATAGAACATACGCTAATATGTAAACGATGATACACGACAAGCTGCTCTTCATAATGAGGACTGCTAATGCAAAGGGGGTCGCAAAAGCTGAAATTTCAGCGGGCAGCTGACTCAGGACACACCATGACTGTAAGCAAAGAAAACCCAGTGGTGTGGTCAGAGCTGCCTAGAAATTGCTGTTTGTTTCTGAGGTTAGTGAGAGAGGGATGAAACACACGCACATGTGTGGTATCTCTGAGCTGTTTCTCTAGGAGATGTTAATGTAGGACAGAAGTAATAAACCAATAAATTAAAGGTTTTTAATTATCATTAGAAACTATTCCTATCTTTAAATGAAGATGCAAACTGAGGGAAAAAAAAAAAAAAAAGAACTTTGTTTTTAAATTAGCATGAATTAAGGGGGGAAAAAAAGCCACAATTCAGATTTTCTTTCCTTTTAGATTTAACGGGGGAAATGCTGAATATGCAGTGATTTTTATTTTTAGTTTTTACATTAATAATAATAGGAAATAGTAGATAGTGGCATCTCAGCACAATTCTAATTTAATGAGAAACAATAAAATAGTTTTCCAAAGGGGCCTATTTAGGTCCAAGAAAGGGGGATATTAAAGTTCCAAGATTTATTTTACTTTCGTTAAGGTATGCTGATGTGCATTTTTTACGGCTGTATTCTATCTGCTGATTAGATCTGTTATAATTTCCTTAGCTGGAAGAGAGCTGATACTCTTCAGACTGGGTAATTTTAGTCGTGGTAGCGTTGATGTACATTGCAAAAACATTTCCTTTGGCTTTGTATGAGATGATGTCACAGAAGGAAAGGGAAGCCAATTCTGCAGCCGCTTGCGCATGTCAAGTTCTTGTTGTACTTAGAAAAGGAAGGGAATCGTAACGCAGAACCCGGGGAGATATCATAGGAGCTTCTTCATTCCTCTGCCAGAAAAATTCAGACACAGTGCAATGCATCTCAGGGGTGGGATGGAAAGGGAAGGCTCAGCATCCGCAGGGTGGGACTGAAAGTAGTCTGGAATGGAATGGGGCTTGGGCATAAAAGAAAGGAAGATGCCTAAATTGAAGCATATTTGGTATGTAGAGTGAATCAGATAAACTTTGAGTCCTGCACACCAACTAGAGGCACAAGAAGGAATGAAAGTAGATCCATTTGATTTCTAAACTCTGATGCTCTCTGTGTTTCTTAGATGTGTGAAAATCACCACGTACTCATAGCAGAGTGCAGTAGAGCGGTGCACAGGTGTGCACCATGCGGCTCGCTCACTGATGGGCTGCTGTGTGCTCTCCTCAGGTCAAGTTTTTGTTGTTCCTTTTATTGGTGGTGGTGATGTTTTTTTGTTTTATTTTAAGAATAGAAAATACAGAACTGCTGACTGGAGACGAAGGTTCCTTAGCCTTACATGTGAAGGGAATCTGAGGAGGCTGTTTTCTTCAGTGCTTCACTGGGTGATTACAGATCATATTTCTCTTCCTTTATAAGTCCCCTTTGTACATTTTTCAGGATACAAAGATTTAAAACTTCCTTAGGGAAACTACAGTCCTTCTCCTTAGATATTGGAGACATAACTAATATTAAAATTTTGACAATACATTCAAGTATTTAATTTTAAATCAGAACATCAGTTATTATTACTTGGTACTTTAATATTTAACAAGTACTGTGCTAATTTCTGCAGCATTCTGTGTTACCAAACTTTCCCCTCTCCTGGAAATGTAACCTTCTGGGGGGGGGGGAGATTTTGGGTCATTTCTTGCTGACTGTGGTCAGTGATTCTATGTGGTGTCGATACTATGAGGGACTGTCCTTCTTGGGTGCATTTCAGTAGTCATCAGCATGATCAGAATTAATATGTATTTGTATAGAAAGCACATCATTAACTATTGGAATTGGTATCTAAAACATCATTTGCTAGTTTCCACCTTCTGTAGTATCTCTTTAGTTCACATTATCTTTTTTGTTCCAAAGGTCTGTGTTAAAAAAAAAGCTTTTCTTCCAAAGGACACTTGCTGTATAATCTTTTGTTAGGATAACAGGACCATCTGGTCCCATCCATCTCTCTCCAATTTGATGCTGGGTTAATTGCACCCTGTCAACATGCATGATTGACACCATGTTTTCTCTCTTCACTAAGAGTAGTCTATTCACAATGCCGCTTTTCTGAATTCTCAGAGATCTTTTCACAGCTTCTTGTGTGGGACCTTATACTCTTCCTAAGTTTTGCTATCAACCATCACAATAAAAATACATAAAAAGTAAATTAATAATAGCTATCTTCTGATTTGGTGGATAGGTGCAACCCAACGCATTCTTCTCTAAAGCAGAATAAGTGGGGTTTCAATCAGTAAATTAGAGGGTCCGTTATTTCCCTAGCAGCTCAAGAATGGGCATCGCTCTTAATCCTGTTGTTAGCATATTCTCACTGCAGAATGTGTCAATTAATGGGCACAATTGCTCTGATTTCATCTGAGTTATATTAAGTTATCCTGGCTTCCACTGAGCCTCAATACTTTTTTCTAAATAGAACCAACTGTGTAGCAGTCTGGACAGCTGCTCTGTATAGCAAACGTGCTCTCACGTTTTAGCAGATACCACCATAGCTAGGTATATCCCAGTCAGCTCCTGATTCTGCTCTAACATTTAATCTGTGGGTTGGGCTCTGTTGGTACAAAAGGATTCATGTTCCTGTGCAGCTGCACAGGAGGTCTGGCAATGAGGATTGAGGTCCATCATGGGAGCTTTGTGCTTTGCTGTAAGTGTTCCCGTGCTCTGCCTGTGCTGGATTTTACAGCACACCCACCGATGGACACCTGAAATTCAATGTTTGCCATGAAAAGAAACAGGCTAGAAGAATTTTAAGCAAACCAATTTGTACAGCTCTATTAGTTTTGCTGTTCAGTCTTTGCACATTTCAGTTTGTTACCTTTAAGTTGCTGTGATAGAGAGAATTCTGTCATCCTGACCTTTTATTCCTTTGTGCTTTGTGTTGCTGTTATTGGGTACGGGCTCTGCAGCCGTGTGTGACACCAACACACCAACACATGGTGCACCTCCATTCAGTTCTTTTTGCACAGAATGATTCCGAAGAAAAAGTGGAACGACCTCATACATAAATAACATCTGCATGAAACCATAATGCAGAATCATGACCATGGATCCCACATTCCACCAGGTGCCAAAAAGAGTTTACATCAGATCTGGGGAAAGTGATCTTTTTTCTCTCTCTTTTTTTGTTTTTTATTTTAATGATAGAGTGTCAGAAGTTGGGCTTTTATTCTGATTTGGAACAGAACCTTTTCTTACCAACACTTCTCTTGATAATTTCCTTTTCTGCTACATTTCTGTCCTTCCACGACTTCAGGAAACTACTTTTAGATCTCCGGATTCCATTTCTCTGGTACATGCAATTGGAAAATGCTTTACCTTCAGTGATTATTAGGCCTTCACATAACACGTGTGTATCACTTACTTGGTCTATATTTCTTCTTATATACTTACACCATGGAAATGTTAACTGCAGACCATTTTGGAAAAAATATTTCTTGTGTAATCAGTGGTTATTTATGTTGTGAGTTGGTTATTATTTATACTGTGAGAGAGTACAAGAGGTCCATGTCTCTGCAGTGGATGTCACAGCTTTAAAAAGGAAAATAGACCTTGAAGATCAGCCAGAAGCTTTAGTTTTGACTGTCACATCCTAACTGACAAGGCAAGTGCTGTTCCCCATTGTACTGTAACTGAAGCTTGGAATGGGGCTCTTTGTTTTCCCCTTAGATGTTGGATAACTGGCACATCTCCATGTGTGAGGAGATGTGAAGACTCTGTGATATTATCAAACATCATTTCTAAGGGAAATGACAATTCTTTTTGTTACTTTCACTGGTACTTTTACCTGGCAGTTGCTATAATTTAGTGTAATTATATCTTTCACTGGTTTTCATTCTTCTTTTGTATATATATTCATGCTTCCTCTGATGATAGTTTTCACTGCAGCTCCTGGTTTTCCTATGGAGAAACTTTCTTATTACCTCGCTGTATCTCAGGAGATATGACCCCTAATATCCTTGCTGGACATTGCTCCATCTCAGGCTTCTCGCTGATGAAACAGCAAGATGCCCGAAACATTTCTGTTCGTTCTGACTCTGTCCCCTACCGTATTTTGCAATTGTCATGAGAATTGTAGTTCATTGAATTAATCTTGTTCCTAGTCATCAAATTATTATAACTTAGTTTCAGCAAATACAGTAGCTACTCAAAAAACACATTACTTTGTGGCGCGGGTTGAAATATTGTGCACATACAGCAAATGCGACAAAATTTGCCACTTCACTGGGTTTGAGAAGAGGGAGAAAAGGAGAAAGAAATCCCCTCCTTTTTTTCTGCTGTAATATCACTAATTACCTCATTAGCAAAAGGCCATTCCATCAACAAAAATGTGCTTTTTGCATGTTTTATGTGCGTGACCTTGAAAGTTATATATGAAACAGAGGTTTCGTAGCACTTTTTTTTTTTTTTTTCCTTTTTTTCCAAGCAGAAGAAAGCCAATACCTGATGGTGTGAAAGATGGTGGAGAAGAAAACCTTCCTGATTCCGACTCGAGGCAGCAGCAGCGTGCTCAGGGCTGCAGCAGCAGGGCCATGCATGGCACCTCGCCTGAGCTCCCACTGGCACAGGGCAGGCCTGCTCAGGCTCCTAGAAAGTCTTACCCACGTTTTCTGCCTTGTGGTGTGGAGTTCAATTAGGAGAACTTTGGTGCACCGAATTGTTTTCTATTATTTTTTGCACCTTGGCATTTTTAGTTCAAGTGCCTGGTCTGTAGGAACTGTGGAGATATGAT
This sequence comes from Perdix hodgsoniae, assembly GCA_035772895.1. Classification (NCBI taxonomy): domain Eukaryota; kingdom Metazoa; phylum Chordata; class Aves; order Galliformes; family Phasianidae; genus Perdix; species Perdix hodgsoniae. The sequence continues at coordinate 10,828,854 of JAPSGF010000017.1, read as the reverse complement.
GCATGTAGTGTGGGGTAGTTTCACATCAGTCTGTTGGAGTATGTTGATCCACGCTACATAAGGAGCCGCCCTCGTCATATCCTGTCTATAGGAAATATTCTCCTCCCTGATTTCTGCAGTATGATGATGAAATATACTGGAAGTAGAGGCGGCCCACTGCTTTAACAATTGCAGACATTTGCAGGTGATCTGCCTCATTTTTGGATGCAAGGCAATGTCACTTACACTCACATCCACTGCTGCACAGTTTGAACGTAACCATATTGGATATGATCATAACAGGATTCATGCCTATCTTGCCAGAAAATAAATATTTCGTTTTATTATACCACTTATTTTAAGAGTAGGTACTATGAAAAGAAGCAGATGAGCTACAGGCAAAGATTGTGACTGTGTGTATTTCTGCAGTAGCACTGTATAGGTACCATGAATATATGATAGATCACAAAATTAATAATCTGCTCACTTAGTTCTCTTCATTATCTGACTCAGCAGCTTGAACAAGTTCCATTCTTGTAAACATAAGGCACATATTGACTGAATCCTATTGATATTCCTATATTTCATGTCAGAAGCTGATACATTTGATCTTTTCTATGGCAAATACCCACTTACAGCGTTAGGCTACTCTGCTGTATTCTTCCAGTTCCCATGGATATAAAGCTTACTCTTTCAAGAAGTTGCAATTGGGGTGATTTTTATTCAGATGAGGCAGGTAAAGAAAATCCATACATTTTTATAAACCAGTGGAAGCTTATTGGCTAAGAACCTGAAATAAAAGCTCAGAAATCAGTCCCACTGAGGCAGGAGAGAAAATGTAAAATATTCTTGGAGAATTTACTGTTGTGTTTAAAGTCACCCACAAAGTTTCAGGGAGGGCTTTTGTCTGACTTGATTGTACTACGGGCAGAATTGGGACTACATTGAAATCAACAGCAAAACATGATTCTGATGGAATCAAAGCCAGAATTTCTCTGTCATTTCTGATACTGATGAAAGTAGTGCTTCAAAATCACGCACCGAGAGAAAATAAGTGATCTCTCCATCTGCTTTTCCAGAGAGCTGATCACTTGGACATTGCAGTTGCAGAGATAAGGGTATTTGTAGCTGCACTCAAAGCGCAGCTCTCGGGAAAGCTAGGTATAACCTTGCAAATTTAACTACATTTTGTAAAAAAAAAGAACACATTCTGAAGTTTCCTGTGGAGGTAGAATGCAGGTGGTTTCTTGCCTTTGTTTCTTTTTTGTGCTGTAATCTCATGCTCCTGGATTGAGCTGCTCGTGCCATTTTCCAGGCGTGCAGCTTGGACAGGGCCTCGTGCTGCTGCCCATTGCTTGGCTCATAGGGCAGCTTCTCTCAGGGAAGACTGAAGGAATGACCAGCCAGTGTTCATGTTTGGTCCCTGCAGGCCTGGGGCAAGTGGGCTTAGTTGGCCTGTGAGTCCAAATTAAATCGGAGCTACAAGACCAGAGGAGAGGTGCCAGTTACAAGCGGGAAATTCAGAAGCATTCCGTCAGTGTTAATGAAGATACTCCAGGCAGGCAGCAGCGGAAAGCTCAGCATTCAGTTTGAGGTTGCTTCTGTGCATGAAGGTTTAAAAAGAAATCAAGTGGCAGGGATTCTTATGGCTTGTGTCCCCTCCCCAGACAAGCAGAGGTGCCCTTACCTCTGCTTCCTTTCCAACACACCGCCAGAATGTTCTTCTACTTGTGGATATTAAATGAGGCAATGTAGCAGTAAGGAAAAGAGTGTAGGCAGTAAAACACAGCTATTGGGATCATGTATTCCTGCTCTATAAAAGAAATCTATGGGAGTGTATTCAGGAATGGAGGCAGCTTGTAAGAACAGTGGGGTTTTTTTGCTCCTAAGTCCAGAGACTGTGAGGTTTCACTTTTCAAGACATAGTCATTTTTACAGTGCACTTTCATACTGTCAGAGTTGCTGGGGAAGAAATTCAGTCAGCCATTAAAAGGTGGGAAAGCATCCTGCTGTTATGTATATGAGAGCAGGGCTTTGTCTTGTCACATGTCAGATATGCAGCAGTAGAGGGAGAGAAAATCGTACTGGTACATGATGGAGTTTGCAAGATGTCCTCCAAACCTTAATTATTGGAATGTGTCCTGGGATAAGTGATGCTGTCATTGAACCCTGATTAGTTCAGAGGCAGGGTGGATGCAAGAGGGAGGCAACATCATGTCAGACTGGTTAATTAGCAAGAAAGAGCAACCCAAATTGTACAATCTGATGAGCAATTTGTCACCCACTCGTTTAAATAAGAAATGTGGCATCAATTTGCATTTCCTTTTTATTTCCCATTTTTGGATCTCTTTATAAACGAACCAACTTCGTGGCTCCTCTGTGGGGTAAGCAAGTGTCAGTGTGCTTACAGATAGGCAAGATGAACGGAGGGCTGAGAAAAGTGGCTTGTCCAGAGGTTGCACAGCAAAATCGCTGCCAAAAAACCTGCGGGTCTGAACTGGCAGCCATTGTCCTCTGGCTTAGAGATAAGAAAACGTGGTATAGAAAACAGAGATGGAGAGGAGTGTAAAATTCAAGGTCAGAATACTTCATCTACAGATTACACTGTCTTCAGCACAGTCGAAGTTTCAGCTCATTTAGCATTCCTAGGGGACACGCCGATTTTTAGGATAGGAGCTTGGGGTAAAAAAATGGTGTGTTTTTCTGGGGATACAGAGGATCCTGAAAGCTGATTTGGCTGCTGCAGGGGGTTTCTATCTGCATAAAGATATTCCTCCTGCCACAGTGATGCCAAACAGCTTCTCCATCACCCTTCCTCTCAGCACTGTGAATGTGCATGGGGGAAACCTGCACGAATGCAGTCCTGCACAGTACAGTCTATAGAGTCAGGAACAACCACACCAAATTGAGAGGACTTTTGTTTTAGGGAGTAGGCTAGGAATTCTTCCTTCCACCTTTAAATTCTTCGGCTGCACCTCAGGCACTACTTAGAACCACTTATGAATGTCAGACTTCTAATATACTTGTGAGCCATTCTTCCTGCCATCAATTAGCTGAACGTCTCTTGGTTCTGGTTTTTGCAACATTTCATGAAGGAAAACGGAACTCTTAGCAAACTGCAATCTCTTTGTAAATGTTTGGTAAACATTAAATGTTTGGTAAGCATTAATATGCGGAAGGATAATCACCTATACATGTAGCTTGGAAGGCGCTCAGCCAAAAAAGAAGCAAAATCAGTTTCCACTGCTCTTCCACAGCAGGAAGATTTTTTATTTATTTATTTATTTATTTATGGCCTTTGAAAAGCACAGAGTACTTCGGCATTCCTGGATTGCTTTGGAAGATTTGCAGTTTCTAAAGGAGTCCTTGAGTGGTCTTAGGAACAAGCATTGCATTAAAGCATTGTGTTGGGCTTTTATAACAGTGTCTTGAAGATGGCTATAGCTCTTAAAGTTGAAGAAGGGCCTGTCTTTGTGAAAGCTTGCCTTTTTCTGGTAGCATCAGTTGATCTAATAAAGGTATCATTTCCACCTACAAACTATGTATTTCTTGTATCTTTGGAGCATCACAACTATCATGTTATTTCTATTACCACTGCAATAGGAACATATATTAAGGGTAAATATTTCTCCTAATAATTCCCCTGCTGTTGCAGTATTCAGGAGTCATAAATCGTCCTGAACTGTTTTGTCCTATTTTCTCAGTTTGCTGCTGTTTGTAATTATTAATGCTTGTTATTGATAAGTGTTTTGCAGCCTGGAGCCTGGAGCAGGTGTGGAGCAGATGTTTTGTTGGTCTTCTGAAGACCTTGAGTCAGGGATGCCTGCACTCTTAATCCTTCAGTGGTCCTTTCCCTTCTGTGTCAGTATAACTCATTTCATAATAGTGACCTCTGGGTTGTGAGGGAGATATAGGAAGACCTTCCTTGCCTCCATTGCTCTGAATGTAATCCTATGGCAGTCATCTGGAATACAAGAGAGAGAGATGAATTCAGAAATTATGTATGATAGGGATAAAGGAGAGGTGAAGGAGCTTCTTTCTCTGAGTCATTCTAAATTTCTTTGTTTCTCCCTAAATCCTTCAACACACTTTACCTCCAGAGCAAGATGAATTTGAGAAAAGAACAAATAGCATTTATTTCATAGAATATTGTGTTGGACTTCAGATACTGAGAGCAGGTTGTAACCAGTCAAACCAGCACAAATGTTACCATCACCTGCACTTGACCATTAGATGTTTCCCTCCTGTCTTTGTGACAAGCCCTACCAGGACCTGGAACAGACAAAGTGAAGTTGGAGCAGTTTTGATGTTGCTCTCCATGTTAAGTCAGAACCAGGCTGGGACGTGTCTGTCCCTGCAGCCCACCTGTGCCTGCAGCACTGCCTGCTGCTTGAACACGTTTCTCCTCACAGCCCGGAGTCCTGTAGCAAATTCTCTGATGCTGAACGTGGACTGCACAGCGTGCATCCAATTGGCTTTATTTTTGAAGACAGAAAATATGGCATGGTCAGATTTAACCTGATACAGTGCTGCACTATTGCTTCTGATTGTCTTAAGTTATTTCAAGTCACTTGCTTATTACCATTTTGGCTAACAAATATTGACATATCAGTATTCCAGCCATGGCTGAACTGACATGAGCATATAAACATGATGCTAAGCAAGCTGGCAAGTACCTTTTGTTCACAGCTACTCAAATTAAAGACAGGTACTTTGGTGTGTCTTCAACCAGAAACAAACTGTGAAAATTCATTTCCCAGTGCTATTTGGGTATTTTTGTAACTCACTATGATCGCACTGCGTATTATTCAGATACAAGTTAAAAATAAGCTTTTCAACTCTTGCTTGTTTACACAATATTAGAAGCACTTTATAAAAGTGCATGTTAATTAATGCTGTATTTTAATGGTATTCCTATGAATTTGCAAGTACATTCTGGAGAGACTTTCAGATATAATTTACTTTCAAAACAATTGGGTTTATCATGATCAAAATAATTCAAATATTATTTTTTGATTTGCATTACCTTGATAATGAAATTGGCTGGGCTGAGATGTCTCACACACACTGAAGAAACACAAGAAACACATTATAAAAAAAAAAAAGAAACATTCTTCCAGAGTGTTTTTTAAGCAGACTTTCCCCCTTTTCATTTCAACCTGCTCTTTTTCAAAGAGATGTAGGTATGCATTAAGTTTTCAGAAAGATTAGCCACACATTTGTGCTAATGAAGAAGGTAGCTATACATGAAAGCGTGTGTTGAAGACGTCTTGCCTGCCCCCAGCCTTGCAGTGGTAGGGTTGCGCAGCCCTGCTAAGTGGAGCAGCGCTCACAGAGATGCTCTCACTGATGGCTCTCCCTGCAGCATGGAGGTGGGGTTTTGTAGGTTTGGAGAGGAATTCCCTGAAGTTGTTGAAATTGTTATGCAAGCTGTGGTGTAAGCTATCCTATTTTGGGATGTTGTTCTGTAGGACTGTGCAGAGCTCCCGGCATTAAGTGTTAAATGATAACCTGCAGAATAAGGGCCTTAGGCTGCTCAGCAGTGTGACTGCGTAGGGCTGCACAGCACTCCTTGTCTTTGAGTACAGCCAAAGGGAGAGGTGCAGGCATGGCTTTGTGCTCGCTTAAGCACAGCTTCCAGGCAATCACTGAATCCCCAGATGCAGGCTGTCTTTGGCCCACGTCTTCGTGCTCAGTCCCACAGCAAACCAAGAGCAGGTGTACCTGTGCAACCCTCGCAGGCTTTTGGAGAAAGTCCTGCGGTTGCTCAGGGGAATGAGTCCATTAAGTCTTTTCTTGTTGGTAATAGAACCAACTTGGTTGCAATAAACAGTGACCTCTAACTCACCTGAGTGTGTCATTTGTGTTAACTACAGCTTTCTGTTTTTTCATACTTGCAAATTCTGGACTGAACTGAAGCCAAAATGCCAAAATATTTTGAAAACTATCTGTGCTTGTGGTCATCTTCTTGCCAGAGCACATTAGAAATGTTAGTAATCATGTCTTCTCTCACAAGATTTTTCTCTCTTGCACAAAGAAAATGTTCTGATAAGCACTTGGGACCACATCTGAGCAGGATGCACAACCAGACATCAGCTGTGATGTGAACAATTGCTTAACTATGTAAAGTTTAAACCTTGAGCTGAGCTTAGAGTTTCCATCTCTATTAACAACAGCAGACTGGAACCAAATCCTTTATCCAAATGTCTGAACTTCTGGAGGGCTACAAGCAGATGAGAATACAGGCCTTTTGGCTTAGAACCACCTTTTTTTTATTATTGATATTATTATTTTTCGTCCATTTTCAATGTGTTTAACCAGAACCAAAGAGAGTCCCACTGCACAATGACCTCTTGCAATTCCAGTGATTCTCCTTAGGTTTAAAGGACATGTGACTGAAAAGGAGAACCTAAACTGTAAGAATAGCAAACATTTCTGCTTCTGTATCTATCTGAAACTCAAAGAGAACATCTTTCCAAAAAAGTAAAATATTAATCTCTCTTCTTGAAGGCTGGGGTCCAAAATCTCCTCATTCTTGCAATTATTTTCCCAAGATTCCAAGGAAGCGTGGAGCAACCAAACTGCCAGATGTCCCCGGAGGTCACAGACTTCTGACACTTCTGACTAAAAACTGCCTGAGAAGTGCTTCCTCTGCTGTCTACCTATTAATTAGAAAAGGAAGGACAGCTTTCAAATCCAGCTTGGACTCTTTAACTTGAACAGAAGTCTCAGAGCTTTTTACCCAGTCTGTCATTTTCAAAACACCAAGAGGGGAAGGGGACACGTCAAGTGAAGTAAATGCAAAGATTGAAGCAGCATAGTCAAATATCTTTAAGACATTTTATGCTCTCTGCAGAAATGATTGCAAATGCAGAGACAATAAAACTTGAAACATGTTAAAATCTAGCACAGTTACACATCTGAGTTTCCATTTATTATGGTTCACTATTTTAAAATGGATCCTGAGTCATAAACATGGCTGCCAGGAGGTCCACCTGGGTCCCATGAAAAAGACAATAAATACCCCTTCCCTGACTTTCTTCTGTCATATCACAGATATTGCAGTGATTGCTTTGGGGCTTTCAAGCAGGGCCCTAGGAACTGCGTCCCCTGTGCTTTCCTCTTCTCCATAAGTCGTGGTTATAAAACATTTTCATCTGTGTTCTGTATCAGAAAGCATCTGCATTTTATTATATTTCATCTTTGTGCCAAGAAAGGAATATGTTTTGGAACTTCCGAGCACCATCGTATAATTTTCATTAATAGAAGGAGGAGGGAAGTACCATCATCCAGCACTTGAAATGACCTTAAAAGGGGACCCATGCAAAACTGCACAGAAACAAAAGCTGTGGACAAGCAGTGTGCAGGCTGTCATTCCTTCATGTCACACCAAAAACAGCTTAGCATAAGCAGTCGGTGCAAACATTTTAAGAAATGAAGGGGAAAAAAAGGAAATAAGGAAAAAGAAGAAATATGCTGATTACTCATAGAACATAAAATGCCACATCCTGTAGTAGCCACATGTCAGCTCTGTTTAAATATGTTCAGCAGTATAACTGAAACGAGCAGTGACTGTCTGCTCTTTGAAATCTTGCAGGAGAAAGCAAAGCCTTTACAGCATTTCTTATTATCATTTATTTCTAGAATAATCTGTCCCAGCTCGCTGTCAGCAGAGAGAAGGCAGAACTCGCCTTTATTTTTTTGGTAGGAAAAAAGCTGTTCTGGCGCAGCCACAAATCCAAGGAGTCCCCCAGCAAGATGCTCAGGGATGTCGTCAGGCCATGAACAACCCTTTGCTCTCTGCAGGTCTCGTCCTTCCCTTTGGAGGGGGTTTTGGCAGAAGAAAGCCTGCCCACACGTTCCGTGCCCAGCGGTGTGCGTGGGGCAGCAGGCGGCTCAGCCCACCTGCTCTTGTCCTGCCCTGGGTTTTTGTGGTGACCCTCATTGACATTTATTTTCTCCATGGCCATAGGAGCTCATTTAATCTACCTCAGTTTCTCAACATATAAAAAGAAAAAATACCGTTGGTGTTAAGTAGACCATTATGGGGGCAAGAAGGTCGATAGGAGCTCTAAACTGAGCAGAGCTTTGCAAGTGCAAATTATTTTTCTGACATTGACTTTTCTGCAAAGTTATGGAGCTAATATTTTAGCTTTTATTTTTTTTATCCAGTTTTAAATTGTTATCTTGAAAACGCACAATAGCAAATTTTTACAAACTTTAGCCAATCAGGATCAGCCCTCCCAGATAATGTAAATACAATTAGTTGATTTAAAGCACATTTCATGTTATGCTTATCTGCTAAGTGTTTCGGTTATGGCGTTCATACAGAATGAGTCACTCATACATATTCCTCAAGGAAGAGCCAAAAGATGGAAGGAAAATACAGCCTGAGGAAAAAGTCTATAAAGATTTCTCGCTTTTCTAATCCCTTCTCTCTAATGTTTCTTTGTAAATTTGTCAGATGGGAATGAAATTGCCTCATAACTCTCCAGACGTGAAGAGCATCACTGCACAAAATTACGTACTTGTCAAAGCAAGGGGGAATTTATGTTGGTGTTCCTGAGATGTGATTTTATTCAGTCTATTTCCTTTGTGCACATCATAGCAACTAGAAAGACAAAAACAACTAGTTTATGTATATCTTCCTTTTTTTTCCCCTTTTTTTCACCTCTGGTGAATTTTTTAGCTTCTATTTTTCCCTTTTGTTTTCTTATTTCTCCCCCCTCCTCCTTTTATCTACTGCTTATTGCTAGTGACAGTAAACTTCCATCCAACAATGCTGTGATGAGAGCAGCAATGATTCTACCAGCACCAGGCAGCTCAGACAAGTGCTGGGTAATTTCCCTCTGGAGCACAGGGAAAGGTGTGGCTTCTCTCCTGCTGAAGAACCTGGTTTAGAAACCTGAAACATTTCTTACAGGCAGACTAATAATTACTTAAGTTAATGCTGTGCATTATATTTTATTCCTTTTAATTTGAACTCTACAAATCACTACAGAGATTCTGCTTGTGTATGTAGCTGCTATGGTTGAACTTACCAAAAGCATCTTCTCAAAATACAAGTACAGAAGTTCAGCTTTGTGCTACTTTGGATACTTTAGTTCTTTGTCTGTGCAACATTGCTTCCTTGAGTTAAAATCTCTGCTATTACATGAAGCCTAAACCTCACTAAATTTCATGGCTTCTGGCCATGACCTTCTCAAGACATTAAAAAAAAATATCAGGTTTTTAATCATCTTGTTTGTGCTTCTCCAAAATAATTATGATGGTTCAAAGCAGCATTAATAATTAATTATAAAAAAAAAAAAAAGACATGAGAGTTAGCCCTCTAAAGCATTATTTCTGATAGATCTATTAACGTTTTCCAAGCAGCCGGGATAATTCATCTCACCTTTTAGGCTCCCTCTCGAGGCAGAGGTTGAGAATAGATTCGGGTATACCTATACTTCATATTCAGTGTCCTAAATACAGCCCAGGGTTTCCTCCCTCTTTCATGCCCTTCTCTGTCCATCAGCAGTGGAGGGGGTCTAACTGAGTAGCAGCTTGGATATCTTTCGGGTAAGAAGAATCTGCCACTTGGATCTGCTTTTCCTCTTGCCTTTTGTTAGGCTGGGTGACCCTCTAGTCTTATTTTAGGAATGAAGAAGAGATGGTTTTGTCTTCCCTAAGTAACAAATAGAGTTTGGCTGTACTGATGTAGCCACATATGAAGCTTTGTATTACTGAAGATGGGCCCAAGTTACAAAAATCAAATGTCTCTTCTTTCCCTTCCCCCCAACCTTTGTGTGTTCACTTCTCTACATGTATTTAAACCTATTCATATTCCAACAGTACTAAAGACTAGCTTTGGTTTGCTTGCACACCGAGACCTGTCATGTTTTTACAAGTAAAAGAAATATTCTTAAAATGATGAATGTGGTGATAGAAGAGGAGGTGATATGCTGAGGATGTCAAGTTTTTGCCAGGCAATGTTAGAAAGAAATGATTTAACTGGATGTTACATTTTCTGGGAGATGGACTGTAAGTTTATTCATTATCTAGCAAAGCAGACTCCTAATATATGCTTCTCAGTACATTACAAAAAATAGTAGGTACTAACACACAACTTTGGTACCATCTCTGCTAAGAAGGTGTACATAAAAATACATCTGAATGAGTTTTCACACCGGCTTCGAGCTGCAAGCTCCTCCTTGTGGAGTCCCTCACCAGTGCTGCTGCTCTCACCTGGAGGCTGTGGGTAAGGCCAGGTCTGTGCAGGTCCTCTGAACCGAGCATCCTCTCTCTTTCCACTACTGGGCTCCTCAGCTTTTTGTGTGACCTTGCAAATATTATCCTTACACAAAACCAATTGTTTGTTGTGTCTGATCTCCAAAAATAAATACATGCTGTAGCATACAGAGGGATAAAAGAAAAGGCAGGGTCTGCCCCTGTAGAGTTCCATAATGAAGGAACAGAGTGTGCACCAGGACAGAGAAGCTCTGTGCTACCTGTTAGGCCAAAATACAAGTGCATTTCTTTTGCCTTCATCGTGGTCTGGTCCTATATGTGTCTGTGTGTGAAATGGTCCTTGGAGACAATGAACTTTTGATGCTGTTGGTTACTGTAGGTGTGTGTCAGCGTTTTGTCTTGGTATGAGTGTGAAATACTGGCTTAGAACAGTGAAGAAGAGTTCCTGGACCCATCCCAGTGACTTCTTAAAGCAGCTCTCCCTGCGGTCCCGGTGCCGATGGAGCTGTGTGCCTGGATGAGGAGCTTGGAGATCCCTGCAGAAAGCAGGAAGGTAAATAGCAGGCTGCATACTGTAAAGTAACAAGAAGAATTTTTATTATTGCTTTTTTTTTTTCCCTTTTGTATTGTCCTTACCATTTTGATCAGCTGTACGTTGTTTATAACCCCTCGTTTACTGGCCCCAAATATCATTACAACGTCTGCACTATGATATATGTTTGGTTGTTACCCTTTTAATGGATAAAAAAAGATTTAAGTACTTCATTCTGTTGCATTTTGACAGCTGTTAGCCATCATTTTTCCATTCACCTGCATTTAGCAATCCCATAAAGGGAGGCAATCTTAGAACTAACAAGAGCTGGGCACTGCAAGGTGATAATTCTGTATCACTTTGGCCTATAAATACCTGCCAGGCTTTGCGCTGAGTCAGCAGTCTGTAACAAAGTGGCAGCCATGCCCTTTTATCTGTGTGAGTGTTTCACAGCAATTGGACTATCAGCCCCTGCAGTGAAAATCCATAGTATCGATCAGGCTATTTCTCCACTGTAATTCTTTTGTAGGAAATCCCTGATGACAAATTTTATCTGCACCACTTTTTGATCGCTGGTTTGATGTAAGCAATCTCCAAGGGCAGAGTTAAGCTCCTGGCCGTTCCACATTATCAAGCACCAGCTTTATTTACTGAAACTACAGTTGCGGTCACCAACGAAAATAAAAAGTGAGCGAGAGAAAGGAAGAGGCGGGGGAGGCTGAAAATTAGAAGTGAAATAATATTTCAAGACGCGGGAGCGAAAGGAAAAAAATGTTGCATCAGCGACTTGATTGTTAAGTGTAAGTTATAAGAGCATGTGCCGCATTCATAAACACATAAAGAGGAGAAATGTGTTTTGATAAAAACGTCTGCATGATGTAGGGCTGCATCTCATAAGTGGTCTTGGACTTGATCCTGCACGCTCTTGATCTTGTGAATGATCCCACAGGTCACACTAGGGCTGTGCTGCTGAGATAGAGCCATGCACATGAGTAAATGGGAAGAAAATGACTTTACTCTGTTTTTCAGGCTATTAAATATAGTTTCTGAATTGTTGACGTGCACTTACTGCAGTATGCCTGAGCCATACAAGACTTTGTTGCTGTGTAAGAGTGCAGGTCTTCAGTCATGAGCTGGATTACGCTCAGATGTGCAGAAAGGCAATCAGATGCTCATGGCCCATCTTTACTTACAAGAAACTGGCATTAGCAATTCCACCCCATGGATTAATTTAGCTCATTAATCTAAAAATTTGGCTTTAAATCTGACACATTGAAATCCATGAATTTCTGGTCTACCTGTATTAAGCATCAGACATTGAATGGGCCATGGGCAACCTGGTCTAGTACCAGATATGGAGGCTGGTGGCCATGCCTGTGGCTGGGATTTGGAACTTGACAATTATATGGGAGAAAGTATTTTGGTTTTATGTGTTGTTGATCACAGTCAAAGTTTCAACAAGTTCAGAGTTTCAGTAATTTTGTTCCATAGAAGTTGAACCACAGAAAGACAAAAGGACTTTCGGGGGAGTTGAAAGCTCTTCAGACTCAGTGAAATTCTTTACTTAGGCTTCATGGACTGCACACCACTAGCCAAGATTTTTGTGATAATCTAGTGTGCAAAATTCAAAGCATGCCATTTAGCCCGATGTTTGCTGCTCTTACTGAATTATAAATCCCAAACACACGCACAACAATTTTCCTCTAAATTATCACAGAATAATCATTCATCCTTTTATACATCCATGAATGCCATTTTGCCTGTGTATATCTGTGGCTGGTCTGACCAAAGAAAGACCTAATGCCTTAATTGCTGCCACATATGTTCCAGCTTTGGTTTACAGCAAGGTATTTCTGGTGCAGTTGCCTCCAGGATCATCTTGGTGCCAAAGGAAAGAGAAGGTCTCTTGCACAGTGTCTGGCTCTCTTTATGTCCTCGTAGGCTGTCATCCCTCATGTACAGATGACATATTTGAAAGAACACGTGACATGGATTGTTTATAAATTGTTCTGATGTATTTGTGTTTTATCTTTCAATTTATTCCTGATGAAAAGTACTTAATTGACATCAGTAAAGGCTCTTTTTCATGCGTGTGGTATAGACAGGTGATCACTAGAAACGATATTAAGACTACCAACCCATGTCACTTAAACTACTGAACAGCCATCAAGTAATAACGACTTCCAATTACTACCAACCTGAGCTGGCGTTGAACTGGTGACCTTGAAACACTCTGTATCCCATTAACAGTTCCCTAAGCCATCCAGTCCCCTGGTGTTTGATTGTTCTGAATACAACAAAAGAGCTTTCCTTCATTTTTCTTTATTTCATTTTATAAAACTGCTTAAAATTAGGGGTGGATAGGTATTGAAATACTCAATTTGCAGTTTCTCTGTATCTCTAATACCACATCTAGAAGAACAGCTTTCATTTTCACTGAGAATACCTCCTGCTGAAAAGAAATTCTCTTTTCTCAGTCCTTGATGCCTTGTCTGTCACTGACGTGTTTTGCACACCTAGATCTCAAGAATCAGTAAAAACTACCATGCTTTTGCCTTGCATTACATTGCGCTGTGGTCTCAGATTCGCACAGATTCAGTGAATCCTGATGTATCTTCTCTTCATCTTCTGTGTATCTTCTTTATATTAAAAGTGGACCAGATAACAAGAAATAATGAATTAGGTGTTATTTTCTGTTTGTGGAATAGCTGACATTAGACTTTCTTAACTGTTTAGATTTCTTCTTTCCATTTTTTTATCTGTAGTGAGAGACACGAGCTCAAATATTTGCTATGCTCACCAGGTCAGGCACCGTGGTGCTCCTTTGGATCCCATCACCAACACACACCCCATGCCAGAGCAGTGCTCATGGGCAGAGGGCAGTGGGCACCATAACCAGCACCCAGCTCCGTCCACTGACGGGACAAGCTTGGCCTTGTCTTATGTGCTCAGCCTGCTAATGGTACAAGCAGGGGTGGCAGTACCTTCGTACTTGCCTGTTTAAGAATAATCACTTTCTGTAGCATCCACCCAGCTGTAAGATTTTGCCTGTTCACTTACACTTTTATGATCAAAAATAGTTTCTGCTGCATCACTTCGGTGTACCTTTGTGGTACCTTCTGTGAGGAAAAGGTGTCAGTTCATTATGGTCTGTACCCCCCAAGCTGCCCATCTCATAGCCACATCAAGAAATCTGTGATATTGCTGGAAATTATCATCCTACTTTCTCCTCTGAATTTCTGGTGCTTTGGGGCAAATTCAGTGTTTTCATTAGCATTGAAGATAAATCTGAAAAGAGCACAGGCATTAATGCGGATTACAAGCCAGAAATGCTAAGCAGTAACAGCTTCCTTTGAGCCACTCAGATATGTTGCAAATACTTTGCACTCCTGAACATCAGCACTGTGCTGCTCTGGTCCAGTAAATGGGGAATCCAGCCATTGAAATCTGGGCATCTCCTGCTCTGTTGAGCACGTGCATCTGCAGTCTCTTTCCAAACCCCATCGTTTGGGTTTGATTCTGGGCTGATACGGGAAAAGTATCAGGACGTTTGACAGGGATGAGCAGGCCAGTACCCACCTCACACCCAACGGGATGTTGGTCTCTGGGAAGCAAGGCCCCCTCTGACCCCTCTGAAGGATTCATTCCAGATGTTTGCATCTCATGACCATGCTCTCCCCTTTAAAATGTCCCAGCAGTGCATGCCCACTTTTAACACACACAAGGAGGCAGGAAACTCACTGTCTTTTACATAATAATCTCTCTTTACTTGCTTAGCAAGCAGCAGACCTGAGCTGAACTGCTTTGACGCGGGGCATTGAAATACGTCAGGTGTCTCCTAGAAGTGCATCTTTCTTCAACAGACTTTAGAGGGTTTCGTGCAGAACAGTTTCCAGTTTTCCTTCTGAAGTTGTTCTACTGTGCAGAAAAAAAACACCTTGGGATTTGTGATGGTAGAAAGAGACCTAGCAGGAGTTTTACAGGCAGGGTACATGCCATGGAATAAAGCCTTCTGATGGTTCAGGTCACTCCTCCAAAAACTGTGTTTGGTTCAGTGGCTCTTTGGTGCAAAAAGTAGAAATGCTATTTGAAATCAATCACCAAATTAAAAAGGAAAGCACATGGTTTCTTTTCTTACAACTTCCCTTTGAAATCTCCAGTGGCACTTTACAAATGGAAGGAGTTAAACCTGGATCCCCTATTTCTGCCTAGGCGTGCATTGATACTGTTATCAAATGTTAAAAGGAAGAATTGAAGTCCTTTTTACAAAAAGAAATTGAGGGATGGTTTTGGACAGTGGATTTTGAGCAGGCAGAGGGCATGGAAAGACAGGGCTACGATTCTTAAGGGCAGAGTTTAAGACTCTTCCATGCCCTTATCATTTCCTCATTGTCTAGACCTAGGCTTTTCCTCTTCTGTCATGGCACTGCTTTTGACCCCATTCTCAGGGGTCTTGTTCACCCCATATATTCACTGTATGCTATGTGCCTAATGCATGTATGATCTTACGAGAATAGCTTCAATTTAGGCTTCAAAATTAAATATTTCTTTGCAAGTACATTATGATTAGCAATGAAAAATACTAAGCTCAATGCGTGGGAAATTATTCATTCTGGAATTTACAGCTGGGATTTGCTGTTCATGTGGAGGTCTCCGATTTATCCCTAAAAAGTGAATCAACTCTGTTCCAAACAGGATTTGGAAAATAAGGTGTTTCCTTCCCTGTGCCAGGCTTGTCATCTTGATGGTGTTTGTGGCTACACGTAAACTTTGAGTACAATTTTGATATGAGACAGCAAGGTAGATCCAGTTTGGCCAGGTATAAATACATTCTCAAAGGCTTCTTTACCATGGCAGCTTCTATGACAGAAAATTGCTCTTTAAGTACAAAGGAATTTAGCTGAAGCAAAACAGAACTCCTGCAGCAAACGTGTCTTCTAATGAAATTACACCGATGAATTTGCAAGGATTTTCTGTTTAATGCACTGATGATATTAATTACTATTGTAGACTGTGTATCAGTTTTCATCGATCCTGTCTTCCAGCATCAGACAAATATAGTCAAATGTCAAATTGCCAAAATGTCCCAGCTGCTGGAAATTCCACTTCCCATCTCCAAGTGTTTTTCTTCACCAGAAAATAACAAGTGAGTACCCATATGTTTGTCTCAGTCCTGGAAGTGCTGTCTGTAAAAGTCATGTCATAACCTCAATCAATCACTCAACATTGGCCAACACTTTGGTAGGTGATCCAGAAATACTACTTACTGGCATTATACTTCAGGAAATAACATACTGCTGGCTGACAGCAGCTGCAAAATACTTTATAAGGAGGTCAGATAACCCAAAGTTACCCAAGGAGTTTCTTTCTGTAGGTTCTGGGTCTGCATCTATTTGCACACCCCTGGGTGGCAAGAAGAGTTCTTGGGCTATTTAGTGCCATGAATATACACATACTGATGTCAACTAGTTTTCTGTATCTTTCCCAAAGGAGTTCTGAACTTCAGAGCAGAGCTATAAGGACAGCAAAAGGGATTACATGCTACAGAGGGTGACAGAAGCAGGGTACATTGATGCAGCAAGGAAGTAGGGTGCTGCCAAGCACTGAAAATGCATCAGCACGGAGGGGGCTGAACTGTTCATATCACCAAACTGAAGTGCAGAAGTGGTCCTCAGTCATCTTCCCACGTCCCAGTGGTCCTATGGGCAGTCACTGCCGGTAGAGCAGACGGAGAGGGCCTGAGAGCAGCAATCTACAGCTGCTCATTGGAATAAATTTTCTGGAACTATTTTCCTAGAAAACCTATTTCAGAGAGAACTTCGATGTGGATCTCTGTAGCCTAGGAATTAAATAATTGCTGCAGGGTAATTATTAAACTAAATTAACTGTTGCTACTTGTTTTTCTAGAACTAAATTCCTAGATGCAGATATTTGTTTTTCTTTCACTTGCTCAGAAATATGCATGTTAAGTCTTCTGTATGTCAACAAGAGTTCACGCATTAATCACTCCATTATGGACTACTGAAGTGCCACTGACCATTTAGACTATGGACAATACAGCCTGTAGACTTTAAGCTCGTCATTTCTGAGGCTGGATACTCAAAATTTATGGATCTGCCAGTCAAGACGTAACAAAATGCAGAAACATGCTTGTAAAAAGAAATGTGATATTTGCTGTTCAGCCATGTAATATCTTCCATTATACATCTCCCCTGAGGATAGCTTGATGTTATTGGAAGTGTAGTTTTCTTAGGCATGCCCCATTTTCCTCTTTTGGGTTCTTTTCTTCCTTTCTGTTGTTTTCTGTTTCTTTTTTAGATCTTCTTTGGAAAGAGTCAGCCCTTGAAAGAAGTAGCATTGCAATAGTAGAAATGAGTAGTGTTTGAGAGGTAATAGCAGGCTTATTTTAAATAATTTGAAATATAAAGCTGAAGAGCAATTTAGAATGATTATGTTTAAGATCACTGAAGCTTTAGACTTCGGTTCTTGCTTGTGCCAAAGCCAATCTGAACACAGACATTATGTATTTCTGTCACAGCAAAATCAACATAACTAAAATCAGAACTGGGCTCTGTCAGTGTTTTCCTGGTGAGTTAAACCAGCAGACAGGGTTTGGGCTCTGCTCATTAGCATATGTTGGCAATTACAGATTGTATCGCTAACAGGTAAGTGGCTAAAATGAAAGGTCAAGTCTCCAAATTGAATATGGTTCTGAATATAAAATCCTCACAACTTGCCTCTGTTACCCCAGCCTAGTACATGTAGAGGAGCTGTAAGGTCTCCGGTGTTCCCTCCGTCTGTGTATGTGAGTTCATCTGTATATGCACATTGTATTCTGAACATTGCAGTGCTGAAAGGATGCCAACTTGGGGTCGTGGAGGCAGCCAACAGTGCATGTTTTGTGATGCTCAGTAAAACAGAATGTCATTTGATGATACCTGTTGGTGAAAGAATAGAGAATACGCCCTTCTACATGCTGTAACTGTTGGTCTCCCTGCTTTTAACGCTTTACTTGCTTTTATGATGTGTGCAGTGAAGAAAATCTCATGTGGATGAAAGTCTGGCTTTCACTGCAAGGGTTATTAAATGTGGAGAAGCAGTACAGGCCACTTCGCTGTGCATAAAAGGTGTTGCCTATGTGGTCAGCCAGCTGGGGAGTGGGACGGGGCTGCCTCCTCCCACGAAGCCCATCTGCATGGCAAAGTATGTAAGAGTCTGGGGAAATCCCTGTGGTGGGCCAAGGAAGATGATGTGGATCCACTCTAACTTGAAGCACTACTACGAAATGCAGTAATCTGAGATACAACTGCTCTTCCAGCACCCACAAAACCATACACCGTATGCCAGATTTGTTTCATGAGTTTCTCTTTTCTCATTGCCTTAAGCACAATTACAAATACATTATGCAGTGTGAATTTTCACCCTTTTTTAGCATTCAGCGGTGCTGTGAAGCACAATCCTTTCCCCTTAGTACACTGGGCTGAAATGTGTGCATTTCCCAAACAACGCACTGCCTGTGCCATCTCACTGTGACCCGGAGAGGGGATGCTACAACCAAACGCTTCCCCTGATGGGATTTAGTCAATCACGTCCACAATATCTTCCGACCTCAGCTTTCACAGGGGTCAGGAACCGAGTCTGCCGCTGCTCCCAGGTCAGCACACAATGAACTGCTGCCAGCCGCAGTGATAATCAGCTCTTGATTTCCAGCTGGGGGAACAGTGCGATGAACAAATCAAAACAAAGTCAGACTATTTAGTCAGACTAGTTAGCTATCAGAAGGGACGCTGCTCCTCCCTTCTACCAGGGGGCTTCAGCTGCTTGTTAGACTGCATCGCTTCTCTGCGTAGTTTTGGCAGAAAGGCATCGCGCACCACCAGGCGTTGTGCTGCGCTTCGGCGCGGTGCAGAACATGACTTGGTGTGCTGGCATCTCCTGCGCGAAACGCAATTTGACAGAAATTTAGAAAAAGTTGTCTTTGGATTGAGAGGCGGTGATCAGTTCTGACAGCGTCCTGCTCGCCTCAATATTATCTCCGAGCCGCCTGGAACCAAACGGCAGCGTGCAGTGCATTTCTTCCCAAAGTTCAAGAGGGTAGATGTAAACACCGGCCGTAAAAGACCTGCATGTCTTGAGCTTGTAGGGGTCGTAATTCTTTCCAGCAAAGTTACCTTTCCTGTTTCTATGAATTACTCTTACATTCTTGTAAGAGATACGGTTTGAGGTATTTATGGTGCATTCAATTCTGCTATCATTGATTTACTGGACTAAACCTGCTCCAGGATATGATGTAAAGCCCCTAATTCCAAAAAACTCTTACATCTCTGCGAGAACAGCATTTTCTGCCCTGTTGCCCTCAAGCAGATGACCAACGGAGATAAACAGAGGGTACTCCACTCTCGGTTGCAGTGTGCTTGGTGATGTGAAGGAATCAATCAGACAAAAGCAGATTATTAGAGTGTCTGAGAGAGATCAAACATTGCTGGCATCTTCACCCACACACGGTTGATTTACAGGCAAGCTGATAAAGTGCTGCAGCTCACTGTCAGAAGTACATGACAGCTCCTCTAGCTCTACGGATAAATTATTGCTGAAGCCCATGATAACATTTCTCCACCTAGCAACCAAACATAACAGGATGTGGCTTTTAGTACTAGGAGCCAGAATGATACAAAGAGAAAACACAGAAACTCTTCAGGCAGTGAGGTAGCACACGAAGAAAGGAAGGCATGAATAGATTTTCACACAAATGCACACGCACTCACAGACTGAATATCTGTATCAGCTCTGCCTGCATAAAATTGTCTCTGTGTTTGAAAATACACGTGCCAAACTGCATGTAATTGGTGCAGGCAGTTGCTGCAGAAGCGGGGTGGCGGTGGTGGTAATCATGTAAGTGCAAATGCATGGAAACAGGAACTTAGGGCTATGGGAAGAGCCTGTAAGTGTTTGTGACTGCACGGCTCGCTCGTACACCCGAGGCTATGCTGCACAAGTGCATAGGATCATGTATGGAAAACATCAGCTATTTCCTTTCACTTGGACAAGCGCCAGTGATAGGATCTGGACTTTAAATGACCCCATCTTGCTTTTTAAAAAGGCAAATCAAAATAATCCAATTATTCGGAATGCGGTATTGAAGAAAGCTGCAATTCAGATGCTCGCTGTATTTTTATCTAGCGTCTTATAAAATGATAAGCAATATAATCTGCTAAATACTGCATCATGGCTATTTAGGCATTGGGATAGCGCTCAAAAGTTAAGTTGGGTTAATTAGAGCATGCACTGTGCACCTATAAGAGGCGACATCGGGCTCTGCCTGGGGAGCCAGACGTGAGTGATTTTCCAAAACTGAGTGCAGCCCAGACAGCAGAAAATCTGGAGTATATTGACAGTGCATGCAGGTTAGGGGCTCTGCTGCCTCCAAAGCTCCTTCAGCATTTCTTTTTTTTTTTTACTTTGAAAGATTCTTCCTTATTTAAATGATGTTTTTCTTTGTTGCTTTATCAGAAATCAACCCACAGAAGAGTAGGGGAATGAATATGGAAATAACCATATGAAAGAAATTATGAAACCTGTTTATAGGCAGTGCTCTGCCAAATGAACAATCAAAAAATATGATTCTTTTTCTCCCTATGGCTTTTTCAGTTACAAGAATTTAGAAAAAGTGAGAGGTAAATGATAAATTCCAAGATGTTAAAATGTAAGCTGGTGGTATCCCTTAAGTAATTCTTCATATTTGTTAGTTTGTCATATTATGGACTCAGTACTGCTTATATTAAGGACTCTGTATTGTTCATCTGCAAGCTGAGATCAAAGACCAATTCACACTTATACGTTTGATTGTATTTTTTTAGTCATTGTTGTGATTGAAAGTAGTGCCAGCAACCAAGCTTGCTAGTTGACCTAATTAACTGTTTGCACTCATTACTACCTGCACAACTGCATTAGCTGCACACACCAATATGAAAGTGCAGACCTGACTGGAGTGTTTTTCTTATTAATAATAATGTTTCTGGCTTGGTTACTTGAAGGACACCGTACTTTTCTGTCTATTGGGGGTTAAGTGCAAGGGGGAAATATGTATTTTCATCATATTTTAAAATCTCCATCTAATTTTATCACGCATGACACAGACTTGCAGACACATTACAGATCGGTTTCTGCTGGACCTCATGGGGAGGATTTAACAGTGCAACTCCTGTAAAAGCCAACAGAAATTGCATGGCTTAATCCTTGCATGCTGCATTGAAAAATTACCCATAAATATTTCACCATTATGTTTTATTATTTCAGTCAAATTTGTTTTATGTACTTATTATTTAAGGGATAATAGGGCAGGTGTCCCATTTTATGAGGCAATAATCTGGTTCACGTTGGCTCCGTAGTTTATCCCTACCAGTGAGCTGCATTATCGCCAAGGGACGCGGGGAGCTTGTCTTATTATAGTACTAATAATACCTTACATTTCTACAACACCTTTCCTCTGGAATGATCCTAAAGCACCTTACAAATCCTATTAGACTTTTGGCATCTGGGGTCATCTCAAGGATTATTTCAACAGAGCTTTTTCTGGAGTCGGGATGGAAACCAGACACCGGCCCATCCAGCCTGAGCAGCCATCACCTCACGGAAATTGCCAGATTTCCATGCAAAATTATAATTGTATTATCTGAATCTTCCCCACCAAAAAAAAAAAAAAAAAAAAAAAAGAAGAAAATCTTTCAAGAATTCCAGATTTTTGTTTACTTGTGTTTTGTGTGACAGTGGTCTCAGGCAGTGTTCAAGGCCAGGTTGGATGGGCCCTGGGCAGCCTGGTCTAGTATTAAATGAGGAGGTTGGTGGCCTGTGGCTGGGGGGGCTGGAGATTCGTGATCCTCGAGGTCTCTTCCAACCCAGGCCATTCTGTGATTCTGTGAAAGGATGGAAAAAACTATCAGTTTCTGCCATCTCAAAGGAGACTGAGTGGGCCAACCAAGAGCTTTGCAATATTAGTGCCTTACTGTGCCAGTGGTTACTTAAAAGGATTTTTATTGGCCCCTACCTGTGTTTTTGAGTAGCTAAACAGCTCAGAACGTTTCTCTGTAGCAATTCACTCTGGATGAAATACTTCAACATTGCGGCTAAGGATAGTGCTTTCATTAGATCTATCATCCATTCACAAAATATGGCTCCATACGACATTTACATCAGTAAAACAAATCATACTGTGCCTCAACTTTCCCCCATTAGTAACCGAATGGATGTCTTGCCTCACCCAGGCAACAGGATATGTCAAAAGTTCATTGGATTTACGGATAACAAATCACTAGCTATCTCTCAAGCATTGTGCAAATTATCAAACATTATTTAATGTCACGGAGTGAGCTGACTAGGCCATGATTCAGGCATGTGCTGAAGCACCTTGTTGACTTCACCATCTAAATATCTAAAACGAGAATTTAGAAAGCAAAGATGAAAAAAAAGAAAAAAGAAAGAGAGAAGCTTTTCTTATTCCCTACAACGTGTAGTGGATTAGTTCCTAATCTCATACCTTTTTTTCTTTTCTGCTTTTTCTTTGGATTTGTTTTATTGCAGAATTTCAAGTTTTCATAACTTCAAGAAAGTTGATATTGCAACGAAAAAAACTTGCATATATCTCATTATATTGAAATGTTAACATTTCTAATATTTCCTAATGGCACTACTATAAAGTAAACATTGGAATGAAAAGTTCTGTGACAGAAGTGGAGCCTAGAGACATTTAATGTGAATGCGTTTCTGGGGTAGCTCAAGATTTGTTTGGGGAATGTATAGAAGATTATAGAAAATTGGTTCAATTATAGCCTCAATTACAATGTGTAAAGTCATTGTACCCTGCAACTGATGGCAGAACTGGGACCAGGCAGTATATATTGAGAAATATGAAGTAGCTTTTATGTTGATTTCATATTTTCTGCTTGTGTATCGTGTTCTGTGTTACTGTCTGTTATTTATGTGAAACAGTTATCCTTTGTTATCCCATTGTTATTTTTTGAAATGATAACCTGGATAGAGCCCCGAGGGTACGTCTCGTGAATACCCACATCACAATGCTTTATTGATTGGGAAAGGTCCTGTTCCTGAAGGAAACAAAGTGTTTTTATAACACATCCAAGTCCAGGTGTTCAGACTCTGTTGGAATCACCGATGGAAGAATTATGAAAGCAACCGAACTCTCTCCTCAGAAAACACAACGGGCACAGTGCAGGCAGCAGTGTCCAGCCCTGCTGGCCCTGTCCTGCCCTCCTCCTCTCCCCGAGCAGTTCCCCCCAAGGAAGCTCCCTCCAAGAGTCGTCTTCTTCTCCAGAAACTGTCCAAATCCAGCTGCCAGCAGCGATGTGGGCAGCGGTGTTGCTGGTTTTGGGGAATGGTCTTCTGCTTTGTCAGACGCCTCTGAGCAACCCTTGGTAATAGTCAAGGACATTTCAGCCGTGCTGGGAGGCTGGCTGTGATGGAGGTAATAGGGAACTGACTAACACGGAGGTTCCTGTTAGTGCTCACATCACGGGACTCAGAACGCTGGAAGTTTTTGAGTTCAGTACCTCTGGCTGGAGCCAAGCAGTCCCCAGCAAAGCATGCCAGCACGTGTACAAAATGTTCAACAAACACCGTGGTTCATATTTGCAAAGAACATTGTGAACATAAATCACAACTTACAAAGCCAAAGGAAGATGTCAGAACAGTTAGCAAATGTTGCTCGTCATCTAAATACTCTGTTGATTGGTTCTAAGAATACATGGGTCTGTGGTTTCAGTTAGTCCTATGTGAGTTAGCTGATCATATTTAATAAAAACTGTCAAGATCTTCTTGTACCCCATAAAATCAGCTCCCAAAATGTCTATCATATGATCACCTCTTTTTTTTTTTTTTTTCCCCCTTCTTTTTTTTAATGAAAGCCTCTAGCAGCCGGGAGATTCTGCACTTCTCTGAATATTCAGACAATTGAAAGAGGATGAAAAAATAATTCTGTGGCATCCGTTTTTTTTGAGGCTGTGGATATTGGGACTTAGATGTGTGATGCTTTTGTGATCAGCAATACAATTCTGTATTCATGAGAAAGTAAAATATGAAGTATAGCATGAAGTGGCTGTTGCAATTGTGCTTTATCTTGAAGCAGTAATTGAATAGCTGCTAACTGCTGAATCCTGAAGGGAGAAAAAAAGAAAAAAAAAAACTGTATGGTTCCTCGGCATTCTCTTCTGCTACAAAAGTTCATCCATCCATCCTAATTTATGAAATGCCTTCGTATTTTGTTCTTCCAAAATTTGACCAAATACGTTTCAGAAGTAATGTCTTCATTATCTTGTGCTTTATCAGAGGGGAAGGAGGCACAGAATTTCCACTGATTCTCTTTGTTGTTATCTCTTTGAATATGCAGCCCAGACAAAGAGCCCTTTGAATGTAAAGTAAGAGAAGTGCTAACGCTCAGCTATAGGTTGATGCCGAACTCTTACAAGCATGAAAATCCTTCTCACATTTCAGTGCACGCAGCATCTCTGGCCGCTAACACACAATAAAGGAGTGCAGAGCCGAGCCCTAGCACCATGGAAAGTTTTTAGTAGTCTGCTGAAGGTGCCATTCATCATGTTATTGAGTGCCTCCGTGATCTGATCGGCTTCCTTGACTCCCATTAAAATGGAAAATAAGGGCTGCGTAGGTTCAGTACCTTATAGGTCACGAAAAACTTGCAAAACCCGCAGCTCCTAAGGGCGCCTGACCCGCGGTGGAGGAACGTGGGCTAATTTGTCCACAACAAACGTACTGGCTGCTTTGTTCTTGGTACTTGAGCATCTTCAGCACCGGCTCAGAAGTCACTTCGCTGTACTGCTCTGCTGGATGGAGACAAGATGAACTCGTGGTGCTCTCCCACCAGGACCGCCCGCTCCGCACCTTCGTTGTCTGGTGTCACAGGAGCTGTGATCAGCCTGCCTCCGCCTGGGGGTCAGCAACAGCCAACTTCCAGGCAAAAGTACTGACAAACACCCAAAGCTCCCCGTAGTCACAGAGGGTCTCACACAGCCTGGGATGGATCTGCAGCCTTCCGACTGCTGGAGGCTGTGAGAATTGTGGAATTTGGCTCAGCCTGGCTGCCTCCTTCCTACACCAAAATTTCAACACAAACATAGAACGAGAAATTTCTTTCTTCAAACATAATTAATTGCTTTCAAGTTTTGGCACTAATGTTACTATTGGATTTGCAGGGCATCCCAAGGTAATGATTAGAACTGAGCAAATACCTCAAAATATTTTCCATAAGAACTCCCTTGAATAAAACATTGAATAGCCTTCAGCTGTGTTCACACCCCTTCCGTATTTGCTTTCTCTGAATATTCCAGTGACTGATTTATGGGCAGAAATCTTAACTGAAACAGCAGTTTTTAAGGGAATGTTGCATGCCATTTATGGAAAGCAGAGTTTAAACTCTTAAATATGAATGTAACAACCAAATGAAGACTAATTGGAGCAAAAAAATATCGGGTGACTCAAGTCTACCCAGTGTCGGGAATCCATGTCAGTGTTCACAACTGCAAAGAAGACTAAGAAGGTGTCTGTCCTCTGTGAAGACTGAAAATTAGAAACCAGATGAAACTTGTTGAGGTACTTACTGACTTTTGAAAAAGCTCCTGAGCAGCTTATGTCTGCAGCTCCTATTGGCAAC
The DNA here is from genome assembly GCA_035772895.1 of Perdix hodgsoniae. Classification (NCBI taxonomy): domain Eukaryota; kingdom Metazoa; phylum Chordata; class Aves; order Galliformes; family Phasianidae; genus Perdix; species Perdix hodgsoniae. The sequence continues at coordinate 10,803,433 of JAPSGF010000017.1, read as the reverse complement.
ATAACTGCAAGTTTGGCCATAATTCAAAACATTGTTGGATCCTGAGCAGAGCTGAAAATTTTCAAGGAATTCAGAGTTAACTGTGAACAGGAAAAGAGGCCGAGCTCATTAGCTTAGTTGTTTACTATGAATTAGCTGATTGGCCTTAATAATTTTAAAAGGTTCTTGGCTGCTTCTTCAGGACATCATTGCTAAAGAACAAGTATTTGCACACTGCTCTTCAACAACTTTAGTTTTCTTTTGGATGATACCGTTAAGACCTGCAGTTAAAAATGCACAAACATTGCATGTCTGATTACATCAATTGGGTGAGATTGTACAGAAGTGACCATGGTATCTTTGGATGTATGAGAACATACAGACAACTCACATTATCAGCTGTGCTGGAATGAAAAAAAAGAAAAGATAAAAAAAGATGAACAGTTCTAAAATATGATTTTTAAACTCTCTCTCCATTTTTTCCTTTTTTTTTCCCATATTTGAAACTCTTATCCATTCTGTAGCATGTTCCAGAGAGAGATAGCTTTGCTCGTACAGAGAACCTCAGAAAGATCTGCATTATTCCCCTATGAGTGCAAAAATATCTTCATGCAATATCTGAAAAACCTCATTTAAATGCTCTGTGAATACAGCTCTTCCCAAAGGCCAAGATGTATTCATGTATTTTGGATGATCTTCAGCTAGAAAACCGTGCAGCTAATGCACCCATCTTTCCATGTAAAAGATTTAAAATAAAAAAAAATAAATGAGAGAGAAGCTGGAAAAGCCAGCCTAGAACCTCTAACCCAGATTCATGCTTTTAAATAAAGATAGTGTGAGTATGTTCTTATTACCCAGTTCCAGCAATGGCAAAGGTTTGTTCTTTAAAAATGAAGGGCCAAGAATTTTCTTCGGGATTCTTAAACTTTACTGCACCTTTGTAACCATTTTCTTAAGATCTTTTTAAAATACCAGCATCGAATGACAATTTGAAGGATGGAAAGTGCTTGCTGTTCTTCTTTGCAGGACAACAAATGGAAGGCTTTCTAAGGTTGGATGTTATAAATGGATATTGAAGGTACTTCATCACAGTCTGGCCAAATTCAAACTCAGATTATCAGAATATTAAAGACCAGAGGCCACCAGATCTCAGGTAGGATGCATAAGCACACTTTAGTTTCCTTTTTCCCATCTTAAAACATAATTTGTTTACTCCTGCCATCATAGGCTAAATGAAGTCATGTCTTTCTTTTATTAATAAGACAGCTATTTTCTGAGTGTCTTAAATTTTCCTAAATTTTCTTACCACAAACACTGTTCACTTCACTTCTCATCCTAAGACTGATAACAGGGTTGCTATGAAAATGAACATCCATGATCAAAGAGCAACTGTGTAAGATAAACAAATTACAACAACTGGGCATGCTTTGAAATAGTTTAACCTAATTAAAATGAAACACTTTCACAAAAGCTTTAAAAAAATGGGTGTAATTGGAGCTCCATTCAGGTTCAGTTGACTTCACATTTCCAGTTTGTCTTTTTTATTTTTCTTCTTTTAGAGCTCTGTATAAAAAAGAGAGAAAACAAATGACAGTGTTGCTTTCCCGTGGAAAATGGTGGTGGTGCTGAAAATTCAAATTTCCAAATAATTTTATTAATAATTAATTAATTAATTCTAATTGCTCATTTTTACAGTTCTTTTAGTTGAGGAGAAATGTGCTTGCCAAATGCGGGTCTAACTGGGTGTGACTGCTTTGTGACCATGAATATCCCAGTACTGGTGGTGGAATTCGTGCCCATTGTGTCCCGAATACCATCAACTCGGTGTGCACATCTGAAACGCATTTGTGTGGGGTTTTCTTACCAAACCCATTTCCAAAGTGCAGGTTTCACTTTGAGGATTAAAACGGAAATTTCATCTAATGGCAGTGCCTTAAACCTGTGTTGTGTCCCAAGCTGCCTGCATCGCTCCAGCCACAGGATTCTTCCATGATGTTGGTTCATCACAGACAAGTCGGGTGGGGCTATCAGGCACTGAGATTTTGGCATCTAATTTTTAACCTCACTTTCTACCTCGATATTAAAAATGTTACGTAAACCCTTTTTTTCTTTTTTTCTTTTTAAGAGTTTCTAGGTGATAAAACACCAGACTACCTGAATTTGTCATCTCCTTAAGTCTGATTCTGACATGCAGGAATATTACACCTGATTCCCTTACTTACTCAAGTCAGACATCGTAGAAGTGCTGAAACGCCTGCGAGTGGTAAAATGGCACAGAAAAAGAATTCTTTGTTGAAGCATCAGTTATCTTAAAAGTAGAATTAATAACACTTCCACAAATTCTGTGGAGTTCAGGATTTCCCTCATCACCATAAAACCTGGATGCTGTCTATCCAATGTGCATTACCTGCTCTGGTGTGCGATTCCCTCTTTTTCTGAACTTTTAATTGTATTGATTTTTAATTTCATAATGAAAATAATTTGGAATTTGCCGTAAGAAGACAGTAATTTTCTCCTTGCTCTTCCTTTTTTCTGTACCTGTTCTGCACTCAGGTAGCAAACGGCAAACGGTGACTGGGGGGATAAATGCCTGCACCAGGACCTCAGCCACGCTGTGTCTCTGTCAGGAATATTTGCTGAAAAAGACTTTTCAATTCATTCTTATCTGCTCCTGGTATTCCTGCATAACCATCCGTACTAACTTTCATTCTTGGCATATCCATGCTTGTAGAAGTTTACTGATGATTTCTGAAGGCCTTAATTGAAAGAAATTTATGTATACATTTCAACAGATATTTGCGTTCTCAAATACTCTGATTCTGCCTATTTATTATTTCTTTTCCATTTCATAGGAAGAAAATCTGCAGTAAAATTTATTTTAATAATTGGGAAGTATTAGAAGTGCTATGCCAAATTACCTGTAATTATATAACCTTCTGATTCTGACTGTGTTTAACAGATTAAATGTTCTGTCTTTACAACTTTCAAGGTTAAGTGCTCATAATGGGACATGCTGGTGAGTAGGTCATATAATCCACAGCAAGTGGTACTCAGCAAACCAAATGGAAGATAGTTATTAAAATCTATAGCATACAACTTTAATCTAACACTCAAATTATAAGGGAACCACTTGGAAAGAGCTAAAGGCTATTTGCAGGTTCAATATATTCATTTTGCTCTCAACAGTGATCAAAGTTTGGAACTTCACATGTCTTGGACTGGAGTAAGAGCTAATTTGGAGGAGCTGAAAAATTTCTACAGTTATACCCCCAAGCTACAGTGGTTTTGTAATTGGAGTCTTATACCTGTGAATGAGCAGCTGCTTGCATTACATGGCTCTCTGCAGATTTACATCATTGTGTTTGTAAGGGTTAAAAGTCAGTTAAAGGAGCCTGAACACTGAGACAAATTACACTTCTGTCTTTTACATACAATTTTCTAACTGAAATAGTTCTTTTTTAATTGTTGAACGTTGCTTTCAATTGAGACACAAGATTGAGAGTGTTTCTGCAGGGATATTTCAGTCACTGTCAAGATCTCCAGATAAGTTTCTGTCTGCCTTTGTTCCGTATATTTTACTTTTTTATCTTGAATTTTCTTTAGTTTACTGACATTTTCTTTTCCTAATCTATCCTGAAAACCATGTGAAGTCTATGAAGTTAGGTCCAAAATCTCTTTAGCCTTGGGTTGACACATTAGAAAAGAAGATTGTTTTCTTTATTCTAAATAGGACAACTTTGTGTAACTATTTCGCTGAAACAATCGTAGTGAAAGCTCTCTATCAAAACAACCACACTGCTTGTGCACTGCTGTTTTTCCTCTGTCAGTCCTTGAAATGACCTTGGTTTAATTACCTGCATCTCAATGAGTGAATCTACATAGAAAGTGAAGGTTAATTAATGAAGGATCGTTTCTTACTTTAAACCCATCAGGCAGTGGCTGACAAGCAAGTCTGGTCCACGCAGTATTATCCTATATCTCATTAGAAATGGTCAGATTGATGTGCTAGCTCTGGTCTAGAAAAAGGAATAGGGCAGTTTGTTAATGAAGAGAAATGATGGTACTCTAGCAAAAAAAAAAAAAAAAATCCTCTGTAGGAGTCCATTATCACTAATGTTGTTAAGATTCAACTTCTTTAACCAGCTCTTTAATTTCAGAAGAGTTTAACTTACTCCTCTTAAACTTACCAAAGCCTGAGGTCTGCCTCAAGGTTTTCCATCCTGGAGTTGCTGTATTTCTTTAACTGAATGAATGATTTTTGGCCAAAATCAAGCACAGAATTTAATCCTCTCTCATACATTAGTGTAGTCACAAAACCCAGCCAGCCTGCATCATCTTACAGCTGGTGGCTACAAATGTGCTACAGATATTGATGCTTTTGACCTGTTTCTCTAAATATTTAAGAAAATCCTTGCCAAGGATTGGCCAGCTACATTTTAGTGGTCATCACAGCTCCGTTGCCATTGCTCATGGTGTTCACCAGTACATCCATAGCCACGACTGACCCAGTGTCCCCATTAGGATGTGCTTTCCTGTATGCCCAAGAAACCTCTTTCTCAGCCCTATAAATGCATGAGAGAGTAATAGCAAAGCAGATTGAGGAGGGTCTTGTTGTCAGGTTGTCATTCCTGCAGTAAATCAGTGATTAAATAATAGTTACTGTCAGCTGCAGCACGTTGAGCATTGTACCACAGTGTCAGGCCTCCTAATCTACTACCTCTCTCATCTCCAGCAAACTAAGCTCTGTTACTGCGGAATTCTAGCTTTGTTCATTAAAGGTTTTAGGTTTTTCTCCAGAAGCAGAAAGTAGGTTTTTGTGGAGATCTTGGAGTTGCACAAAGACCTGAACACCAAGATGCTTCCTGTGGAGCAGTCAGTGGGGTCACTCGTGGCCGTGGCTGAGCTCTGAACGGGTGGTTCCTCTAAAGTAAATCCTAAGTCATGGCAAATAGCTTGGTTTGATAAATTATTTTCTTGGTTGGGAGCTTTCTGACATGTTTTTCACATGTTAAACAACCCATTGGATGATAACGTACTGATAATCTTCATGGAGCACCCACAAAAGATAACAGTGGACAAAACAAAAGTCCAAAAAATAGGAATTGGAAGAAGATTGTTTCTCAAAATTAGCAGCTGAAACCAAAGTCCAGAAGTTTTGCTGAAAGCCCTGAAAGCCCTTTGCACTTATGCTCGTAAAGAGGCAAACACATTCCACACATAATTTTGTTATTTCCAATCACTCGTGTTGTCAGAACAAACCAGCATGATCACCATTTTAGAGAAACACTTGCAGTGTGTTTATTTTGAGGACCATGGTGGAGAATGTGTTTTTGTGACCATAAACACGGTGTCTTACATCTGGCCACAGATTAGTATGGAGGTGATCTGGTCATATGTCACATGGACCTTTTCAAAACAGAAAGCGAGATTCAGTTTACACGGAAGGTCTTTTAATAGACATTTGCAGTGAGATGGGTTACATCTGCAGTGGTTGATTGCACTCTTAATAACACGGATTGCAGAGCTCAAACCAGAACCCGCTCAGACAAGGGACCTTACCTCTGTAGGTTTTTCCTCTCCTCTGTAGGGGAGGAAAGCATCGGTTCTTTGCTTTCAGTTGTGCTTTGCTCCTCACCACCTTACAACTCTGCATTTTTACCTTCTCTCCTTCTCAATTTTAGCTACTGATTAAGAAACAATAATGTTAATGAAAAAAAGACTGAAGATTTTGATCTTTTTCATCACCTCAGCTGAAGGTTTACATAAGAGAAGGCAGGACTGAGCTAAAACCTTTTCTTTAATACACTGCATAAAACCAAGCTGTTAAAAACATTTAAATGGTAAATTACTCCCACCTTAAGTCAAAAATGTCTTCTGTGATCGTGCTGCTGTCGCTTCTATCAAATGTGATTTTTCTATATGCAGAAATATTGGGAATTGTTTCTGTTTTGGGTATGTGCCAGAATTTAACTCATCGCACTTTAATGTTTTCAAGTACTGAAAGAAAAATGATAGAAAAGTTTTTCGTAATTGTGAAACAGAGCTCATTTACCTTTGTAATTTTCTATTAATTTACTACTAGGATTCATTTTGCATTTAATTCAGTCCTCTAATGACTTAAAACTGTGTCTTTGGTCTTTACACATTTGTGGTCTCAGTCGTGTCAAGCTTTTTCATCTACTTTATGTTCATTTATTTTAACTTTTAGTGGTCTTCCAGCCAATTCTTTATCCTTTTTATTACAAGAGCATGAAATTTTATAATGCCCTAGAGCTTTGTTAGTCAGCTGCTACAAGGTTCTTAACCTTAGTTAATTTATTCTTTCACTTTTGACTTTCAGATATGGAGCATGCTTTAATATTTTGGTTTTGAATATGAAAGTAACTTTTATTAAGTAGGTTTACTGCATTAATAGATCTTTATTTCTTTTATTAATATATCTCTTCTTCAGGTTAGGTATCTTGCTAGCCACACAACGTATCATTTTACATAATTATTTATATTTTTGTGCCATGTAATTTAAACTTTATTGTGTTAAAATGTTGCTAGCATAAGAATCATAAATGCATTCAGTAATTTTACTAAAGAATCATTGCAAAAAAATGAAAATGTCATCTGCTTCATTTTACATGATTATCCAAAGATATCTGGTACCGCCATGCAATGACGTAATGCTGGCTGCTCTTGCAGTTTGGCTCATCACACGGGGATTCATTAAATCCCTGTAGCCATGTTATTATCCAAGAGTTCCATATTTTTATCTTTCAGAAGCAATTATTAGCATTTTCAGCCTGAGAGCAAAGCTTGGAAATCTGAACAGCAGTCTCCAACTTGAAAAGACTAATCAAAACCAAAACATTACGAGAAAAGAAAGAAAGTGTTCATTTCTATTTTTATTTCTATTTTTAATTCCCTCAATTTTAAAGCCGATCTTCAAATTTTGTGGGTGACTTGAACTCTATTCGGAGTGGGACCTTCCTTCCTTCCTTCCCTGATTTGTAACAGGCTTTGGAGGCCTGCACTGGAAAAAATCAAAGCTAAACTGCAGAGGATGAAGGTGATACTGGTAAAAGATTAGGCATATGCTCAACCGAGCTACCTGTAAGCCTGTTCTGAAGAGAGGGGCTCAGAAAAGAGAGGTCCGTGAGAGCTGGACCTGGAATTAAGTTGTAATATATTCAGCTCTAAATGTCACAGCCCAACCCCAACCTTATTATTAACACAGTACTGACAGGCTGTTTTTATTTGCCTTCCGAGCCTTCAGAGTATATAGTGTTCACATTGTCAAACCTTGTCTTTTATGCACAGCTACAAAAACTGCTCCTCCTTTATTCTTAAATGGACTTTCAGAGAATTCTCAGAGCCCTCTGACAACACCGGGGCTGCAGCCACGCGGGCCCCAAAAGCCTTCTTGATGAAAGCATGGCGGGCAGGCATGTGTTGAATGGAGAAGACACAGTATTTATAGTAGAAAAACAGGCAGAAGTGGTGGGTGGGCAAATGGCAGAATTTTGAGCGGGTCACCAAAGAAGAAGAAGGAGCTAAGTCAAGATGAAATGCCACAAAGTAAGGTGAGGAGGACACGATCCCGCCCCCGCTGGTATGGGGATGGTTGAAGAGCAGGAAGCAGAATGCTGCTGTAAGGTAAACATTCACCTGCATTGCCCAGCAGGCAGCGGGCAGGAGAGCCCAGCAGCTCAGGCGCGGGCACTGTGCAGCAGTCCTTGGTTGAGCTGTCCAAGATCAGACGCCCCTCGCTGGGTGCACAGGGGCTGCCTGCACTGCGCGGCCATCGCCACCTCAGCACAGCAGGGCTGACACGGAGGGCTCCATCAGGAAATCAAGAGCAAAGGAAAAAGGAGTTTTCAAGTCATGCACTGGCTGGGCTTACAATAAGCGAAACTGTCTATTATTGCATTTCTATACCCTTTGTTTTACACGGATCTCCATTAACCCGTAATTTTAATAACAATGCATTTTCATTTCAGAGCAGGTAGGAGTGCTTACCATAATTCTCATTCTCAATGTGGTATAGTTGCTATTCCACCTACGTTATTTACTTGTGTGTAAGTATCAAACTGACTCCAGTGCCTTGGAGTTTCATTTCTGTTCTACGGGGAGCTAACATTTAACGTGATTTTTTAATATATATATTAATATATGTATATATATGAACACTTCTTTGTCAGGTAGAAGCTTTTAGTCATTCTGACATGAAGCTTTCATACAGCAAAAATATTACTAATACTATTTTGCCTCTAAAGTGCATTTGTTATCAATATGCACTTAAACTAGTGATCAAGAGTTGGTGGGAGAGACACCTGCTCTGCATTTCTTATCTTTTTAATACCTTAGGGATACATCACTTAATAATTTAGTGCTAAACCATTTAGCATTTTAGCCCATCATCTCTTATATTACACATAGGATTTCAGTAATGTCTGATAAAATTATGTGTTAGCTGCCTTATGTGTGTGTAAAACTTAATAAGTCTTCTCCCCCCCTCAAGTTTAATAACTGATTTCTTACATTTATGGATGTGAAATTTTATTGCTCATGGATATAGTTTGAACCTAAATCTTCATATCTTATAAATTGATTTTTAGTTTCCTTTTTGACCTTATGAATTTCAATCAGACATTGACCTCTTGTTGCTCATGAATCTGACTGATTTAATGCCATATAACAATAATACTGTAGAAAAGCATTATCATAAGAGCCCACAGGGTTTGCTGAAACCCATAACTAGATTTTGGAGGCCTCTAGCAATAATAATTCTTGACCCAAGTCTATTCTCTAATGCTTTCATCCGTTACTGTTCTGGACCGGCCAGTCCTTGTTTTAGTACGTTCATGGAAAGTGGTGGAGGCTCCCAGGAGAACACAGGCTAAAACCGTACGGAGGAGATAATGCCAAGCATAGTCCAGTAACATGAAGCTTATGACAGAGCAGTTCGGTCTGGGATTTGTTGCGTTTTGAAGGGAGGGGGAAAGGCTATTTAAAAGAAATCAGAAATTCCTATTTTCAAAGTGGCAAAAAGCATATTGACTTAGTGGTTAAGATTTTCAGAAAATAAAAATTTGATACTAATTGTCTTACTAGAATGTCTTGTTAATCTTCAGCCTATCGTTATGGCTGCAGCCTAAATAGGGGACTTGAATGATGACTGCTTTGTTTGCTTGGCTGTGCTAATTTAATTTAATTTAATTTAATTGCTTATATGCTTACTGAATAAGTGGGTGTTGATGTTCATTATTCCTTATTTAGAATCTTAAAGTGGAAACAAAAGTGTGAAGGACATGAGGCTTTGGCATTAATTTATGAGGGTTGCACGTGACTGACTTTGGGCACAAGTGGTCACTGTCTCTTGGCCACGTGTGTACGTGTGCATGCATATGGGAGTTTCATTTAGCAACTGGTGGCTGGGAAATAAGCAGAGAGCCCACATCAAAAATGCAGATAAAACTTCTTCTGGTAAACAGGGCAGGGGTTAAGAAACAGCGCGTGAGCTATGAGCTGCGAAGTACTGCTTCCAGGCCCCAGCCAAAGTTAGACAGGTGTTTCAGCATGACGGGGCAAGCAGATCAAAAGGGCTATCACCAGTTTAAAACCCCTGCTGTTCTCAGGCGATGGCTGGTTTATCAAGGATTTATTTATGAGGAGCAAACTGACATGGTCACTGTCTCGGAGGGCTGGAGGATAATAGGTCTGAAGCGGCCGGCATTAGGTAACACTTAGGTGAGAGGGAGCCCACTCACAATAAACTTCTTCTCTTATGCTTCGTTACATTCTGACTTTTAATGGTAACTTCTATGTCGCTTCATGAAAAACGTCTGTTTGCTGTGTTATTTGCTGATCTGAGTGCCTGAAGGAGGCTGAAGGTGCCCGGCAGCACTGAACGGCTCCCATCAGGCATTCAGAGCCCCAACCTTAACCGATGGCCTCAGAAGCTGTCACTGAGAAAGCCAGAACTGGCAGCCTCACTTGAAAATGTTGCTTGTCATTTTGAGCGTACGCTGGGATCCAGACTGCATACACCTATGAAAGCCTAAAACTGTCTTACTGCTTTGTGGTGATCTGTAAGGCAGAACTCCAGGCAGTGTTTCCTGCAGGACATGCGCTGGTCTGGTCACATCTATATCTTTTTGTGTTATATTTTACAAGCACGTATGTGTGGAGGTACTCTGGTTACATCCAGCAACTGTTATTTCATGTCATATTTCAAGACAAGAGAAATGGGAGATGGTCCTGTACATCTCATTAAGGCTATCATGTCCTTGATGCTCTGTGTTTAAAAATTAATTAAAAGTGAAGACCTCTTCGTGGCAGTCCAAAAATGTGCTGGCACGGAGCCATGTCCATTCATCTTTCTCCAGAGAGCTGTTCTTTCCATGCTGATGGCACAGGACATTACTGGCACGTCCCATCTGGTCGGTGTGACTGTAGGACCAGCCTCCCAAGGCTTTGGGCGCACGCAGTAAGGTTAAAACGTGCGTTCCCACAGTGTTACTGAAGCTGCTGGGGTTTCCTCCAGACATCACTTATATGCTGGAGAGTGTAAAATGAAGGTTTAAATTAGTTTTGAATAAAGAATGCCAAGTGTTGCTTGAGAGCCAGAAGTTAGACTCGATGTAATCCAGCAGTGAGCTCACCCTTCACAGGCAGCTCACTACCACTCCCTTGTGCAGAGGGCAGTCAGCTTTTTAAAATAGAAGTTAGTGTCTGGTATAGTACTGTTCAAGGGTTTCCAGATTAGACACACAGTTCAATAGGTGAGTTGTTTAATATCCAAATGTACAAGTGTAGCTGTGTGATATTGCTGCTCTGTTTGGAATGCTAAAGCATCAAAACCCAGCCAAGCCATTCAGTTCTTTTATAAACTAATTAAATTAATTTTTGCCATGTCAGGCTAATAATGTCCTGTGTTTATTCCAGCCTATGCTGATATCTGATGTGAGTGAAGCTCTTTGGACCTCGCATTTGTCTCTAATTCCCTCAATGTTGGCAATAATTTTGCTGTTTCAATAACCGATCTTATTCACCTGCAGCTAAAAACACTTGTCATGTTGAATTACTTGCCCTGCACAGATACTGCCGCGATCAGCAATTACAGAACATCACAAGAGAAGTGTACAAAGGTTGGGAATCCAAATTTTTTAACTGTCTGTAATCGTGGCCTAATTTGCTTAAGCATGTGCCAAGGAGTTCTGTTTATTTGTACGTGCTGTTTACTGGGCTGTGTGCACAGACACAGTAATGGAGCCATGTGATGAGAGCATAAAAGCTAAATTCCACGTTTTGTCCCCATGCCCAGCATCTCTGGTTGGCTGCTGCCCAGCGCATCAGAAGCATGGGGCCGGGGGCCTGGAGGAATTGATCTGATCCTGTGCTGTGTTTCCTCCATGAGGGGAAGGGAGAGGGAGAGGGAAAGGGAGAGGTAGCAGGAAAGGGAAGACTGGAAATGTTTTCTTCCTGTGGTTCCCGGAGAGTTCTTGATGCTGAACAGTCAGTTACAGTCAGGGGATCATCAGATATTTCTTCTTTTCTGGCTCTCCAGCTACAGAATCTATTTTGATTTCTTGGTGCTTGGTGTCCTTTCTAGTTATGCTGCATTACTCATAACTGCAGCGCAGTGGTAGCTGCCAATACAAATTTAGTCTTTTTTGTTTATTCCATACTGTCCTGTCAAAGCAGATAAGTCTGCTTTGCATTAGAGCCCAAAAATTTAATTGTGGGAAAGTGATGAGTCACTCCAGCTAAGGTAAACCATGTCTGTGTCAGAAAACGTTCTTTTGATGTACAAAGCAATGACGTGGCATTAGGGCATGAGCCAAAATCACTAAGATACATGGAGGTGTCATTTACATTTCCCTGGGACAGGGAGGCTTTTTGAACCAGAGATAAAGCTGATTTGGGGTCAAGCTGAAAAAAAAGAGAACAAAACAAGAAAAAAGAGTCTTCCAAGTTTAATTAGCAATTCAAGCCGCCTACTTGTGAACATCTAATGAAATGCTCTCAGGATACTTGGAGCATTTTCCTTCCTTATCACCCTGAGGCATGGAGGTTGGGAATGAGGTGGTAGGAGTGACAGTCTCTAGGAAGCAGAAATGCCACCAAGCTGAGAGGAGCAGTCGGTCAGCCCTCAGTTTTGACAAGGTTTGTGGGAGCTGCACTGCAGCCATCACTGAAGGACTTGGGTGTCTCTTCTCCAGGACACAGGTGTGACCTCCAGCTGATGCTGTGTGTTCCTGGCATCGACCTTCATTGCAGAAATCCAGTCCATTTCAGGAGAATTAGAGCTGTCTGAGTAATAGAAGTAATGTACCTTGGGAACCAGAGAATTGGGCCTTGACCTCTCAGCTTGGGTTGTATAAAGGAGCTACTCGTATGTTAAGGAACCTCAGTCTTGTCAGTTAAACGGGATTTATGTGCACCAAGTCAAACTGGCAAACAAGTGTTAGAACCTAAAATAGAAAGACTGGAACAGAGTGCCTGAATACATCAATAACTGAAAATCAAACTGATACAGATCCCATCAGCTTTCCCTCTGCATTTCGATCCTCAGTATCATAGTGATTTCTATCCTGCTCATCGGTTTCTTTTTAATGGTTTGACTCTACCTTGTTTAAATAATTCAGAAGTGTTTGGTCAGATAGCTGTTATGTCGCTCAGTGCAGCGCAGCAGTACTCACCTTTGTAGAGATGGCTGAAAATCCCAGCCAGGCTCTCCTCTGGTGCGCTCCCTACCTCAGACATATCTGGAATCCCTTTTCATTCCCAGGTTGTGTATCACAGTCATCATTCAGTCCTTCAGTGACTGCAGGAACTGTGGCTGTGGTCCAGTTTGCTTTGAGTGCTTGTATTGAATGTGCTTTGTTGAGCTTCCTCTGCGTTCTGTTGAAGCAGACCTTTACAAGGACAAATGTAGCAAGTCACACAGGACTAAATTGTCTGCAGCATTCCTTTGTGATATGATAAATTTTCAGAAGAAACAGCAGAAATTGAGCAGAAGTGCATAAGGAAAGCCCATGTAGAAATGATAGAAATGAATTCAAAACTTTCATTCAGCATAATTTGGGCAAGACATAATAGAGTCCTCAGCTTACACGTGAGAAGCACTACATGAGAAGTATATAGCTGGTAAAATAGCACTCGATTAATTTACACTTTCTGCTGCATCTTTATGGTGAATCTCAGCTGTGTGCTAATGGTTCTCATAAGAATCTAGACAACACTGATGCTCTACTTATACTTCTTATTGAGGGTAAAATTCACCCAATTGAAGAGGACAAGCTTAAGATCTATGTACCCACTTAGTACCACTTATCCCAATTTTCACTTAACAAGGGCGTAAGTAGTGTATACATCTGGATTGTCCTTCTGCACTAAAGTGAATTTTCTCCCTAGTAAATTAGATTGGTCTGATGTGTGCTTAAAAGAAAGAAAATCTTTGCTTCCATGAAGGGCTGTTCTGGGAAATTGCTGCTTGACCTATAACTTAAACAAAAAAATTCAGTTCTTTCAAACTGCTCTGACTCTCACGCATGGTATATTTACATGATTTACCATTTGATCAAACAGCAAAGCCAAAGTAATGGAGCCCATCAATCATGAAGGGGAACGAGGTTTTTGCAGGAGCTGCTCGTTCCTTTGCTTTCCAGATCCTTCCCGGGGACCAAGTTTTTAATATCCTCTTATTTTGATGTTTAAGTAAAATTGGTATAGAGTGGGTTGAGTAGCATCATAAGACCATAAGCATATCCCTTGGCAGAAAGCACAGCAGAGTGGAGTGTAGTTATATATTTAACTTATTTGTGAGTGAGATAAACATAAACAGGATAATTTTGTAAGCCAATAAGCCACAACAAAGTTGAATTAAATGGGAGGTCTTGTGTGCACTTAGAGCTGTGCCCACTTTTGTGCACTCAGCCTGTTGCTGATGACAGGTGAGCCCCACCTGGGTGTGCATCTCTCTTGTTGCTCAAGTCCCACTGTTGTACAAGAGTTGTACATATTCACCCACACGAGATGCAACTATACAGAGCCCTCTAGCTTCTGACTTGGAAACAGGCAGCTGGTTGGATGCACACACATCAGGGCATGCAGAATACCTTCCTGTGGCCTCAAACGCATGTTTTTATTTGCAGGAACACAGACACTGCAAGATATTCCAGTCACAGTTAATGAAGTCCTTAATGAACTGATGGGCCTGTTTCTTATCTCACTTATGCCAGATTTAAACCCATGTAACTCCATTAACTTGTTGAGTTGATCCTAATTTTACATAAGTGTAAAAAAGATGAGAACCAGACGTTTTATGTTCTCATTATCTAAGAGCATACAAAGTACGAAGTTCTTAAAACCCCTTTTTCTGTTTTCTATCAGTTACAAAGAGCCTTCTGCACTCGCCCACCTCTGGCCCTTCCTCCTTCCCATCACCAGTTTCTGCTCTGCTTTCCCAGTTGTGCTGATCACGCACCTTTTGAACTCACTGTGGTTTTGAACCTCCTGAAATGAGTTTTGTAAACGTTATTCCTGGTGAGCGCATTCCTTCTCACATGAGTCAAACTCTGCATTCCTCATCCTTTGCCACACAGCTTTCCTCTAACATTCTGAGCTCGTCTCTGATGTAGAGAAATTGCAGTACTGGCAACACTCATAGAATATGAGTGTAAAATTGTGGAGTTGAAGACAAAATCTTTTTCCTATTTACAGTTTAACTGTCTCAAGTTCAATCTCGTCCTGTTCTCTTCGGTTGATGATGTTGAACTTTCTCTGTCTCCAGTAGTTTACTTTCCATGTGCACTCTGAATTGAAAGATCAGTTTTACCCCAAGGAGATGTACTCTGTGTACACAGAGAAATGATTTCAGACATTCTGTTTAACTTGTACTCTGTTTTGATATTGCCCTGATATGACTTACAATACAGTAATGCACTGTATGTTTCTGTCTCTGTAACCAAGTTCAAACACAAGCATGAACCTGATCTTCAAGAAATTCAAGGCAATGACTCGTGTGATAAGCACATGTATTGGGCACCCTTGCCAACTTACTCTAAGCACGTACAAAGCTGAATGAGAGAAGTGACCAGCAATGCAACAGGAGCCCCAGTGAGACGTCTGAAATCCCAAAAGCATGAATCTGAGCTGACCTACACCATGTTATCTCTGGAGCAATGCCTCTGACTTTGATGGAGTCACTCGTAATTTACAGCTATGTAAGATCAAATATATAGCCCAGAGAACAGAAATGTTAACATGGATAGCCTCTGTCAGGGAAGGGATGCTTGTTCTAATGGTACCTCCTGTCAGTCAAGTCAGAGACTAGATGTCACTTGTGAGGACAATGGGTCACCCTTGTTCCTCTATTCTGAATATGAATAAAAATATACAAATGAGAGTCAGGATGGAAAAATAAACTATTTGTAAAACAAATAAGAGAACTGAAAAAAAAAAGCAAGTCAGAAAAGGAGAATGAAAGGGAACTGACCTAAACAGCCCCTAAACGATTACCTCGGGCTTAGCAGAGGGTGAGGTGGTTGTCGGAGCAGTTTGAAATGAACCGCATTACTCAGCTGTGTTACAGTAGTCATTTCCTATTTCGTTCTCCCAAGGCTTATGCAAGGCTTATTCTCCAGAAGGTGCCAACATTCTGCCAGCGGAGGCAGTGAGAGCTCCAGGATTCCTCCGCAGCCAAAGCCAACGTGCCACGAGGGCAATCGCCCTCCGAGGATCACATATGGCCAAGTCAGACCATGTCAGTGAGAAATGAGCAGGGGCCATCGAGTAACGTTGTGTCAGATATGACTAAATAAATGCAGGGTTCTGGTCAGGATTGAGCTGGAGAAAAAGTAATATTAGTAAAAAAATAAGATTCAGGAGGTTACATGCTGCATAGAAAACTGCTTCCCCTGTGTGGTGGTCCTGTGGTAGGTTTGACTCTTTCCATCTGGAGGTGACCAGGGCTCAAATCAAGGCTAGCATCCCTTTGTGCTGGCTCATGCAGAAACATCAAAAGAGGTTTTTTTTCTGGAAAAGAGAGCCTGAAGTTTACCACTTCTCTGTTCCGTATTGCAGGCCTCGTCTGAGATGTGCAGAAAGCTCACACCAGTTTAAAGATACATGAATTCTGCTCTGTCGTAACCATACGATGCCAGAAAGACCTGCTGCTGCTTCGAGTGACTGACTGCTCATCTGATGGGTCTCAGATCTGAAGTCCAAAATGAGATTCCTCTGCTTAGGACTGGCTATTCAGGGATGCACTCGGAGTCCTGCGGCTGCTCCTGGAATCAGTGGGAACTGACTTTGAGCACCACCAAAACACACTCCTGGCTCTCCCAGGTGCCTTTTTTTAATTGAAGATGTGTGGATGTTACAAGGTGCTTCTAACAAGGTAAGCTGGAGATGACAGCGCTTTCAAAGCACAGCAATTCCTAAGTATGACAAATACAATAGGAGTGCTAATGCTGTTTGGCAATTTCCTGAAAGGTCTGTGGAGTGGAAATTCAGTTCATTAACTGATGCTGATACCTCCAGAAGTCATTTCAAATTGTTTTTCTGAAATAAGACTTGAACCCGGGTGGCAGAGGTGAACCTGCTTTGCTAGCCTCCACCAAGAGATGTTAGAGGTTCAGAAACAATATTTATATTCCCAAATCTCTCTCTCTCTTTCTCTCTCTCTCTTTTTTAAGCTTATTAAAATTAAAAGCATGACCTGCCACATCACATTACATCAAAACATGATGTAACTTCTTAATTTAAAAAAAAAAAGTTTTAATTTATGATGTTGCATTATGCCACAAAAAGCTTTTGTTTTCCCCAGAGTAACTATAAATTTTTAACAGCGACTGTTTATCCAGTATCTTTGGCAGACTGAAACAGTGAGCACTGGCAAAAAGCAGATATTTAGCAGCTACTGACGAACAGCTTATGAATCACCAGGCTTGAATCCTGGCACACATCTCCCCATAGGTACCTTCCTGAAACCACCCATCTTCCCTTCAACTCTTTCTGACTGCAGTAACTGACTGATCCTGAGCCACTAAATCTGATCTACTTCATCCTTTCAGGCTTTTATGTTTTTGGAGAAAAGTACTCTTGCTGAAAAAGAAGCACTGAAATAGCATTCCAGGAGCAGTGTCCAGTATGAATTTCCCAATAATTCCGAATAACCACAAAAATATTTTCGTTATGACACTTGGCATCTGTGTCTTTCATTTACTGATATGAAAGGGATTTGGAAAGTAGCTTTATCTGTGTAGTCGTAGAGATGGGGGAAATGTGGCATGGGCAATAGAGGATGTCATCAGTTGAGCCAAGAATAAGCTGCTCCAGGTCTGCTCTGCTGGTATCTTCCAGATGATGAATTCCTGATGTTTGGCTTCTTGTTCCAGATGCTCCTGCAAGGCAAGCTGGACTGTGCATGAAAGGCTGCGTTTGTTGGCCTGCATCTCATATACTCTGTTTACTTCTCTGGTACTTTTTGGGAAGGTTGCTCTAGCTAATGGGAAGGGAGCGCAGTGGAACTTGGAACAAGGACTGCTTGTCCGAACAAGGATTTTAGAGCCCTTGGTTTCTGAACAATTGCTTTATAGGGTGGACTGTGTGCCATAAATCTTTAGCATAGCAGCATGGTCATATTGGCTTAACTGTCTTACTAAGACTGGACTTATTTATCCTACAACTGATAAAAGTCATAATGCTGTCAGTCCCTAGTATACTAGCTGTATTCAGCTTTTACTGCTTCCCAGTTCCATGATCCATAGTGCACATGTGGGGTATAAAGCCTTTTAAAATCATAGCCCCTTAACTAAAAGCTTTTTCTGAGAGAGAGCGTGGTTTGAATTATATTGAGAACCCCCAACAGCAATTGCTCTTGGGCCACTGGCTTTTAAATAGATCTATTTTAAGCAGATATTCCTCTTTTGAAGGGGTACTTCTCTTTATGAGCCTCACTGCTTGTACCAAACAGCCTAACATTGGAGTGAAAGCTACCTGAGTACTTCTGAAGTAAATGCTCAGCAAGGATCTCATCACACGCAGTACCATAGGTGAGGAGGGGATGGGTTTTCTCACTGCTGTCAGCTGCTGCTTTGGGTGCCCTGCTGAGAGCCAAACACAGGGCTGGCACCCCTCCTTCATGAAAATCCTAGAGCAGTGTCTGCATTAAGTGAACCCGTAAAACACATCCTTGGCTCAGGAAGCCATTCCTCACATCGCCTCCAGTAACAAGCACCTATCAGCACTACGGTGATACGTGGGTGACTCAACCTGGGCCACTTTCCCTGGGGATCAGGTCTTCAGAATGGCCCAACGAGTGCAGTGCTGACTGCACCAGCACGGCTGTCAGCAGGGCACAGGGATGCCCAGGTGCATCTGGTAACCCACCTGCAGGGCCTCTGCCACAGCACAGCCCAAGGCAGGGCACTGCACCGGCAGGAGCAGGACAGGAAAGAGAAGAGGTGAAGGTGCTGGGTGAAGCCGAGCCAGACTCCGAGCTGTTTTGTAAGCATGGAAGGAATTATCGTGACGGAATCTCCCGTTGACTTGACATAAGTGGTTTCAGGTTTTATGGCATCTTACATTATTGTTTGAATTTGTTTCAGGCAAGAAACATACTTTTTAAGGTCAGGAATACAGATTTGTTGGATGCTAAGACACCTGAAAAGCAAGAATACAGATTGTAGGATGAATATTTTACGGAGTAATTATTTAAATATATTCAAGTATGAACATCTTTAGATCCTAAATTTAGTATTCCTTAAAAATATAAGCTCACAATAAAATCTAGCCCACTCTCACATTGTTCATACCATTCTAATTTTCAGTTGCTTTGAAAGGTTGCACTTTGGTTGTCGATTTGAAGTGCCCAGGCTACTCGTGATACTTTTGCCCCAAACTTTAATTTTGGCATGGCGCTTGCCCACATATCGATGATGCTGTACATACATACATATAAGTTCTCAAACATGACTGCACACCCGGCCGTGTGGGCACCACTCCGTGCTGCACAGAGGCTGCTCCCCACTGCCCAGAGCTGCTGCCCAGGCTGTGTGGTCACTGCCAGCAGCACACAGTGTGCTCCTTGGTGGGCTGAGTGGCAGCGTGAGCAGCCCTGCTGTAAGCAGCCGAGAGTGTGGAGGTGCTGCTGGGAGCAGGAAGTCTGTATCAATATGAAGTAGTAATAAAAAATATCTAGCAGCAGCAGCCACTGTTGCAAACTCCTGAGTAAAGTGGATCTGGGCAACCTCATTGCTGTGACAGAGATAAGAATTCCAGTGGCTCCCTGAATGACTGGATCATAAATTACATGTTCTGCTCAGTTCTGTAAGTCTGCACACCAAGTTGAACTCAGATTTTAGGGTTTGGGTGTTTTGCTTTGGCACTGTACACAGCTGATCTCAGAGCTGTATCTCTGCTTGTAGCTCTCTGTCTCTGAGCCTTATGTCTCATTGTACCAATGAAACAGGCACCTGCAGAAATGTGAGCCTGCCTGCATCTGGCTGAACACGGCGTGGCTGGAATTCAACCGCACCTGCCCTATTTAAAATCAACAATAAATGGTTAATACCCTGGAACCGAGAGAGCTTCTATTACATTATGTAAAGATATTATAGGATCACACAAAGATCTTTTGTCATTTATGGCACCGCCAAGCCTAATAAACAGCTTAAATTTCAACATAAGTAGGGACACCACATTATCGGGTATTGGCTGGAATATAATTGCTGAGAACTTTTTCCGGCCACCTGCCCTGCAGCACGGCCTGTGTCCCTGTGTCCCACTGAACCTGAGCTTGCTCAACCACAGTGCAGCCAGAGAATGAGCACATGTGCTGCACTGTGACCTCGCTCAAGCTCCCGTATCCTCAGTTTTCTGGAAGTAATAGGTAGGAGTCATGGAAGAAATTCTTGTCTCAGCCCTCCAGGGTGTTAATCAAAGGGTTTCACACGGACCCTTGGCTTATTTCTCCAATTTGTATCCCTGTTACTATGCCCTCCACTAACCCGAACTGAATCTTCTCTAACAGAAAGGCCCTTTCGCAACAAGATTAAAAGCAAAATACTTTAAGTAATTTAGAATACAAATGTGCAATGAAATATCATCCTGGGTGATGCTATGAGAAGGAAGAGTGTACAGTACGCTTTATGTGCTTTTAGCTGCTCTACCCTACATGTGCACCCACTCTTGTAACCTTTACTGCTGTGCAAAGATGATCTGTCATTTCTACCAAATTTATATACAGACACTTACGCACTGAGGCTGCTTTGAATCCTTACTGCCCTCTAGAGAAATTCCACTAGAAAAGCTCAGGCTGACCAAATCAGCAAAAAATAATTGCAGTCCTAATCGTAACAACACCGGCTGTGTGCAGTGCCTGTCACAAGGTTTGCAGGCACAGAAATGAGCCTTGAAGACCCTTTTCTCAAGCCTCTCATGATGACCTGGAGCTGTGGCCAGGCTCAAGCACACTTGTTACATTTGCTCAGCAAAACCCCAGTTTCCATTATCTGTGGGTTTAAGTAAAAAGATAATGAAAAGATTTTAAAGAAATCACAAGTGCAAAAGCTGCCCGCCTTACATTCTTCACGCCAGCACGGGTTGCTTAAATATTTACATTGTCCATCTGTAACTGCCCAGCTTTGCTTTGTCGTTCCCTCCTGTCCCCTCCCAGCAGGACATCCCAACCTGGTGGATCTGAGGCAGTGCTGAGCACCTCCTGCATGGCCATATCAGCTCCCACACGTGCAGCTGCCAGCTTGCATTTAGAATTGCTGCTGGCCCCAGATCATTTGTTTATATGATGTAATTCTGTACAGTCGAAGGATTGCAAGACGCGGCAAAAGACGTGGAGGTTACTCCATGGGGTTGGGCCAAGGCAGACAGAACAACAGTTGTAAAGCTAGCAGTGAATGATAGCGCACAGCAGCTGAGAATATATTCAGCAAACTGAGATCCTATTTTTACACTGACACACACACACAAAAAAAAAAAAAAAAAAAAAAGAGAAAAAAACGTAACGCGTGTGTATATTTTTTCCAAACCAGCTCAGTCCCACTATCCTGTGGAACCCTCCTCATCTAGCAGGCTGTCAGTGCCGGCTCCTTTCCGTAGCTCTGCCTTTTCATGCCTAATGGGGTTTGCCCCGGACCAGACAAAGCCTATTAGGGCGGCGGATTGCGGATGACGCGGCTGGCGGTGGGCGCAGCGCGGTTCCCCGGACGGAGCGGAGCACGGAGCGCAGCGCGGTGCGCGCATCTCGCGGGGCTGCGCTGCGGGGTCCGGCCGTGCTGAGCGGAGCAGAGATGAAAACGGTGCTCGGGTTGACCTCGTCACTGCAGCGCTTGGAGCTGCGTCGGCACCGTGAGCCTTCTGATGCGGAGGGAATTCCGAGGGCCGATAGGTGCGGGCGCCCGCGGGGGTGTGCCGAGTCGGAGCTTTACAGCTGTGCGCCCGCCGGGTTTGCGCGCTGCGGATAGCAGAGCACGCAGAGTTGGGTGTTTAACATTGAAGTGTAGGAATAACTGTCAAGCAGCAGCTGTATGTAGGGATGGAATTCAGCACCCAAAGCCTGGGGGGGGGGGGGGGGGGAAGCAGAGGAAGAATGGTCACACAGAGACAAAAACAGTGTAATTATTATTGTTGGTTTACTACTTTAGCACTGTGGGATTCAGGGTGTCTCTTTCTACTCAGATTCTCTTGTGTTCTAAATAAATCAGAGCAGGAAAGGAAATTCAGCTTTCACTGCTGAGCTGCAGTGCCAGCCTGCCTATGGCTCTATGACAGTCCTGAGCTGGACATTGGACTCCCCTCCTTCACCAGACCTTCTTCATCCCTTCCTGTTCTTTGTTTTTATAATACTTTGCTCACTGTAGTATTTTGGATCAGAAAGTGAAGAAGCAGCAGAATTTTTTTTTCTTTTTTTTTTTTTTTTCCCAGAAATTTGGGAAGGGTTCTGCTTAGTTTGAAGCAAAACAAGAGAGAGCTCAGAGAGCAGAATTACCATTCCAGACATGGGATGCACAGAGGGATGGAGGATGGCTTCTCCTCTGCACAAAGACTTTGGGTTGTGACCATTACAGTCTGAGCAATCCAATCGCCATCCCACCTCTGTTTAGTTTAAACTTCTTCATCTTTCCATCACTAAATTTTCCTCTTTTCCTAAAATCCTTCTAACCAAGTTAACAGTGGAGACACCAATCTGCTAACTTCTTGGCGAGCAGAGGTTTCCTATGGCAATTCCTGCTGATCCTAAAGCAGAGGGGCACTTTTCCATGCCTTTCCCAGCACAGACACCTGCTGATGTCTCCAGCATGTTTCAGATGTTTGTGTTCCCATCCAATACGGGATACCTGAGAGTACCCAACAGAGGCAGCTTTTCTTCATGGCAGCTGCCTGCTGCATTATTCAAAACACCTTACCGTTGCATGACTTCTTGCACAAAAATGCAGTGTGCTGATAATATCCATTGCCTTTTTTTCCTACCTTTGTCTCTGCCATTATTATAATTCTGTCCTACGCTTTTTCCTCTGCTGAGCTTTCAGACACCTTCCTAATCAACATTAGACACGGTGGGAGGACGGGCTGTGCCGGTGTGGGCGATGTGTGTGCAGCGTGCGCGGCTGTGCAGTCAGCTGCAAGGCTGTTGGCACAGCCCGAGCAGAAAATACAGCTCACTCTCTCTGGGAAAAACTGTTTGATTTTTTATATAAATGTATTTATATTTATGTGCATATGTTTGTAGGTGTCAAATATTAATTTCCCTTATTCTGATTTTCTCACATTTACATCTGTCCCAGTGCCTTGTTCTGGGGCTGGGGCGGCTTTGCACAAGCCTTGCCTTTGAGATGCAAGGAGGGCAACATTATCCCGAGGAGAAACCGTGCTTCCAAAAGGTGCCACTGTCACTGCTTCTTGTCACAGGGCCCTGGGGCTGCTATGATGCCACCTGCCTGCCAGCCACTCACCTCTGTAAGGCTGTGATGTTTCCAGGTGCAGAGGGGTCAGCACTGGGCACACTGGGCTGAGCAGTCACACCACCTCACCAGGAGTGCACCAGGAGCTTTTTGCAAGAACCTCATGCAGGTGGGAGCACAGCTGGCAGCACACCCTGAGCCGGGCAGGGATGTGAGGCTGTGAGCCCAGGGAGGTGCTGCAGAGACGTGACACTGACCACCCCCGACTGTTAGCCCCTATTATTTGAAATGCTGCTAACAAATCTCACCACTCCTTTTGATCTGTGCATGAGATTCTTTGTGTCTTTAACAGAGAAAGACCACCTTGCCTCCCTCAAAGCCCTACTGGAGGCCAGCAGGTTAGTCCATGCTATAAGCACGGATAAAAGGGGGGACAAGAAGTAAGAACAGGTCACGAGGTGGCAGAGGTTGAGACGTTCAGCTTTAAACACTTTATGGGAAATTGTAAAACTTCTAAACATTTTAATAGATTAACTTCCCCTTTCAGTGGCATCAGTAAAACTGAATTATCGTCCTCACTTTTAACTGATGCCCAGACCCAAAACTCATCCATCAGGGATCATTTGGTGATAAAGCAATCAATCCTGCCGTGGTGCAGAGGGGACAAACTGTGCAAGATACCATCACCAAATATCCTTTCCACCCAAAGCATTCTGTGAGTCTTTGTCAATGAAAGTGCATTTGTCTAGCCTTATCTGCTGCAGTATACGTGGAATACAAAGGAAGAAAGTAAAACATGCATTTGATGTACATGTGCAGATGGCAGACGTATTACCTTGCCTTTCTGCCCGGAACTGAGCACAGCACCTGATAACCAACCACTGTACCACTTCCTCAGGCACCAAATTAACAGATGAAAGCAAACACAACGCCGTCCTAAAAAGTGCTGCGAGGAATGAGTGAGTGGGGAGAGAGACCTCGGTGACTTCAGCCAGGATCTCTAACATACTGGCCGTCTTTTCATCAGCACAGTGTGCAAAACACACTGCCCCCTCGCATTCGTGCTCTGACTCCTCACCATTCACAGTGCTGTTTACTGATGCTTGTTTTTCTGGTATTTAAAGATTTCTGTATGTGTTGAAATTACAGATTGGAAAAAAAATGGAAAAAGATTTTTTAAAATTTCTAATTATCATAATCAACAATTGGATTTTCTGAAGGTGTGTATAAGGTGTATGGCTGTGATTTGAAGAAATACATTTGTCATTTGAAGAATCCCCACTTCAGGTCAGAAGTGCCCATTTCCACTGCAGAACAGATTTTTAGTGAATTGTGTTTGAAAGAAATACACAATAACTTATTTCCTAAAGCAGAGGGGAACGTTTAATTTTCCTGCTAAATGCAATAACATTTCTATATGGATTTGCTACAGGGTAAAAAAAAAAAATAGAATAAGTCTATTTCTCAGCCAAATATGGACTTTATTACGGCTGAACTCATTGCATGTTTTGTGAATGGTGATGTGGATACTGGAGCCAAAGGAAACCTTTACCTACAGCTGCCTTAGGATTCCCATCAACAAACAGGTTTGGGCTAAATTAAGAGGTTCAGCGTAGCAGAGTTCTTCAAAGGCTTTGTGGTTGCTCAACTCCAATTAAAAGGCTATTGATTTGGACACTTAATTCCCATTTGTGTCCATGAAAATCTCTCTTCTGTAACGTAGTGTGTTACAGCTCTGTGCTGAGACGCGGCTGCACAGGAATGTGTGGGGAACGCAGTGCATGTACTTATTTTGAGGAATAAGGAAAATCATAGCTATTGTATCAGCTGCATTGTACTTACAGCATTTAGCAAACAGCATCTCCATAGCAGAACACGCGTAACTAGCTAAAAACGAAGTAGGGCTGTGTATGTGACCCATCACCCAAGTAGCCAGATGATTTTGTGACTAGAAAAAATGCTGCAGATTTTGTGCAAAGGCAGTGGAATGTCTGTCTCTAAGCAGCTCATCGCAGGCTGACAGTGCAGCACAGACCTGCTGGTGCCACATAACTGAATATATTTTTAAGGGAATTAACAGGGGCAGCAACTGCAGTGGGGCTCAGAAGTGATGACAATAGGAAATTCTTCGGGGAAGATGGTCTGACTCTGCAGAAAGTTACTGACATATGTAGGACAGTAGAAACAGCCCAAGAGAAAACACAAATCCTATCTGAAGATCGTGTGGCGAAATGTATCAGAAGGAATTACAGGAGATGAAAATGCAAAGGTTAAGCACAGCACAGAATTGTCTGCCTCCTGCTGCAGAGAAAACTGACATAGCGCCTGCACCTGGCCTGAAAGAAGCCAGCGGTGTCAGAACTGCAGGAGACATTGTAAGGCTCCAGACCTGATATCGGTCTTAAGTTCTTGTGAACGGAGGTATGAGTCAGGCTGAAGTGAGCAGACCAAAACCCACCTGGAGGACTGGGTTTGGAGGTGGACAGCAGCACTCCCAGCAGCATGTCATGTGAGCTGGAGGACTGCAAGAAACATTCCTCAAGGTTCCGATTTCCCTGGCTGGTGTAGAGCAAGCTGCAGTCCGTGCAGCCAGGGCAGATGACAGCAGTCCCAACAGAAGCATCATTTGCAGCACCTGCTGGCCGCTGCACGGCTCTCATCGTCCTTCCTTCTCTCATCATCCTTCTCTCATCATCCTTCTCTCGTGTGCACTTTTGGTGTCAGCTGCCACGTCCTCCCAAGAGCTGCTGATAGGAAGCCAGGCGCTGTGACTGCGGCTCTTCATAGTTCTCCCCATCCTCACTGTGCTCGTGGGACGTTTCTAAAGATTACTTCTTCAGTGGTTTTGGGTGGTTTTACTGAACCTGCAGATAAACTGTCTTTAAAGAGACTGTCTGGGCTCTTAGAACAGAGCGGTAATTATAAGGAAAATGAATTGCATCCTTGAGGTGTGACCCTGTTGAGCGCCATTTGGTCAGCAGCAGTTTCAGATGCTAACAGCATGAATAAGTCAGGCCCGATGGCTGAAGGATTATTCCTCCAAGCTCCCAGTCCGGATCTGGCCCTGGCAGGCAATCGCTCATTCAGTAGAGGACACCGAGCGCCTCTTCTCTGCAGAGCAATATGAGGTGCAATTCCTAACGTGACTGATGAGTCACCGACTGGTACGGACCTCTGCCGGCTGTTGGCAATGGAACGGGAGCTGGAGAGACAGAAGCTTACCAGTGACAGAATATGGCATAACGTATTCATTCTGCCATCAGCAAAGGAAGGGCACAGACCTATAAGCAAATATGTGAAAACCTCACAATTAACACAGATGCAGCAAACAGAAGCATGCTGAGATAAGGAAGATGATTTCTCCATGAAGTCAGCCAAGAGGCTGATGGTGGTGTTCCTGGGCTGCAGGTGCTCATCACCTGGGTGCAGCCTGGATACCACCCACAGCATCACAGAAACAGTTTGGGGCCTTTGGAGCACAGGGCCTGGCCCCATTGTGCCACTTCACGACTGCACTTTCTCCAAAAAGTGAGACAGGAGGAAGGTGAGGAGAAGCCTCAGAGCCCCCAGAGAGCCTGCAGGAGCATCCTGTGGCCATGGGCTTGCTCCTGCCCTGCACCCTGCCAAGCACTCAGCTCACAGCCAGCCTGCTTCGGTTGTTGTCAGCGGTGTGCAAGCAGTAACTGTACGCACAGGCTGTCATCACATCTTATTCCAATAGATCTGTCTGCAGACATCTTGTTTCTCAAGTTCCCCTGGCCCCTGTGCAGCTCTTCCTGAGATCGACTGTTCAATGTTTTTAACTGTATTAGAACTGACTTCTTGCCTCTACGCATACAAACGATTGTAACTATCCCTGTTTATCACCAAGACAGATACATGCACTAATTAGATATTCCCTAATACGTGCAACCAAATCCCAAATGTTTTGCAAGCCAGAGCCTCCATGGAGCTCCTCAGCATGGCACTTCCCTGCAGGGAATGCTTCTGGAGCACTGCATCCTGCTGCCAGGAAACCACAATGCTGAGGGCACGAACAAATGAGTGCTGGTCACAAAAAGCACAGATAAACACGCTGGTGAGGTGTGATGATTCCTAAGTATGAAATCAAACTGTTGCACTGTCACAACTGAGAGGTGGAAGCACGGGCAGGAGGCCGTGCACTGGTGTCCTCTACACTAACAACCGCCGTGCTGCGCTGGGCACAGGAGGCAGGAGAGCTCTGTGCACACTTCATTGCCATTTGTGTCTCTCCTGCAGCACAGCAGTGGTGGGGCTCTCTCTGGTTCCTTGTCTGTGTGCAGGAATCCCCAAGAAATGGAAATGATTCAGGGGAACTGATCAAAATCGACAACTATTAATGGATGTAAAGTGTGCAAATTTGCACAGCACTTTTGGGGCAGTTTCTGCATGTTATTACTCACGCTCAGCTCTACACTTCCAAAAGCACTTTGTTTCTATTTAATTAAATGAGAGCCAACTTTTTCCAAGTGCTTCATGCGTCCCACCCCACTGTGATGGCACTGCAGAGCTCTGCTGGGAATCTGGCTCCAGGGGCGCGTGCTGAGCACTTGCAAAATAGAGCTCGCTGAGATGTGGCAGGCTGATTCTGAAATGATATCTGGAAATCTGCTTGCAACATTGGTAATAACTCTCCATTTGCATACACAAAAGCTGACTTTTGGCATGAATATAATTTTCTTATTCCTTCCCTTTGAAATTCTGATCCAGATTGTCTAGACAAGTCATAACTCTCATTTGTGCTTAATGTTTTTTAATTTATTGTTTTACTTTGCTTTCTGATTAATTTGGAAACATCTCTTTCTCAGTGAAGATCTAGTGATAGGAGGATGGAGTTTTATAGGCTTCTCTCCTAATCCCACTGCTCTGGTTCTGCATATCCTTGAAGTCTGCTCTGAAGCTCAGCCCCATAAACCTAATCCTACCTACTGGCGTGCACCTTCAGACCTACAGTTCATCCAAACACAAACTAGTGCACATCTGCTTTCTATTTCTCCTTATGCTTTGCAATAGTTGCACTGCAAATGTTGAAGGAGGTGAACCCCGCAGAGCTAAAAAACATTTAACCATGCTGTGTATTTGCTGAGCAGAGATAGCATGGCAAGGCACCGAGGCACCTCCAGCAGGGTCTGCCTCTCGCTTCCTCTCTCTCTTTCTTACTCAAAATACAGCTTTTACAAATATGACATCTTAAAATTAAAATGTTTGTTCTGAAAGTAATAGCCAAGATCATAGAATATTTATGTGATCATTAATATTTGAGTTTTGAATAATGCATACTTATATATTTCCACAGAAGAATGCAGGGTGCGTCATGCACCGAAGTCACTCTGTAACAGGAGCAGAAGCAGCTGTGTTTGCACTGCCCACTCACAGGTATGTAATATCAGATTATGCTGTTAATTCCCTTTGTCTCCTGGAAATATCCGTGTCAGACTCTTATGGCTTGCACACACAGGAGGTCCACATTCATAACAGGCAATTTCAAATGCAGAGAAGTTGTGTGCACTTTGCTGTTAATTCTGTAGCATTGCCAGTGCTGCTTTTGTAATTCGCTCTATTTTGTTTGTCTCTAATTGTGTCTGCTTCTTCCCAAAAGTTTTGTCTCTGGGAAATCTAAGCCGCATCTTCCCTCTTCATCAGCACTGGTACATCTGTGTGCAAGGACATACGGCTGCATATCAAATAGCACTGCCATGCTCTGCCATTCACCATCACTCTTCAGGATGCTGATGAATGTGCTGACAGACAAAGGCTAATTGGCAGACTGTATGGAGTCAGATTTTGATGACACAGTAGAAATAATAGGAGATGGAGCAGGTAACAAAGAAAGTTTAGAGGGAATGATAATAGAGAGATAGATAGACAGAGAGCATTTCATGCAAAGAGAGCACACAGGCTGAAATACAGCAGGAGGGAGCTGCAGGGCCCCAGAAATGCACCAAAAAAATAAAAATAAAAAATAAATTAAAAAAAAGGAAGCAGGTAAAGGAGAGCTAACTCTGCATTGAGTGCTGCTACAGCAGAGAGGGAAAAATCCTCTGATATGAAGGTAGGTTTGCAGATGAACTTTAAAAACTGTGATCTGGTTCACTGCAATGTTTGGTTAGGGTTCCTGAGCCAACAGAGCAAACTTGACCCCATCCTCCTGAATGCCTGGACTTGCTGTGCCTTTCATATTCCATCCTTTAGGATTGATAGGCACTGGTTCCACCTGATTTTCACCTTGAGAGTTGGGTGCACACAGTTGTTATGAATTCAGGCGCGGGGCATTCATTGGCAAGACAATAAATTCATTGGCAAGCACAATGACAGCCGTGTTTCCTGTAAGGCCACTTGTGAGTGGGCCCTTCTGAGAGCATGGAGGCCATGGGGATGCAGTCCCACCTGCACATGCTGAGGCCTGGAGCGGTCTGTTGGTGTGGTGCCTCTGGCACCAGCTCCAGGATGGGGGGCTGGAGCACAGCTGCCACGCAAACACCTGAAGGAGGAGTCTGATGTGAGCACCACCCAAGAAAGATGTTGCAAAGCAAAACAAAGCCACTAAGTTGTCCACAGACAGTTCTTTGCAGCTGACTGGTAGAGGATTTCCTATGTTTAACACTAATTAAAAGAAGATTGGCAATCTCTAGTTCATTTTCCCATTAGAAGCCTTGTATATATTTCCGAAGCTGAATTTTGAGCCTTAGAAAATGAGTCTGAAATATTGGCTACCATCAATCACTGCTCTTCCACTCCTCTAAAGCTGAGGATATGTGCCTGTTGTGCGTGTGCCTACCAGCAGAAACATGGGAGGGTTTACCTACTCGGTCAGCTAATGGGTGTAGCTGGCTGAAGAAGAACATGTGCACTTCAGTCCGTTCAGCCTGTAGCTGAAACCTTTCGCTTCGGTTTTTAAAGGGAGCCAGAGTGCTTGGCTGCTCCTTCCCCAGCATAATCCCACTGAGCCCGGCAGGCTGCAGCCAGACAACGTGTCTGCACTGCTGACGGCGAGCTTCCATCGGGGATTTAGACATCTCCCCGATCTAAACTCTGCTTGTAAATAACTGCAGGTGAAATATGCACCCATAATTATTGTTTTCCTCACAAAAAATGTTGGCATTTGATCCTTCCCGTTCCATTTTTTCCTTCATTATAAAGCACAAACATGAAAAATATACCATCACGCCCCGCTCCGTGCGCAGAGACGTTTTACCCTTTAAGCCTCAAAAGGAATATCATGCCCAAGTAAATGACCTAATTACTGTGTGTGCGTTCAGCGTGTCCCAGGTCAGTGTGCAGATATATGCATAAAGGCAATAGCAGCTTTGGGAAATAACCTTCTTGATTATAAAACAGCCATATACATGTTCTCTTGTGTGTAAATGTGTGCTGCTGACCGAAACATAATCGCACGGCCTTGCTGATGGGGTACTGCAATGGATGGGGAATGTGTGTGTGTGAAGGAGTTTGGTAAGCTATTTGTCTCCTAAATCACAGACAGCATCAAGTCAGTGCGAGTTAGCCTCTTAAAATCTGACCTTCGTGTTGCCTATAATCGTCCTTAAGTTGGGCCATTTATTGGAGAGCATAACGCTCTCCCATAAAGACAACCCGTGCACTTACTTTTATTTTGCCAGTGTCCGTAATTTGAGGAGTTATTGTTATAACTGAGCATTTGCTGTTGGTGGAGGTAGCTGAGGATTCGTGTCGCACATGAATCGGCGTTCTAAAAATTCACCGTAGTAATCACAAAATGCTGCTGCAAAGAATGACTTGATAAAACCTTTTGAGATTTCAGCCTACCTCGTCCCTTTGTTTCATAACTAGAAGGAGTATAATGAATGCAAAAACTCGGTGAATAGAGCTCAGCAGGGCCTACTTTTTTCTCATGACTCCTGTGATTATAATAATTTGATTTTATAGGTGTCTATCCTAAGACCCCAGCTAGGGAGCAATCTTTACTGAGTCATGAACTTTCACATCATTAAATCTCTCCACATTTATTTTAAACATATCAAAAGTGTCAAATAACTTTAGATGTACTAAATTTTATTTGCATTGGGTGAAATGAAGTTCAGCCACGTGGGAAAAGAAACGGAATCTTTTCCTGAGCGCTCAGGAAGGCGGTTCTGCTCTCGGATCTGTGCCATTCACCCCATAGGGCGGCACAGCACATCTCCCATAGAGGCCAGGACACATGTTTACCAGGACAGGAATCTGAGTAATTTCCTACCCATCTGAAGGGAATATTAAGCCCTTCTGTCAGTGGGAGGCGTATTATTTATGCTCCTTTTTTTTTTTTATTATTGTTGTTGTTGTTGATTCCAAAAAATATTTCTTTGTTGGTTCAACGCTGACTCCCGATAGAAAGTGATGAAATGCCCAATATGTTAAAAAACCTTATCACTAAATCAGAAGCAGAACTATAAATTTTGGCTTTTGAAACCGAACTGACTGTTGAGGATCATTTTGCTCCTGAAATATTACAGCAGTGATCAATTTGCTGTAAAATTAAGCAGTTTAGTTCTGCAATCTATAGATGGAAAACATGTTGTTCTTGAGCAAAGTTTATGCCCTGCCCAAGGGATAAATTAAACTTTATGGGTAAGACATGCATTATTATATGCTTATCTGTTTAACATATCATTCTTTTCCACATCAGTATTATAAATATTTTTAATCATGCATTTGATCTCTTGTGCACACAGTGACATGGTAATTCCCCCTTCCCCCTCAAAAAATATAACCAAACAAAGTTAATTCATCACAGAACAGGGGAGAATATTCTAATCTTCCTGAGAAATATGCTGAAGATGGAGGCAGAGGCACTTAAAATTGGGGCTACTTTGCAATCATTGAGTGGAAATCAGCTTTCCTGAAGGAAAGGTTTAGGTACATTACCCATCTTTAGTGTGGTTGTTATTACTGAGTATTTCTAAGTCTCTAATCAGAACCATGGGCCGTGATCTAAGACAATTCACTTTAGAAGTTTGGGAAAGCAGTTGACTGTATGCCTTTAATAACCTTGTGACTGGTTTTGGACATTGCTGCTGGTTCCCTTTGAAAGGTATGGATTGGAATCAAAGCTCTCGAGTGGCCGCCAGGTGCCTTCCAACCACTGGCCAGGATCGCCAGTCACCTTCATATTTATTTTTTTCTTCTTCCGTTAAAGGATAAAGCAGGCAAACTCAAACCCCCATTACTAGTTAATTCATTTGGCCAGTTTGAATGGGAAGAGTAAACAGCAAGGACATCTCAGTGTAGATATCCATCTGCTCACCAGTTGCCTTCAGCATCTGTCACGATGCTGCCACTGTGAATGCTCCATGTCATGTTGTTCTGTGTGCAATCTCCCCCATATGCAATTCTGAGCTGAGTTACATGAGATTCAACTAATTTCATCTGGAACTGTAGACTCCTCCACAGAGCTTTGAAAATCTCAAGCATGGGTCCTTGTAGTGTTATCTTCATGGCTGACAGCCTTTCTCTGCCCTTACCACCGCTTGTTTCCTTTCAGTCACACATAGCATCAGTTTTCTTCCTTTTGGTGCATGCGTACCACTGACATCGTTTCCAGTCCTCTCATCTGCTCTTGTCTCCTACGTTTTATTTTCTGTAGCCTATGCTGCCATGTTTTTTTTCTTATCCAACATGAGTGCTTTAAACACATACATTGTAGCCCATAGTTAAGTCCATCTATAATATGTTCCCATGTGAATAGATGTTTTTCCATTTAAGGAAAATATCTTAATTTTTAAAAAGGGAGGAAAAAGACGAGGGATGGGCAGGGTGGGAAATGCACCTTCCTTCAGGGTGAGATCCATCCCATTGTGGAGGAGGTAGGCGATGCGCAGCAGGGGACAGGCTGCCTCATCAGGAAGATGATCGTGGTGGGGATGAGCTGCTGTCCTCGCTGCAGCACAGTGGGGATTCATCAGTTGATGTTTTGCAGTCCTTGGAAGCCATGAAGAGCCACACAAGTGCTGAATGTTACTCTTGTTTCATGCAACTGCTTTACGCTCAAAAGAGCCACTATGGGGAGCAGTGCAAACGTGTCCCTTCTTATTGGCGACCTCAGCCACCGTGAGGGATTTCTGCACTGTTTGTACTTCTCAGAGCACTGCTGAGATGGAATCGCCGTGGCTGTACAGATGGGGCACCTCCTCCAGCTGCCTGGTAAACTTTAATCCCATTTGTATAAAATCCCTTCTTAAATACAGCTCTCCAGGGCAGGCACTGTCTGTGTGAGCTGTGTTCATAAAGCTCAGCAGCATCCTGATCTGTGCCTCGGTGTCCCGGATGCTGGCATACAAAAATAAAGCAGCAATATATAAAAATGTTACTCACCGAGCGGGAGCTGAATGGGGGAAAAGAGGAAAATCCTGAAGATAATGAAGCGAAAGTAAATACTGCGCTCCAAGATACCAGAACTGATCTTTGTGAGAGATGCAGAGGTTGTGAGAACAGTTTTTGCAGTTATGTTGTGAGGTTTTTATTTGTGCACCACGAGGGATCGTTTGGGCTTACACTCTGTAGTACAATCACAGTGAGGAGAGGTGAACAAAAGCTATTTGACAAATGAGCAGACAATAAAGCAGTGTTCTCTGGAGAAGCCTCCTGGTGGCAAATACGTGGGGTAAAAGTTACAGAACCGATGTGATCCCTTGTAAGATCCTCCCTACGTGACCTACCTGCTCCGCTCACTCCTGGTCCTTGTGTCACTGCCTACAAACCTGGGTTACTGCAGCAGGATGTTAACAAAGACCTCATTCCATGCATTGACTTCCATGATAATTTGTTGCAACCTTCTCTGAGAGCTGGACTGACTTCCCAAAGGGGCAGAGAAATCCTGTGTGCTCCTCCCTGTCTCTCAGGCGGAATGAGATGGAGGAGGTGGTTCTGGGGCTCCAATATCTCACACAACTCAACTACACTTGATTATTATTTGCTTCTCGCAACCTGAAAAGAAACCTACTACCAGATTTGTCTGTCTCAACCCCGCTGGAGCTGAATACTTTCATACATATGTATGGATGGCTTAAGTTTTTATGAGCATAATTTGGGCTTTTCAAAATAGTGACACAATAACAAAGCAAAATTGAGACACGCATGTAATTTGAATACTGATTTGGTTTTATCTCTTCCTGGTGCTGGCACTTTTGATGCTGCTCTTTTCCATTCCATCTCCTTTCTCTTCTGATTTCCCAGGGAATGGAATTAGCTGTGGGTGCACTCGCTGCTTCCACCAACCAAGTATGAAACCTGAGGAAATCCGTATCTGTGACCTCCTGAAGAGTTTTGGGCAGTTACTCACTTGCTGTTAACTCTGAGTTTTCTATTGACTTCTTAAAGATGTGTTCCTCATCCCCTCCTCCAATAGGAAAATGAGCACTGTCAGACAGCTCTCACTGTGCTTCTTGGCATTTTCAGTAACATCAGCCCTGATTTTTATTTGCAGCCATGCAGCATTGCAAGGAGGTCATTGCAAAGGATGCTTTCTGCCTGCATCTCAGGGCAGATGCCCTCAGTGTCGTATGCAGACTTGGGGCAGTGTTCACCTTAGAGTGAACAGAAGGCACTCCACCAACCATTTACTGGTTCACAACATTCAAGTCCACATCTGCCTCTGATGCTGGGTTTTGCTGTTACTAAAGAGTCCTCTACTGTGGGAATTAGGTCTCAGGAAGCTCTGCCATATCTCCTCGCCCTTTGTTGAGGTGTAGGAATAGCAGGCAAAACCCCAGTCCCACCCCGTCTGCACGAAAGCCCAGAGGCACCTCACATGCAGCTGCAGCCAGATTGGAACAGTTTAATGCTGTGGAGAATTTGGTCCTAAAAATTATTCACAGAAAGTACTCAGTGAATAATTTCAAAGAGAAAATTAAAAAGTGCTCAAGGGCAATCTGTGAAGAACAGAAAAAGGGGGTTAAATTCACCTAATAAATTATTTGCAGATTGAATAATTCATGGAAAATACAAGCGACATATAGAAGGGTTTGACTCAGAACGTCAGCCTACTCTGCAAAGTGCAGCTACCTCCAAACCTGCCTTTCTGAGGCACTGGAGCTGGGTTCCCATCTGCAGTCAGGTGAGCAGTTCCAGCTTGGTGTACCCAACACCCAGCAGCACTTGGTGATGGGGAGATGTGCAGGGAAGATCTTGTGAGAAGTTTATTCCGCCCCTATCGATTGTGGAGTTCTTGCACTGGGCAGAAACTCTTCACAGCCACGTTCCCAGCACGGCAGATATTTCCCCATGTTTAAACTTTCACAATTTGAGCAGAGCTTTGCTCACTTGTTGGAAGTTAAACAGATATGTAGACTGTGTGCAAGACTACGTGTGTATCATTTGCCGATTGCCTTATCATTTGAGAAATTGCAACCTCCTGGACCTGCAGATGTAAAACCACTCTTATGTAAATGTAAATGAACATCTAAAACCTTCTTGAAAGCTGTTAAACACTTGGCTTTGTCTTGTGGCAAAGAGTTGTGCTCAGCACAAGCACCGTGCTTTGAAGGTTGGATAACATTCTCAAAATGTTTATGAAAGCAGGTGAAAGCATGAGCACATGCAGTGGAAAGCCCAGCATTTTCATACATAAAGTAGGCAGCCAAAGAAGCATATGAGAATTTGTAAACAGAGATTTTAAAAGAAATTTAATAATAGACTTCTTAAACTCCCAAATCGCCGTCAGAGCATGTATATGCTCAAAAACCTATAAAAATATTTTAAAACAATGTATTTTCCTTTTGCTTGGCTGCCAAGATCTCCATTAGGAGGTTTGTGTTTCCTTCCAGCATTAAAGAATATCTCTAACATCTGTAGCAATGAGTGGTGAGGAGTGTCAGTCCTGCTTTGGAAACAAGCAGTGCCGTTTGGAAGGGGAAGATGTGAATGATGACTGCGCCTTCTGAGAACAGCCTGCCGTGCAACAGGGGGTGTGCAGGGCCTCTTGCGGGGCTTCGCTTTCTGAGTTTGTGCCGTGCACCCCTGAGGAACGCAATCAGGTCCGCAGGACTTGGTCAGCAGGAGATGCAGGAGGAGGAGGAATGCCACATTTGCTGGGGGCTGGGGATGGTCACCTTCTCTGTTGCTCTCTGTGTGATGTTGGCCCCTCTGTGCTTCGTTTCTATGCCAGTAAGTAAAAGCAATGGCATTTTCTGGTGCCTTAAGAGCTGTCAGTATACAGGCGGGCATACTGCAATTGCCAAGTGCTCGGGCACCACGATTAGGGAGGTACCTACGACTGTAACCCAATGAGCAGTATTTTCTCCTTGTAAATACCTTTTAGAAGAAAGTCCCCGTGTCTGATTTCTGGCTGAGAAATGTCATCTGATCTGCAGAACTGACAGAGCCAGAGCAATTCACGGACACTTCCCAGCAGAGTGACCTCGCCTTCTCCATTGGAAGAAGGAAACACAAACGATTCCCACCAGGTGCTCAGAACTGTGCAAACAGTGCCCAGCGTTCTGAGCTGAGTGCGATGCTTCCTAACACTGCACCATCCCTTTTTAGCATGACGGCTCTCACAAATATTCCAGGTTTTCCCAATTTTTAAGTGGAAAATTGCCTTGAATTCTGCAGGAAATGAAGCAGCCGGAGGACCCTTCCCCTTCCTTAAGGAGCCACGTAAACAGGCATGAGCGACACTCAAGCTTAAAGACAACCAAAAGGGAAAAAAAACGACAAAGTTTCCAAACCCTTTGGGTGCACCTCAACCTCACACCTCACTGCCCAGCTGTGCACCCCAAGAAATTCCTGCTGGTGCCAGCAGTTGGGACAGCAGTTGGCAGACAGCAGCAGAGGAGTGCACAGGTATCGCCCACACGGCTCCTCCAGGGCTGTGCCTGCAGGGTCTGTGATTGGGCTCCTGATGTCTTGTGGCAGACAGAGGCTGAAATCCACAGTGGCTGAAAGGAAAGATAATGCACTGCTCCTCCACCTGAACTACAGCGGGAAGGGGAAATATCAGTGTCAGTCTTGCTACTCGAGCCTGAATCTGTGTTAAATTTTGCTTAGCTTCTTCAGCTTGTTTGTAATTTTATCTATAATAAACATATGGTTTTATATTTATTATCTGCGCGTAGACTGACTCAAAAATGTTAATTCATCCTTTATTTTTTTTGTGTTAAAGATACACCCTCAGTGTTATTTTAACGTAGGGCTTTTTTGTAATGTAATGATATTTAATTTGCATTAGCACAAGTGACGTACAATAGATCATGCTATTATCATGATTGATATCAGATGAACGGGCATAAATTCAACGTTATAAATTGAGCCTATAAATGAAACTATTATTTTACAGGAATTACTGTAGTAGAAAGGCTAAGGACCCTCAAGTCAACCTTAGTCAAACCCACTCTTTAGACTTTTATATTTTATGCCTGCAATAAATGCTTTCGTGAAAGCCCATAACCGGCAAAAAAAGTCATTGGAAGTCTATTAATTATAATAATACTATCCAAAAAGCTGCGAGGGCTTATTTTTGTGACATCACTCTTTGATTTCTTACTGCCTTAAATTATCCCTTTGTTGGCTGGGTGAGGGTAACAGTCATACTTTTGTCATTAAATATAAGGAGTTTTAAAGCCTGATCCACCTTAGCTCTAATTGATATTGCTTTCATTTGGCAGATAGTGACCTGATTTATAATTTAAATATGCATCATTATATGCACCTCTTCTGTATAATGAAAAAGCGAAGTTACTCTCATCTTTTCCTGCAATGTTAACATCAAGGAAAAGTATCTTTCTTTTTTCCCTTTTATACTCGGAGCCTAATTGAAAACTGTTCATTGAATTTCAACATGATAGAAAAGTCTTTTTATCTCTCAATTTGTCCATTAGCTATTATAATTGAAGTATCTGCTACACGGCTGAATTGATATTGTTCTTGTTTAAATTCTGGGTTTCTCTAAATCTCCTATGAGGCATCAACTAAGAAAATATGGGTTAGGAGACATCAGCTAACAGCGCTGCCGAAATGGGACGTTAGACGAGACTCCACATGTGTAAAGCTACAGAAAGTAGGAAGTCATCTCATTTTACTGGGGAACGTGTTGCATAATAATCTTAACAGCAGGACCATAAGGTTTGCTAATTGCCACATCTGTTTAACAGCTGTCAGATGTTTGCCATATGCTGCCATCAATATTACAGCAGAGTACATTACGGGGAGTTTTATTGTGTTCGACTGTTATTTATTTGCCACAGACATTACTGCAGCCAGTGACGTCTATTTATGTTAGATCACTAATTATATTTTAAAAGCTGCATGTAAAATCCCTGTTTTTCAGCTTCTTTAAACCCTATTTCTGATGGTGTAACTAATAACTTTTTCCTTACAGATCTCTGGACTCATTTATAAATTTCTCTCTTTGTCTGGTAAATAATTCTTCAGGAGAATAACTTATTTATGCTGTTTTTGAAGGGTATTTCTACACCCAAGTTACGTTTTAATTGTGTTGTCTGTAAGAACTCAGCAATAACTTTCTTTTTCAAAGAGCCCACTTCATCCCCTGCTTTTTTCCACCGATCGTGGCTGAAAGATAATTCAATGCTTACAGCTAAGGATGCTGGATACCTTCATTCCAGGCCCCAACCTACCCTGTACCCACCACATGACCTTGGTTCCTTACAGGACCTCAGTTCTTTGCCAATCTGTCAGCTAACAGCTACTGTACAGCTGTAACTACAGAGCTGTAACTACAGAGCTGTAACTACAGAGCTGTAACTACAGAGCTGTAACTACAGAGCTCACTCATTGAACGTCTGTAGGAAGTGGAGGTGATGCAGCAGTGTCACCATCAAGGCACAGAAATAGGGCTCATCTTTGCTGGTCTTTTAAACATTCTTTCATGCTCTCTTTAAATGACCTTTCAATTGGTCTCTGCATTACTTTTCTGTTACACGGAGCTGCTGCAGCAGTGAAATAGGAAGCAGAGATTGACAAAGTGCAGAGTAGGCAAAATATGCGTGATGTGATTTAATATGAGTTGATAGGTGTCACTGATCTCTATTATAAATAGACTGTGTGAATTCCATATGATGTATTATTTATCTATTGTAGATGCCTTTTTGTTTCATTAATAAAGCTGGAAATCAGACATATACGTTTCCAATGATGAGGTTTTGGCAATACAAGGCATCGTGGTATTTGTCTGCAATTGCTCAATTATTTTGATGATTTTCTTCTTCTTTCTCTATAAATGATTAATGCTTGAGACGTTTGCTCAAGATTCTTCTGATTTTAGCTCATTTGTCCAGCTGAAGTCTTTTTTCCCTCTCTGATGAAAGGAGATTTTTGCAATGTAAGGACTCACACTTTGACCTGAGCTGTAGCTCCTTCGCATCGCTGTGCTGCAGCACACAGCTTGGGTGCTCTGACTGAGGTTTGTGAGGCTTGTGAGGTCTGGTAGCTCCAGCAAAACTCACATCGGCAATGTGTGTTCAGTTTAAATCTGCTTCAAAGCAGAAACTCGTTTGCTCTTGTTCTACCTGCAGTTAAAAATGTTCCCCAGGTGCTTGGGAAAGTTAAAAGCCTACATAGGTAGGGAGGTCTTCACATTTCTAAATCCTGAAGCGAGCAGTAAGAAGCAGCCAGCAGTGCCTCCTGCCTGCTCTTTCCGAAGATGCTCAAGCCAAGATGTCCTCGAGGATGTTGAAGTTCAAAGCAAAAGGCAGAACTGGGGGTGGTGCTGGGCGCAGGTCAGCGAGCACCAGGCCCTGGAGGGACGGCTGGCAGCGGCACTGGCAGCACTGCCTGCAGCAGGAGGTGCCGTGCCGTGCCGTGCGGTGCCGTGCCGTGCCGTGCCGTGCGGTGCCGTGCCGTGCCCCCACCAGACTGCCTTCCCAGAACGCCTCCATCGGTAACTGAAATTTGTCTGCCTTCTGCATTTGATCTCCTTATTTTTTTCTCATATGCCTTTTTAATGCTGTTTGTAGCCATTTCAATTATGTGATTTCCTTATCTGTATACCACTGAGAATACTGTACAAGACTTTATAAACAGCTACTAAGTCTATCTGCCTGTCATTTGGTTTTCATTACGCCAGATAACAATCCTTCTCATATCTTATAAGAAGATATAATGTGATTGTTTCCAAACGGAGAGGGGAAAAAAGTCTAGTCTGCATTATACTTAGCCTGGTAGTATTTGTAATGTTGGTGGTGTCAGCACAATCTCCAACATTTTTTCCTTGCTGTGGTCCGGGAAGAATTATCTCTCCAGCTTTTTGTGTTTGCTGCTATCTGCTCTTTTTCTCCATTTGAGACACGGTGAATTTCTTATCTGGAGCGTGGTTACGTGGCCACGGATTTGCCTACATTCAGTGTGATCATTGCTAACTGTTTCGTGGGACTGATACACTGAAGGGAAGGATGAGAGGCAATTGTCAACAGCTCACTGTATTAAATATGGATAGATATTATTCATGTAATTTGACAGTTCTTGACTTTCAGCTGTATAATGACAGTGAAACGGTAGGAATTTCAGCAGCCGAACTTCTGTCTTACTTCAAGATAAGCTTATCAACTGTAGCCTGAATCCATTCAACTCATAAGCAGATCAAAACTCATGTCATGCTGAACTGTGGCACTGATTCCCGCTTCCTACTATTGCTTTACTTGTCCACATGGTCTCAGTTGTTCGCCATCTTACAGTTACTTTGAGAGGTTTTTGGGGGGCTGACTGTCTCATGTATTTGTTCAGCACTTTGTACAGTGAAGCCATGGATCTTGCTGATGCCACCGATTGCTCATGTAACATAAATACTGTGTAATGAAGTGATAATAGATGATGGTCAGCCCTTGGGCTTTCTTCTCTCTTCATCAGTTACACACTTGAATTACAAAGAGTTGCTTTGTTTGGTTTCCCATTTAACATGAAACACCCTGGAGTTTATCTTATGCTACTTGTCCCACAATTTCAGTGGGATCCCTGCAAATATGCAGGAATTGTGCATTTCTTTCCCCATTTGTGCACTCCCTGTGCTGCAGCACGGCGTGGCAGCTGCAGACTAAACAGCATCATTAGGTTAAGGATTGATCAAGTGGCTGTGGAGTTTCCATGCTCCCTTACGTGCCTTCCAGATTACGGCACTGTTTCCAAACTGGTGGGACTCAGCGGGGGGGAGGGGGGAGGAATGGTGATTGTAGAACTTTTGGCAGCCAAATGTTCAACTTCAAAATAAAAAATTAAAAATAATAATGCTTAAAAAAAAGCCCTAGAATTGTAAAATCAAATGTGAAATCTCTCTCCTGTCATCCCCACCTTCATTTTCTTCTCTGCCAGCTCAGTGCAGTTTTATCTCATGGGCTGTGAACTCCACCAGGCTAGGCCTGTCTTTCTGTTTCTGTCTGTGAAATGAAGAGCATAAGAGCATATAAGAACGTACAGATGTGGTTGCTGGCTCGGGCCGTGGGCTGGTGTCCTATCTGCCATCAGCCTTCATCCGCCTGCTGGTTTTTCCACCGTCCCACCCCCTGCTGGAAGTACGGCGCGCTGATGGGAGCCCATTGCTACAGACTTCACCAGAATATTTTCCAAACAATTACGTTTATTAATTCATCATTGATGTGTTTTCCTTCTCCGAATTTTTCTGCTCTCTTCTCGAGTACACTTCTGAGCAGCGCTAAACAAAAACGATCACTATCAGAACAAGTGATGATACGGAAGTTTTGCAGTTTCTTAACAGTAAGAAATCCTCAGCTCCTTGACTTTGTCTATAATATGTGAGAAGAAATACGACTTCAGGTTTCGCTATTAAATGCATGCCTCGTTGGCTCAGTTTATGCATTCATAATTATATTTACAATTAGAAATAATGTAATCAGGAATAGATTTTTTTTTTTACTGGCTGACTGCACAAAATGAGTTGGGGAGAAAATGTAGTTTCAAGCCACGCTTTCTTCCCCACAGTTTAGGATCATTTAAGCTTCATCTCAGTCATGTGTAAGGAAATTATAGGCTAATGAAGTCCCTATACGGCTGTATTAGATCTAAAGATTGCCAGGTCCATCACTGGGTTCCCTGCTGCACAGCAGATCCCCAAATACTGAGGATGCAATGGCAGAAGGACACAAAAGCACTTCAGAGGTTCTGCAGTTACAGTGTGCAATGGTTTCCTGTAAGTATTTTAATTCTTTTATAATGGAAAAGAGCAGCTTTCAATGGAGAAGCAGAGAGGAGAGAGTGTGAGGCATCTCACAGCGGAGGATTCAGGTGCCCTGCTAGGCAGGGTTAATGGTGCTGTCCTGCAGTCAGTCTGCTCCTGGGAATCCCTGAAATGTCAAAGTGGTGCAAAACAAGATTGTGAACCGAGTCCTGCTTGTTTTAAATGGAGGCTGCAGGGCAGCACTGAGCTCAAATGCAGACTGTTGAGACACGGGATGACATTTGTGATTACTTTCCTCTCTTGAAAATTAAGCAGAAAGTTATTTCTGTGAAAATTTGATCCTTAATTGAAAAATTCTGATCTGTTAACTTGTTTTACTTTTTCCTTGATCATCATTTCCCATCACTGGAAAACAATGGAGAATGCCCTTGTTTGCTGATGATAGTTTCTGAAGCATTTTCCTTCAGTCTTTGGCCAAAATATGCAATGAAATGTATGTTCACATGTTTTGCACAGTGATTTTTGTCAGAAAAGCCATTTCCCGTCAAAAAGATTATTTCAAGGGATGTTTTCACTTGCCAGATTGAGAAGCACATTAATACTGGGCTGCAGTCAGGAGGCACACTCATACAGTGGGCTTCCACACTTCTCGTGATACTTTTCAACAGGACTGTCACTGGCAGCACAAGGTGCAGCAATGTCAGTTTTAATTAAAACCTTTCCTTTTACCTGCTGCACAGAACAGCTGCAGCACAAACTGAGAAGCAAAGGCACCACAACAGGTACAAGTCAGGTTTTGTTGAGCACAAACAGGAGGCATTATTAATGTGAACTCTACACGGAGCCCATCAGCCCAACAAATTCCGCTTCTCCCTGAGATGCTCCACACAAACTTTTGCTGGTTTCCAGAAATTGGTTGCCAAAAAAATAAGCAGTGGAGTCAAAAGCACGACTTGGGTAAAAGAACGCCGGGTGGAGAGGCCAACACAGTGCCTGTGCTTTACGCTGACCCGGCACTGATTGCCAGTTTGAGCGTGTAGAGAAGGGATGGGTGAGCAGCAGAGAGCAGTGCAGGAGATGCTGCCTCCCACCCCTCACTGCAGTGGGGCTGGAAGCCTGGGGTAAGGGCCCATCTCCCTAAGGACCCACTATTGATTGCTAGAGGAAATCAGCAGCTGCCGCGCCTGATAGTCCTCATCTTCTCAGGGTGAGCTCTGGGCGTGAGCAAAAATGCACTTCACCAGCTGTGAGTGGAAAGGACAGCGGGTGCCAAGGAGCCTGGCCTCTCTGCAGCCTCTGTGGTCCAGAACAGTGATGTCTGGGTGTTTCTGAACCCCTTCCCTCCAAAAGAACCAAGGCTGTCTGCGCAAACATGAAGTGAAACACAGCGGGGAGCACGGACAGTGTCAGCCCTGTTGTGAGCTGGTGCAGGTGGAAATACCCTGGGGAGTGGTGTCAAGGACCTGGAAGTGACAGCATCTTCAGGCAGCTGGATCTGAAGGAGGAGGATGTTTCCCTACAGCCTCAACCTGCTGCAGTCTCCCCTTCCTTGGTTTCCCATTATGTGCAAAAGGAAGGTAAGCAATGTCATCTCTGGGGAGGGGAAGATCATTCATTCAACAATGACAGTCAAACTGTTATAAACTAAAAAATCACTAAGTCTGGTATGCCGTGGATTT
Source organism: Perdix hodgsoniae (assembly GCA_035772895.1). Classification (NCBI taxonomy): domain Eukaryota; kingdom Metazoa; phylum Chordata; class Aves; order Galliformes; family Phasianidae; genus Perdix; species Perdix hodgsoniae. The sequence continues at coordinate 10,759,739 of JAPSGF010000017.1, read as the reverse complement.
CTCTTTCTTCGTGTGCTTTTTCAGAGGTTTTGTTGGTTGGTTGTTTTGTGAGCGCTGCCAGGAATCACCCTGTGAGATGTGCATCTTATTTCCATGAGAATTTTCTCAACAGCCCAGGAAGAGCAACTATAGTACCTAAGTTATGCTTCTGTGAGAGATGGGTGGCAACTAGTTAAGGGGCACAAAGGACCTTTGGAATTTAAACTTGTTAGGTGTTCTGCCTAAAAAAGCCAGATCTGATGCTGGCGTTGAAGTTTTCAGAGCTAGACTATGCTGTTTAAAATGGAATTTCACACGAAGGGGTCTAAAACAAAATAAGGTGTGAAGAGATTTTGAAGTATACTCGATTGTATCAGTCATTCCGTATGAACAGAGAAAAATTACAAATACAACCAGACAGCACCCTCTTCTGGACAGTACCATCCATGCAAAATCATAAATACAGGTATTGCAGAAAGTAGAGCGATGCTGGTCCTAAAGGAGAAAGGGAGAGAAGGCAAGATTCAGTAGTTAACGTTTTACATTCCGTTTTCCAAGGAAAACACAGGGAAATATTACTATGCTTTTATTTTTCTGAATGTTGTATATTAAAACATGAAAACAGGATGGAAGCTGTATCAACTGATTCCAAAAGCAGATCCCAGTTATGAAAGATTCCTTTTCATCACAGCTTTACCATTACTGCAAGAGTAATACCTCCGGAGAGGTCACACACCAGACCTGGGTTCCTAAGTTTGTGTACCCCACAGACATTCCATTTTCCTCCATTTCTGAGCGCATTATTTTCTGTTCAGGATGTATGTTCATAAAATAGTTGGTGGAGCTGCATTTTATTCCATCACTCTTTGTGAGCAACTTGGCCTTATGCAGCTGGTACTCTGCCTTCAGGAAGCTATGATGCTGTGATATTTCTCCTTGACTGAATGACTTCAATTCTGATGTTCAGGTTTCCAATGCAAATTTAAAGCTTGCCATCAGTGAATACACTGCCACATCTGAAATGCATGAAGCCTGCTCATAGATGAGTGACTTTGTTACAGGATTCCTGGAAAGCAAACACATTATGACCGTGGGGAATATTACCATGATGGAAAGTGATTTAATTGTAAAATGAAAATGAGCAGTAGCTGAAGTTCAGAAAATATTTCCCTAGCTGTGATTTTTGTATGCAGGAATGATTCTAAAGAACGATGGGTGTCACCCCTTTGGTGTTTGCCCCTTCCTGTGATCCTTTCAGCGTCTGAAAAAACAAAACACATCTTTTGGCACAATGAGCTCCATGCCAAAGCCTTCCTGCAGAAGGATTAGAAATTGGTTATAATTCTGTCACCATTTTTGAGCAGTGGATGATACACACTTCAGGAATGCTAGCATTAAGGTGTGGTGCAGAAGGGAAGGGACTTCTTCAAATTTTATAATCGGATCTGAACAATTTAAATACTTTGGTAATTATAGATCCATATCTAGAGTTTCCTAGCTGCAGTGTCCTCCAGTGCTTGCTATAACAGCAGCACGGATACACGGCCAAAATGCAGAGACCTTCACAAACTGCTCCTGAACAGTGAGGATATGAGCAGAAGTTTTTCCCTCCGTCATCTGACAGTAAAACATTCCTCTTTGTGGCCCTTCCCACAAACTGCAGTTGAATGTAGGGGAAAGCTGATAAAGGTGGTTTTGATGCAGACTGATGGGCATTGCAGCCTTTTTGTATGCACAGACTTCATGCGTGACAGCAAGATTTATAGAGAGGAACTGAAAGAAGATGATGACTTTTTGTAAGATTTGGAGTGTATGAATTAATAAATTCTAGTTGTCCTGGCTCTTAGGAATCCCATTCTGTCTAAATTTCAGTTGTGTTTTCTGCTTTCCCTCCCCAGTAGAGTTGAACCTGGGAATAGCATCGCTCAATGGCTCGTTAGTTTGATAAAGTGGTAAAAGTGATGAGAGCTACAATGGGTACTTCTAGCTCAGAAGCATTTATAGATCTCAGGGGAATTCTGAAAAACACCAGAAAGTCTTTAGGTACTGAATCACAGGAAAGTATTTTGAATCTTTAATTTTTTTTATATATGCTTTTCTATGAGAATGTCAGGACTAAAATATGGAATATGCTTTTCCCACTTGGTTTCTATTACTTGTAAAGCATTCAAAAGCTTCTAGAATAAAATTACCTCTATGCCCTGCTAGGGAGCAGGCAAAACTCCACTGAGTATCAAGGGAGTCCCTCTGCTGGTGTTTCTTTCCATTTTTAACACAAATATAATAATAAAAATGACTGAATATTAGACCAGAGCTGTACAATCTTAGCTCCTGCATCTATTTGTTATCATGTTTATCCCAGTGGAGTTTCACTGTACTTTTATATTTGTACAAAATGTGCTGAAATAAATTGCAGAAATTAACTGCCTTATTTTCAGGTGTGACGTTGCATCACCACCAGAACTTCGGTTTCCTTTAAAAGTTCTTTTCGGAACAGCCAGTCTGCATTCAGAGAAAGAAAGAATTGAAACAGAAACGTAAGGAGATGAGATGTGCAGGAAGAATAAGAACTGCCAAGAAGCAGCTTGCAAATAAAAACTGTATTGCAGGTAATAGACACTAATAATAATAACAATAATAATATTTTTATTTCAGAATAGTTTAGAGATTCTCCAGCAGAAATCCCAAGTCTACGCAACTTTAAACAATTTTAAAAATGGGGGAGGTGGGGGGGGCACAAAACATTTTCTTATGGACAGTGAGAGCCTGAGCCCATCCGGGCCACCAAAGGCTCTGCAGAAACAAACCCGGGCAGTCTGGGGATGCGCACAGCCCTGTATCCAGCCTGGCACCCCAGAGCAAGGGGATGCATGGACCAAGGCTGCCAGGCAGTGGAATCACACACTGCCTGCTGCAAAGCAACTGCAGATGATCACAAATTCCTCGACTTTAACCCTGAAACGAAAGAGCTAACTTTTCTGAACATGACTGGACTTCCCATTGTGTGAAGGATGCTGAAGCATGGCTGCGTACTTAACCCCATAAAACGCTGAAAATTTCCCATGTGTGGGTTTAGGACTGCCTTCTGACAATGAATAATTAGACATCTCAACATCAAAATGCATTTCTGTTTTGTTACAATATTTATTTGAGGCTTAATCACAGTTGTCAATGTGCTATTTCAGTGAATAATATTTTAATATTGAGTTATTTTACAGCTCATGCAGCAGTAAGACATATCTGAAGGTCCCAGATGATTATTTAGACTTTATTTATTGCAGAGGAAAACAATGACATTGAAAATATTGTATAAATACCTAATACATTAAACAGCAAAATACCTACTGTGCACTATGAATGGAAATGACATTATTTTGAAACATTTGAAAAAATAATATAATTATATGTTATCAAGACGGAGACAGATTACCTATTACTTTAACATAATTAATTTGGGCTCGGTGGATTTCTGTAGCTGTGTTTGTCATTATCCATCAATATAATTACGAAATGCTAAGAATTGGTTTTTAATCTTTAAGTTACTTTAACGGGCTGCTTTTTTCTCTAAATCCACCCTTCGTTTGTCTCCATCTTCAACATCTGAAGTGTTTAATTACAATTCACATTTCTTTTTTCATCGCTTCCCCAGCCCACATTCCAATCTCACTGATGATGTTTTCACATCAGGGCATTTCACAGAGATAAGCTTTCCTTTTTCAGTGGCCACAAGCTTAGAAACAAGTTTATTTTCTTTTCTTGCAATACTGTTGGGGGGGTTTCACATCTTTTCGCTATGTTCTCCTATATTTATGTTTTTATGCCCCTGTTTTCTATTATGCATTTTTTTCCATCTTTTAAAACTGTCCTCATCCACGCAGTGTGAAAGGCAAATGGAACAGCAAATGGTGTCATATTTTAAAGAGATTCTCAGTTTGTCTGCTGTCTGGCTCAGCTAATAGCTCTCTTCCCATCCCTAGAATAAGTTTGAGGCTTCCCTTCCCTGAGCTTGCAGGCAGGTTACGTGGCCCTGTGTGATCGCAGGTGACCTCGCTGGCTGGAAGCTCGGTCTGAAGGCAGATGTGTGCCCATTTCTTGCTGGACATAAATGTCTGTCTCCAGCAGAGCACTGAGGCCATGGCTGTGCACAGTGCCCGGAGATGCTTGTCTCCAAGGCCTGATGAGGCCTGACTTTTTTATGCCTCTCTCTGACTTTTTCCTTTTTCTCTGATGATTGACATTTGTCTTTTCCGGGCCTTGTTTGCTTGAGCTGCACTTGTAGGCAGCCTGGAGCAGTGCAGTGTTTTCATTTCAGTCAGGTTAAGGGTGACAAAGATTACACATGCATACTGATTTATGCCTTAAAGGCTGGAAGTAGTGTCAAGTGTGATCTCAGCCGAGCTCTGCTCGATGACTCAAGTGCTCAGCACAGTGTTGTACTCCCAGACATCAATCCTCATCCCGTGAAATGAAAGCTCTGTCCAGAACATCGTTCAATAAAGTCCTGATCTCTAAGTGTTATTAGTTATTAATAAGATAATAATGATGCCTTCAGTGTTCACGCCAAAGCCAGAATCCAGCCTTTACTGGGCTAATAGTGCTGAAAGACAAAGCAGTGAGCAGTGCCAGCCTCAAAGAGCAATCTGCAAATGTGCTGCACAGATGGTGTGCACAGCCGTGTGTGCTTCTGACAACACTGCACTGCAAGGTTCCCGTGCAACGGTGCAGCTCTTATCTTCATACAGCCTAGTATCTTTAAAGATGGGTCTTTACAGAACTATATTTGCAGATGCCACATCAGGAGTTCTTTGAGAACAGTGCATCGGAAGGTGGATGTTATCCTAAAGGTGCCAGACACTTATTAAACATTTCACACTCTGTGTTAGGCTGAAGTCGGTGCTTAATGGACTGTTTTTAATTCTCCCTCTAACCTTATAAGTAAGGAAAAAAAAAAGAAGAAGAAGAAGAAAAGCCAAAGAGTGATCTGAGACCTCGTATTCTCCTGAAGTATGAAAGGCCAAGGACTTGAACCTCAGGTGCCCACACTGAAGCTGCTGACTCTTCTAGTGCAGGTGTCTTTCCTTCTCTGGTTTTAACCTCACATAACTGCCTGGACCTGAAAAACACTTCTCAACACAGACATCATCAAACCTCTAATGGCCCTATGGAAAATGTTCGTGTGGCCCCACCTCCTCTTCCCCCACTGAGAAGACAGACAGAAAATTCCCATCTGACTGCATCTGCAGCATTCTGGGAAATACCAGAGATGGGAAGAACAAGACAAGCAGTCCAAGGCATTTCCAGTTGCCTTCAGCCCTCGCCAGCACAGGAAGCGAAGCAGTTTGTTCTGCTCCTGACCAACAAGACGGCTTTCTACAAAACAACTGGAAGGAACGGTGGAAAGGGGTGGAGGGAACGACTCTTCCAGATGCCAGTTAGTATATTCAGCTCTGAATCCTTTCCCTGAAGTAAATTCAACACATCTCTTGAATATTGTCCAATCTAATAATGAAGCAAATGTTTCTAGAAGAGCTGGTAATGCACCAGACGTGAAGCCATTCGTATCTGACGCAGCAGTGCAACATCAGGTCGGCCATGTATCAATTAAATATTGCTTCCCTGGCACCCAGTCTGAAACAGCAAGCACGTCAGTGCCCCTACCTGCTGTGCTTGTTGTCCGAGGGGGCACACAGCCTGCCTAGCTGCCAGTCCTGGGAGAAATGAAAATTCACTTCTAACAAAACATGCCTATTCTTTTCCAGTCAAAACAAGCAGGCTTGTATTCTAACTAAAAGGCATTAAACCAGGAGAGAAATAGGTTAAAATAGGTTGCATTATACTCCACACCTGTGACTGCAGCTGTAATTGGTGGCCAGGCAGGCAGGCAGTGACTCTGTCCGTTTGGAAATGGGTCACAGTGTTCTGGAAAAAACAGCCAAATGAGTTAAAAGTCAGCGTTCAGTTCCAGGGCTCAATCTGCACTGTGGAAAAATCGATTTGTGTTGATTGTTCCTACTTGGAGATGTGGTTTCTTTTGGATATACTCCCAAAAGAGTCTCATCAGCACTGGGCATACCCCTGTTCCATGCAGGTACTGGCTGTGTCCCCATACTAACATAAAAACAGCTGCATTTCCAGAGCCAACGTAAATGCTTTGATTTTTATCATTTTAGGAAAGGGGGTTTCTGAATAAACATTGAAGCTCCTAGTAATGTTTCACGTTCAGTGTGCATTATGGGATGTTCATTTGGTTTCTTCTTCTTTAGCATTTGAATGTATCCATAAAATTATTAGTCAAAAAATGGTTCAGAACACGTATGAGGTCTTAATCCAAGCTAGGTCTGATCTTTGCATCCAGCATTATTGTGCTACTGAACAGCTAGCAGGTTTCAAAGTCCGGAATGAGGATGCTCAGCCTTTGTCTCATCTCAGCCCCCTCACAGCCCGGGCTGTGCTATTTTGTTTGGGCAAATTGGGTCAACGGCAGTGTCAGGCAGACACCGCCTTCCCAGGAAAGTAAAACTGCAGCTCTAATAGGAAATGGTATCTGAAATTCTGGGTATCTTCAGTGCCTGTGCAAACTGTCTGGAGTTTATTAACGAATACACAGTTACATCTATTCAGTTATAAAATCCTTTAGAAGCAAAACCAATTTTGTGAGGAAATACCAGGGATAATATTGTTTCTTTTCTCATTCATGTTTGCCCACGTTTTGACCTTCTGTGTTCATTCGCTCTGCTCCCTCAGCTGCCCTACCACCATCACCAGGTGTTTTCCTCGCTGCTGCTGGGCAGAGCCCACGGAGCCCAGAGGGAGCACTGGTGTCCAACACAGGTGTGAAGGGAGCCTGAGCTGGGCGCAGAGCGCACCTACATGGGATGTCTGTGGGAGACTTCAGCTGACGGACTCTGAGTCTTTGCTGGCTGCACGCAAATGGAGCATTTGTTTCTTTCAGATTGGTGAAATTCAAGTAGCAGAAGGCATCTACCTGAATTTAATAATCTGACTTCATAATTTCCATTCTCCACTTAGTGTCCTTCAATAGCTGCACTTAAGTACAAGGCAAGGCATCGCTTTGTACCACGGCACTCCCAAATGGCTGAGCCAGTTTGTTGCAGCAGAGCACTGGAGGATGCACTCTGCACACAACATATCATCAATCCCCTTGAATGGGCGTCATCTCAGCATCTTCTACACACCTCAGCATGAGGGCTGCCTGTGATGACATTTGGGCCCGCGTCCAGAAAACCACTGAGAGCCTTTCCAGGAACTTCAGCAGGCATAAGATTCTTATTTGGCCATATAAATGAAGCAGATACATGGGTGGATGTTTGAGATGCGGGGTGAGCATGGAATCATAGAATCCTAGAATCGCTCAGGTTGGAAAAGACCTTAAAGACCATCGAGTCCAACCCCGACCTGACCGTGCTGCCCAAACCAAGAACATCGCGGCCCTGAGCAGCGCTGAAGGACAGCCGAGGGCTTGTGGAGGACGGCGTCTGCAAGAAGGGTCTGCAGGAAACGAAGCTGCATTTCTGGCAATGGCGCCCGCTGCACCAGCGTGGCTTCCTGCAGTTACCGCAGCTCCGAGGTCCGGCACGGCCGCTGATGCCGCGTGCGGCACCTCGAGTAACGCGTGGGCACCGCAACGCAGCGCCAGGAATCCGTCGGAGGTGTCCGAAGGACGGCTGACAGGGATGGAAAAGGGTCCGCAGCGGAAGACGCAGGGCGCAGCGCCACGCCGCTCGGACGCGAGGCCCGAAGCCGGGCGGCTCCGCGCGCGGCAGGCGGGGCTCCACGTGCACGGCGCCCGCACGGCCACCCGCCCCGCAGCCGGGCGCGCGGCGGCGGCGGGACCCGAGCGCAGCCGCCACTGAGCATGCTCGGCTCCTCCACATCCGCCCCCGCTCGGCCTCCCGGAGGCGGGGGGGGGGGGGGGCAGCCCCCCCGCGGCGAAAAGCGCCTCGCGGCCGGCGGAGGCGGCGTGCCGGGCCGCGCCGCCATGAACCCGGGCGGCGGGGGGGCGGCGCCGGCCTTCCCCGGCCCCGTGCAGTGTAAGTGCCGCCGCGCGCCGCCGGCTATGCGCGCTCCGGGGCCCGCGCGGCGGAAGCCGACTGGAGCG
>JAPSGF010000017.1:10673898-10751241 GCA_035772895.1 Perdix hodgsoniae | reverse complement strand
CCACGCGGCCGCCGCGCCCGGCCGTGGGAGCCGCTCGCCGCGTCCCCGCGCGGCTCCGCCCCTCGGGCCGGGTGGCCGCGGCGCCCCGCCAGCTCGGGGCGAGCCGAAGCGGTGCCGTGGCTCTGAGCTGCCGGTTCCGCCGCTGTGCTTCCAGTTCCAGGAGGCACCACGGTGCTGGTGGAGCTCACCCCGGACATCCACATCTGCGGCCTCTGCAAGCAGCAGTTCAATAACCTCGACGCCTTCGTGGCCCACAAGCAGAGCGGCTGCCAGCTGAGCGGCGCGGCGGCCGGCGCCACCAGCACCGTGCAGTTCGTGTCCGAGGAAACCGTGCCTTCGGCGCAAAGCGCGGCCAGGACCATCGCCTCCGAGACGCAGACCATCACAGGTAGCGCTGTCACCGCCGGGCCGCCTCAGGGCCGCGGGGGTTGCGGTCCTCTGAGCGCGGAGCGGTGTGCGACCTTCTTGGTGCTGCTGTGACGGCGGGGGGCTGCGTCTGTTGGCCGAAGTACGGCTCAGAACGGCTGGTGCCCGCCGCGCTCCGTAAGCGTGCGGTGCCAGCTAATGAAAACGGCCGGGACTTAAGGGCGGCGATCGGGCGCTGTGCGCCTTGGGTCCTGTGGGAGTGCTGTGAGCGGGGCGGCTCCGGCACAGCCCCGCGTTCCTCCCTCTGCTCCCACAGCTGACCAGGGAAAACAGGGCTCCAAACTCCTGCCGTTGCGGAGGCAGAAGGGAAGCCCCGATCCTGCAGACGTTTAGGTAAACCTGTAGCTTCCTCCCATGAGTGAAGGTTTGTCCTCCCGCACGTAGTGACTGAAATCCAGCTCTTTCAAGCTGCACAGACAGATCAGCACAGAGAATCTGGAAGAGCAGCGAAGCAAACCGAATTCAGGCCTCACTTCCAGGCATCCACTCAGTGTGGATTTTGCTTGAATCACTTTTCTGCTTCCTTGTTACTCATCTTTAAAATGAGAGCTATGATATCCTTCTGCTCTTTGGGGTATAACATTTAATTGACTTAAGAGCTGGTGCCTGGGCTGACAAAGTTTTTCTTGTTACGAGTGACAGCTGAAAGCAATACAGTTCAGAAAGAGGCTGAACTCCTTTTTAATTGCACAGTGTTTTTTGACAGCATTAGCTATGTAAATAATTCACTTTCTTTTTTCTCCTTTGGGCTGTAGCACAGCCAGCCTTGGAAAAAACAAACGGAACTTTATGAATGAAAGAGCTGGACAGTCAGCGGGAGACACAGAGCACTTAACAGCAGCCAGAAAAGATTCAAAAAGGGAAACAAGTGGGCCTACTTAAGGTGGCAAGAGGTCCAGGGCAGAGTTTTCAGCTGATAGCAGGGGAGAGAAAAGCCTTTCTCCTTTCCCTCACCACCCGAGTTATGAGAAGTCTTGAAGAGAAATTTTCCTAGAATAAAAACAATACAGAATGGCGTGGCCGTAATTAATGAGATTAGAAAATAATTGGAAAGATTTTACTGATTGGACAAGTTAATGTTATCAAATTGAACTATTTTACATGTTTAGTTTCTGCACCAGAGTTTGTTTTTGAGCATGGCTATCAAACATACCTGCCCAGTGAGAGCAGTGAGCCTCCAGCTGCTGCCATCGTCTCCACACCACCGAAAGCGCGTTCGAGAAAATCAGCTTCCTCACTTACACAGAAGAAACTGAACTGCTGGTATCCAGGTAAGATGCGGACTATGCTGTGTGTGTACTGCCAGTGATATCAGTAGTGGTTCTGCTGTTGATTTCATGCGTCCTAGGCTTTGGTCCTGAACTGTGATGCATTCTGGTGGTGCTTGTGTGTAGACACTGCCCTCGGCCTGCAGCCGTCACAACGTAAGGACAGTCTGGCCACGTTTTTGCTCACTGCTGTATGTGAAAAGATGGTGTTCAAGGGCAGGTTGGGGTTGGGTGGGGTTTTGAGGAACCTGGTGTGGTGGAAGGTGTCCCTGAAGTGGGTGATTTTTGAGGTTCCTTTTTGAAGACCCAAACCATTCTGTGATTGGGTCAGGCAGCATGTCTGCAAGGATAGGTAGAATGAAAGCATTTGGAGAACTTAGCAAGTGAAAGGCACACGGTGTGCAGCAAACATATGGAGATGCTCTGTAGGTGAGTTGTGATGTCAGTGGGAGCAGAAGTTGAGGCTCTTTCTTTTGTAAGCCTGTCTTCATTTGAAGGGCATGTTTTGATTGTGTAGGTAATGATTTGTTGCTTTGCGTATTTGCTTTTACAACACAAGTGATGCAGGAAGCGGCTGCCCACCAAAAGTGCTCTTGAGGAAAAACAAAATACAGAATACAGTAATTTGTTGTTGTTAGTATTTTGTTAGATTTTTCCATGAATTTAACGGTGTGCATTCATTGATTTTACTACTGTCAGGATGCCAGTTCAAGACCTCCTATGGCATGAAGGACATGGAACGCCATCTGCGAACACACACAGGTCTGGATGGTTGCTTTATTTTACTTTTTGTTGCTTTTTGTTGCTTTTCTCTTCTTGGCTTCTTACCAAAATGACATAGCTATGGATAAATTAGCTAAAACATACACTTCTGTACATTCTAGAATTGCAGTTCTTATTGTCTGAGGAATGGCCCCTTTTTGGTAAGCCATGTGCCACCATGGGCCCTAGTGCTCACAGCTATGAGGCATGAACACTGTAGATATGCCATAGTTAAACTCAGAGATGCAGACCATGTGTGGTGTGTAAACCTATTTTGTTCCCAATATCAAAAGGCTATTTCAGTGGTTTACCTCCCTTCCTTCAAAACACTGATTTCAAAGCTGTAAAGGGATTGTGGGGAACTGCTGAATCACAGCCTGAACCTCTGATTGACACCTGAGGTGAGCAATGAGTCACTCTGGGAGCACAGGTGAAGGCAATTCTCCTGCCCTATTGGAAGGGGTGCAGCCTGGCTGTGCCTCTCCTCGAACCACTGAAGAGCTGACTGCCAGTGGGGAAGGATCTCTGCTGGAGATTGCTCCTCTTGGAGTTTTCTCAGTGAGCCCAGGGTAAGGGTAAGCTTTCCATCCATTCTTCTTTAGTGTGAAAACCTGTTTAGCCTAACTTTCCTGTATATTTCTTAATTATAACATCTGTATATTCATGGATTATACAGGGAGGAAGTTCCTGAGAGCCTTCTGAAGCCTTAGCAGACCATTGAAACCCTATATCCAGTTCTTGAAAACTGATCACATTGCCAGTTGGAAGTGTTCAGTTGGTGGGGTTTGTTTTTCAGTCACATACTTACAAGGCAAACTTTCTTCATGCTTTGATGTTCTGTCTGTTGCAGGAGACAAGCCCCATAAGTGTGATGTTTGCAACAAGTGTTTCAGTCGCAAAGACAAGCTGAAGATGCACATGAGGTCTCATACTGGGGTGAAGCCCTACAAATGTAAGCACTGTGACTACGCAGCTGCTGACAGCAGCAGCCTCAACAAGCACCAGCGCATTCATTCCAACGAGCGTCCCTTTAAATGCCAGATCTGCCCCTACGCGAGCCGCAACTCGAGCCAGCTAACTGTACATCTCAGATCCCACACGGGTGAGCTTGTACCAAAATTCGTGTCTGTGAACGTTCGGAAGCCATTGGGAAGGTTTTTAAAAGGCAGGTAGGCCTCATCAGGGTGCCAGGAAGTGCCTGTTTGAATCCTCAGAAGCACGGAGGCATCAGGCTGCTGTGAATTCCTTGGGGTATAATCCAGTGGGACAAGGCAGCTCTCCTGAAAATATATAGAAGCAACTGGGAGACAGGTCTGACTCTTGCTAGTTGTTCTTTTGGATTTGGAACTGCTTATTAAGGTGTTCCTAATTTGGTAGAGCTTAATGGATCAGTAAATAATTAGATCCTTAGGAGCATCAAGGGTCTTATCTGTGCCTCAGGTCTGGCCCACCATATAAGAAATACTGAAATTATTTTTGAACTTTAAGATTGCAATTCAGCCACTTACATCAGTGGAAGCTTTAGCTGCATAGTTTCATTTCTTTCATCAGCAAACTTGCTAGTAATTAGTAATTTAAGTTGCATTTTTTTGACCTTTCTTTATGGTACCTTACGTGTGCAGGATGATAGATACCAACAGTGGAGTGTGGTCAGCTGGAACTGTATTCTGCCCACACTGTATTCACTCTGGATAGACAGCTTTAGCTTCCAGGCTTATAGACATTGTATCATCTTAGACTTAACCTATTTGTGTGCTTCTTTTTGATCAGATATCACGTTTATAGGTTGTTCCTATGAGAGATTTGCTGTACAATTCTCTTTGTACACTTCTCTCTGTATGTTGTTTTTCACCTAATCCAGGTCTTAGTTTCTGTAATGTCCTTTATGTATTTGATTAGTTCTGTGAATTTCAGCTGCAAGGTGGTTATGGTTCAATGATTACTAGATTAGCTTTGAACCTATCTTGCATCTGATTCTGAATTCAAGTACTAAACAACATTAGTTCAGTTGTGTGAAAGATGGGATTTGTTCTGAGTAGATAAAATAAATAAATCCTGGGTGTATTGTGAAGGAGGGGAGGGTTAAACCAATCCGTCTCTAGCAGAAAAGAATCTTTTATACTTCACAAATCTGCTGTGATGGAGCTGGCAGGACTGTCAGGCAGCTGCTTTACAAGTTTCCTTCTTTCTGTCACTGCACGTGAAAACATGATGGTCAGTTATAGTATGGGGTTTTATGAGGTTATCTCCTAAGTTAGTAACCTCAGTAGCTAGAGAATATGGCTTTGCATTTCCTGCATCTAATGTAAGAATGTGTGTGTGTACACGTCTGTGCACGTGAACAGAACTGCTCTGGACTTGGCTCTGGGAGAACATCTGAAGGCTTGCAATACTCTTCTGGGGTGTTAAATACTGGAATTTCAGGCAAAATTCTTCTTCTTGGCGAGTCAATCCATTGCTTCTTCAGCAAACAAATGATTCAAGTCAAGGCTTCAGTTTGGCTGTACCTACCATTTCTCTGAAGCTTTATCCCTTCTGGTTGTTTGATTGTTTTATAGAAAGACCTTTTTTGATCAACTAGAAGGAAATGCAAGAATTTAGAAAGTGATAATTTCATCCCTATTAGGTTACAAAGCTGTTACACAGCCCAGTTCGGGGGAAAAGTAAGGCTGGTATCTAGAATACATTCCTTACTACAATAAGATGTTATTCTGTAGGAGATGAGTGCCGTTTATGTTGCTCAGAGTTGGATCATCTGCTTGGCATCACTTGGTGAACTGGTCATCTAAAGAGCAGATTCCTGTTAATTTCAGTAGAAAAAGTCTTATTACAGGATCAGTCATTCTTTATTTGTTCTGTTGGCATCAATAACATATGAACAGAAATGTAAAGAAACTGATGTAATGACTGATGACCACTCTTTAAATTAAAAGAACAAACGTGCTCTGCTGTATTTGGTACAATTATTAAGTTGTTTTCTTATGCTGCCCAGTGTGTGAGAACTAACTTGTTGAATATATACTGTGCCTTCATCAGTGGAATAGATAAGAACTCAGTAGCTGAGTATGCAGCTGAGACTGTAAAATAAACTAGATGAGCAAACAGCGGATAAAACTCCTGAATAAAATGTCTATAATATAGATAATACACCATGTATCTAAACTATTAAACAGATGCAGGAATTATCAAGTTGTGGCCAACTGTGCTATCAAAAATATGCAGCTAAAACTGACATGTAGCAAATTGTGCAAGATTATACAGCTGCCAGAGGCTCTATAAAGGATTAACTTACGAGTTAGCTATTTGCAGTTTGGTAGAGAAGAAGACTTGTTGAACCAAACATGCTTTTTCCTCCTCCCTCCACCAAGCACATCTTAGCACCCAGTAATACACTTACTCACTTTTCCAAAATTATGCCAGACAACTTCATGGTTGGGTAGTGTTTCAAGTAAAGAAGTAAAGAAAAAGGTGAGGGGTGTTATTCAGCTTGGGGTATTTGCTTTGGGTTTATTTACTTTCCTTAGTACCTGTCAGTGTTCTTTACTCTGGAATTGACTGCATTCTGATCAGTGGATGTACAGCTTAGTTTGGCCACGCATGTTGTGGCATGGGTCTGCAAGTCAGGAGGCTGCCCAGCAGCAGGTTAGATCCAGGCAGTGCGTGTGGTTATTTGTGTAGGTATTGACATGACCAGGCTGCTAACAATCCTGCTGATCATTGTCATATTTTTGTCATGCTTTTGCAGTTAAGGATTTGGCCAAACTTTCAGCTAAGTAGGTTTGGGGTCAGAAGCCTCATAAAAACTATGATGTTATGAATATTTTGTCTGTTTGCACGGATGTGAACTAATACTGCATGGATACAAGCTGATAATAGATTTTCTTGAATGTGGAGAAGATTATTAGCTGTGATGCAAATACCACATATTTAGTAGTAGCAGTCCATAGTAGCCTCCCATTTCTCTTTTAGCTTCTTGTATGTGTCTGTGATGTCCCCCATTCCTGTATCACTGTCACAGCAGTGTTGTGCTGCAGTCTCCTGATGTTGTCCATGCACTTCCCTGTATCATGGACATAAGGTTTCAGTACTGCTGTTTCTGTAGTAGCCTGAAACTTCCCTGGGCTCAAAGCTAACCCAGAGGTGTCACTGCAGGTCTTGTACTTCAGGCCCGAGGTGTGCAGGGGTTCATGCTCTTAGGCTTCAAAAATACAGCATTGTTACCGTGCTTATTTTAAATGATGTTTTTCAATGCTAATCGAGGCACTGTTGCCAAAGGGGGCCAAATGAGAGACTTTAGTTGCTTTGTGGAGTACGCTGAGCAGTTTTACAGGCAAAGCAAACTAGAAATTGAGACTATCTGAAATACAGATAAAAATAAGTGTGGGCAGGCATTCTCTTAAGAGTCTGCACACAAATATGCCAGTCCAGGCAATAAATCCTGTGCTCTTAGCATTCCCTGTGACTTGAAAATATATTGGAAGGTTACAGATGTTTAGAACAAGTCAGCTGTACATATTTCACTATAGCCTTGGTCTCAAGGAGAAAAATGAATCTCTGTGTCTCATCTGTAATTTGAAATGTGTTCCTTGTTGACAGGAGATGCTCCTTTCCAGTGTCAGATGTGTCCTGCTAAATTTAAAATCAACTCGGACTTGAAGAGGCACATGCGTGTGCATTCTGGTGAGAAGCCTTACAAATGTGAGTACTGTGAGGTCCGGTGTGCTATGAAAGGAAACCTGAAATCACACATCCGTATAAAACACAGCATGGAAAATACTCTCAAGTGTCCAGAGTGTGAGTTTCAGTGTGGAAACAAGACAAGCCTTCGACACCACATAAGAACTCATCAGCCCGAGCAGCCAGTGAAGTGCTCAGAGTGCAACTACTCTTGCTCCAACAAGGCAGCTCTGAAAGTGCACGAGCGAATTCACTGCAAAGATCGGCCTTTCAAATGTGAGTTCTGCAGCTTTGATACCAAGCAGCGGAGTAACCTGACGACTCACGTGAGGAAAGCTCATGGAGACAAAGTCAAGACCAAGAAGCAAACTGTGGAGAAGAAGGAAGGAGATAAGCCGAAGCAAGGCGGCTCCAGGCAGGTTGCCAGATTAGATGCCAAGAAGGCGTTTAAGTGCGATCTGTGTGACGCTTCCTTCGTCCGAGAAGATTCTCTTAGGAGTCACAAGAAGCAGCACAGCATGTACAGCGGATCTAAAAACAACGAGCTGGCTGTCCTGCAGCTCCAGATGGATCCCAGTCGACAGACCAGTGCCCCGATTACGGTCAGCCACCTCCAGGTCCCGATTCAGGCTGCTCAGGTTTCTCCATACAATGAGGGAAGGGTCAAAATCATTGTGGGTCACCAGGTCCCTCAGACCAACAGCATAGTGCAGGCTGCATCTGTGAACGTCGTGCCCCCTGCGTTAGTCAGCCAGAATCAGGAGGAGCTCCCTGCCAACAGCCGCCTGCAGCTTCTGGGCCAGGTCAGCTTGTTGGCCCCGCCGCCGCCTCCCATCTCTCAGAGTGAAGCAGGGCCTGTGGCCCAGCCAGCAGTTCTTCTCACAACCCATGACCAAAGTGATGGAACTGCTTTACATCAGACTCTGATTCCTGCTGCCACTGTCAGCGGCCACGAGGCTTCAGGAAACCAAGCTTTCATCACCAGCTCTGGAATCAGCTGCGCTGACTTAGAAGGCCTTAATGCTTTGATACAAGAAGGAGCAACAGAAGTGACTGTGGTTAGTGATGGAGGTCAGAGCATTACAGTGTCCACTTCAGCCCCCCCTCCCATTTTCTCCTCATCCTCTCACACAGAAGCCCCTAAGCAGACCTACTCCATCATTCAGAGTGGAGCCCATACAGCTTTACTGTGTCCAGCAGACTCCATACCAGATTAGCCACAAAGCAAATTTCAGCAGAAATGCATAGGCTGTAAGTGAATGCAGAACTTGTCCTATAAAGCCGAATACTCACATACACATCTTACTTGTCTGTACGTGGAAGCATACACCTTGTATGTGGAAAAGAGGTGCGTGTATTTATGCGCCTCTATTGAAATAGAAGGGTATGTCCTTTGTAAAATGTGTTGCATATTTCACTATCAGTAAGCTTCCTTGGAGATGGTTCTCATATTGTGCTGGCTAAAGTAAGAGAACATCACCTGATGATGAATTATCTTCACATCAGATTTCTTTCCTTTATACACCAAAAGATGCAGGAATTAGATGATCCAAGCCACCCCAAAGTACATTTCCAAGTAAGGCCTGTTCCGATCGCATGCTGTGTGTGCGTTGGCTGGATGTGGCTGGTAGCTGATCTGTAAGAAATGTCTACAACCAGGACTAATGCAGGCCCAGCGTAGGTTATGTGACCTATTCCTTAGTATCAATAGAAGCTGGTAGCATGTGATGCTTGATTTGGAAGTTCTTATGCAGAAGACCATGTTAATTGTTTTTAGAAGGCAAAAGAATTGTCTGCTCATCACAGATTGCTAAATTTGTCAGCAAGATCACTGCTGTGAATCTTACGTGTGGCACAATGATCTGTGTCAGTTACCTGTGTTTTAAACAGAACAACCACAAATATATTTTTTACAAATGCTGCTTAAGTTTTGTTTTATTTGGCTGGTACATGTTGAAGCTGCATGGGTGGAAGCAGTCCTGTCCACTTCGACACTGTTCTTTTCAAGTTAAAGGGGAAAAAGGAAGAAAGCGAATTCAATCACTTAAAACATATAAAAAGATTCTAATCCAGGGTTTGCAGCTCTAGCATTGCATCACAAGATGGTAATTCATCATTAAATGATGTGCATATCTAGAATGAATGCTGGGCTGTATTTTGTATGATACAACATTAGTCCTATTTGACAGGTGTTCTTGTAGCCAGTGATACCATCGCTGCAGTGTTATCCAGCTGAAAGCAGACTCTCAGCTTGGGAAAACAGTCAGCTCTATCGGTCGCTGGTCTGCAGAAATGAAGGATGGTTTCACAGCCAGGCAGTGTCCCAAGGACGGTTGTTAACATGCATGAGGGCTGGGGAGAGGCTGTTATCAAAACTAGCTCTGAGATTCCCTCTTGGGGAATCAAAGTAAAATTTTACGGTATTTGCTAGTGGAAGGCATTGAGTGATTGCTTTATGTTAGAGACGTGCTTGGGAAACTTCCAAAGATATAATTAGGGCACTTTCTGAACTGGTCTTGAGGTTTTTTTGCTTTTTTTGTTTTCCAGCCTTTATTTTGGGGGGGGGGGGGAGGTGCTCCCTGCTGCTTCCCTCTGTGGGTTATGGACTTGGTGTACAGTGACGGCTTTCAGCTCTACCATACAAATAGGAAAATTCCATCATAACTTGCAAGGACAGGTTGTTCTTAAAAATGTGTTTTTTGTTCAAAGGTTGCTTAAACTTGAATTCTCCAGAAATGCTGTCTTCATTATTGATGGGAAATAGTATTTTTGGAGATCCATTCTGCTTGCCTAATCCTTCGTTCAAAATTCATCCTCTTTTAGAACAGAGGAAAAATACTTTCCAAATAATCAACGGTTTTTGTTTTCTGATCTCTGATGTGAACTGCCTGCAGTGTGTCCTTCCGCTTACAGGGGCCAGGGTAGACCACAGTCAGAGGAAAGATGATTCAGGAATGCTTAATTAGAGGTGCCATTAAAGACATGATTCTTTCCTAGCCCTGTGTTGTATTTGAATTGAAGTGGCACAGCAGCAGCTCTTGGCTGTTAACCTGTCTCCAAGCACATGCATACGTACATGCACGATTTAAACCATCGGGCTGTGGACAGTTTCTGTGCCCTGGTCCAGCAGTTGCTGTAAACATTAGCAAAAGGTTGGTGTTCCTTCACTCCTGGGTACATCCGAATTCCCGGGCAGGGTTTCCTGCAGTATTTTCTGTCACCAACTATAGGTGGTGCTAGCGATCCAGATAAATGCGAAGTGCCGTCTGTTCTCCTTGATGGTATCCCTCCTGTTAAACAGTTCCCTACTTTTAACTCTTCCCTGGGTACAGGTGGTAAAAAATACTTCAGAAACCGCTTTTATCAGTTTTGGAAAGCATAGGTGTGAGCATCCACTTAGAAAGTACAGTTTTCTACTGTTAGTATCTTACAAAGCAGAATTGCCATCTCATAATTTAACATAAACTGATAATTTTTGACTCCCTGATGATTGGTTTTGGCCTGTACGTATTTTGCAGTTGCAGAATTGCAGTACAGTGCAAGAGTGATTAAAAACAAAAAAAAATGAGATTTTCACAAAGCTGTGGCTGGAATTGCACTTAATCTGAGTTTGCACTGGGCCAGCAGACCTGTGCTCAGGGATGCAGCAGCACATGCAGGGATCTCATCTTCAATCTCATGTCACACTTAATGTTGCACAGTTCTTACCTGCAGTTCAGTTTCAAAACAAAGAAGACATGTTTACCTTGTAACACGGAAAGCTGCAGATTTGTCATGTTGTAAAGACTTGCCTTCATTCTGCCGCTGTGTGCTGCTGAGACAAACAGGAAAGATAACAAATGGTGTGAATGAATAGACAAAGCTTAGTGCTGCTTCTTCAGCATTGTTCAGCTGATTGCATTATGTTTAAGTGAACAAACAAAGAGTTCCTCCCTCCACCCCAAAAAATAGAAGTGATAAGCAAGGCTGAATTGGGAGCAATTTTCAGTTTTCTGTTTTGTTTGACAGTAATGGTCTTTGTGCTCTGGAGCTGGGATAAGCAGATTGTTTTAATCTCTAAAGTTCATTTAATGCATTCTTCATATTATCAACAGATCTGTCCCTTGAGAGAGCATGGTAATTCATAACAAGTGTCTCTTGTGGAGCTTGCTTTCAGGCACGTGGTAAATAAGTTGTATTTCCTCCCAGAGTTCTGCCACAGCCATGGAGCTCTGTAGCAACTTGTTTCTTTCCAGGAGAAAATATTCGGATGGGTTTTGTTCCTGTTACCTCAGGATCTCCATGCCTTGCCTGGTAAGCACCAAGATGTGCTCTGCACAGAGCGAGCAAACCAGGCTGCAGGCTGGGAGCTCACCCACACTGCACAAAATGGGTGATGCTTGCACTGCATTGCACTGAGCTGCCCCTGAGAGCAAAATGTGCAACTAAATAGGCCACAGTATGTGCCTTCCACAGGTTCACTGTTGTTTTTTCTCTACAAACTGTCCTCCTTAAGCAGTCTGCTTGTGGGATCCCAAGTGAGAATTGCAGGGTGTTACAGCTCCTTGTTTTCTGAGCATCTCTGACTGCATAAAGAAACTGAGCTAACAGCACGAATGGTGGCAGCTCACAGCTGACATGGTGTGCTGTGGTGTGCATGCGCTTCCAGGTGAGCAGCCCTCTGCTCTTTCTGCCCTTCCAAACGTGTTATCTGTCGTAGTCATTACTCCACCTCGCTGCTCTTCATAACCAGCCCGAGGCATCGCGTGGGCAGAGGCTGCTTCCCTGCAGTGCTTGCTAAATGTGCTTGCTTGCTCGTGAGGCAGAAGCGTGCAGGAGGAAGAGCAGCGATTTGGCCTTCACTGCCTTGAGTTGTGGTGGCTGTGTGCTCCTGCACTGCATCTACAGAAGGACCCGGCGCTGAGCTGTGCCCATAAACCAGCAGCACCTGGCCCTGGTCAGTGTGACCAGTGTAATGTGGTTGTGATAGATAACTTAAGGAAGTGCCATTTGCACCAAGACGGCACATTTCCTGCTGGATCTTGGCACCCATCTGTCCCGTGTGTGGGGGTGGTGCAGGGGGCACTGAGCAGTGCTCCAAGGGGTGGGATGAGAACAAATGAGGGCTTGGCCTGCAGCTCGTTCTGTGAGGTCTGGGGGAGACCAGAAGTGTATGGGATGCATCAGCTTTGCGATTAAAAAATTACCATCAGAGTATTCCCCAGTCATTCTGGCAGAGCTGTCTCTTTATTGCTGCTATTTGCAGTGGAAAGCACCTTCTGCTGTGGGGTTTGAAGTTGTTCTTTAAAAGTGATGGAAGCAAGCCCAAACATACCTCTTAGACACGTGTTGTGTGTGATGTGTGTTCTGACTTTGGGTTATTTGTGCCTGTATGGTCTGTCATCCCTCTTGCAACCTGATGCTCTGATGTCTGTAAATACATTGTTGTATCCCCAGCTTCTCTGCAGCTTCAGGCCCATGGCTGGGAGCCCTGCTGGCCGCCTGCATCTCCACGTGGAGAACCTTCAGCCTCCCTGGTCAGATTCCAAGAAGAGAAACCAATATTGTTAAGAGAAACTGATGTCTCCTCTCACCCAAATGACCTTTCAGAAGGCAGCAGAAGTTTCTCTTTGACCTGAGGAAATAACAGCTCAGGTATCACTGTGAATTAAAAATCTGAGTGGGAAAGCTTTTCTCTCTCAGGTATTCAGTTCTGCCTTTGCTTTTATTCCAGTTCCAGACATGGGGAAGGGCTCATAAAACACATGAGATTTGGTTACACAGCCGTCTTTCATCTTTTAGAGACTTCACGATGTTGTAGGAAAGGGTTTGGGGAAAGAAAAAGAAAGACAGAAAGACAAAGCGAAGGGTTTTTTAATGCCCTGCAGTATTACAGTGCTGTATAACTTGTATGTGTGGGTCCCATTGCCTGCTGCTGAGTGCTCTGATGTAACTTCTTCCATCAGCTTCAGGAGTCAGGGCTGTGTAAGGAGCTGCACAGAGCTGCAGTCCGGCCCTGCAGGGGCTGCTCTGCCTGTGGGAGCTGTGCAGGGAGCAGAGGGTTGATGCAGGCAGAGCTGTGCTCTGACAGACCTCTAGCAGTTTTCTTTTGCTCACAAAGTGGAAACGTAGCGAACCTGGAAATCCCTGGACCTTTTTAGATGTCAGCTTCTAAAGGAAATTATCCACCCCCACATCTTAACGCAGATGCAGCTCTGTATTTCCAAAGGGTGCCTCTGCTTACTGGCTGTATTTACTGTGACACGAATGTGTTTCTGTGGGAGCGGGGCTGCTGGGTGCCCCAGAGAAGTGATGCACCTGAGGGGTGCAGTGAGGCTGAGCACAGCTGCGGTACCTCCATGCTGAGAGATGTGTGCTGGGCTGGGCACAGCCACCCCGTGGCCTTGAGGGAATCGGGAGAATGGGGATGCATGGAGCTGAACTGCGCGATGCAGAACAGACACAACGAATAGATGAGAGTTCTTTGTGAGGGATGCCTTTTTATCCTGATAAGGGAGGGGGGCTGCAAATGGTGGCACTGTGTCAGGCCAACCAGGCGAGGTGCCGTGTGGTAGTAAAGCAGAGGAGGTACTGGCCGTGCACCTTGTTTTTAAGCTCCAACAGGACCCATCAGCTTACTGCTGCTCTCTTTGGTTCTGCAGGCAGATGGGGTTGTAAGGATGTTTCCCATTTTTGCTTCCCGCTCTTTCTAAAAAACTTCCTGATTTGTTGTGTGTATGAATCAATGTTCCTAAACAACGTTAATGTTTCCTTAGTTGTAAAACCATCAGATCAGCCACGGATATAACTTCATTGGATTTTCGTGATTCTTTTTGTCTTTTTTTTTTTTTTTTTTTTTTTTTAAGCCCGCCAGCAGAATTGCTTTTTGGTGATGACTCCGCTTGAAAAGTGCTCTGCGGGGGCCCATTCCCAATTGATTATCTTTCAGGGCTAATAGCTTCAAAGGCTGTTTGGTGGACAGTCCAGTTTTACATTTAAATGTAAATCTTGATAGCCTTGACAGACTGATGATCAGAAAAAAAGGGAGGAAAAACAGTAAAATAAATGTACAGCTGGTATAACTTTCACCAACTCCTCCAGGGGCAATTGTAGTAAAATTAAAATGGTTACAGTTTGACAAAGCTCTTTATAATGGATGGTGAGTGCGAACTTTCCTCTAAAGGCCCGGCATTAATAAGTCGCTAACTGCCGTGCCAGCCCCAAAAGTTCAGTACAGTGTCAGCGGCTCCCGGTTGTGTGAATTCGTTGGGATTCAGGAGGGGGAGTTCAAAGCGTTGGGGCCGCAGGGGTGAAGCGGGGCTGCGGCGCAGGGAGCGCCGGCCGTGTGTGAGGCGGGAGCTGGCGGCGCAGCGCGGCGCTGCGTGCAGGCGGGCGGCTGCGGCTCCCCGTCGCTGCGGCTCCCCGTCGCTGCGGCTCCCGTCGCTGCAGGGCGCTGTGCGTGCAGGTGCAGCAGGGCTGAGCCAAGTGCCAGCGCAGGTGAAGGGCAGCCTGGCTTCCGGCAGTCCTGCGCTCTGCCGAGGGGCTCCAGACCAAAGGCGGGGGGTGCGGGGGGGTGCAGGCGGAGGATGGTCTTACGGTGCTAATCCAGCTCAGGGGTGCTTTTATCGCTGGCCTCGTGAAGCGCTTACTGGGGGTTTGGGCAGGGAGAAGATTAGATGGAACAGATAGCGCAGTGTTATCGGTGAGTTCTGTAGTTCAGCTCTAAGGGATGAACGCGTGCCCAGCTGATGCTAAACGAGACGAAGGAAAGAAGTGCAAGGAATTGGTCAGGAAAGCAGATAATTTGGGTGGCTGTTACAGAGATGGGATCCGCGGCCCTTCGGTGGCCGCATCTCCTCGTGCACAAACAGGTGGTAATGCTATCAATGTGAAGTTCCCTCCGTGCTGCGTTTAAAAGCAAGCTCCTTTTATTCCAGCTTCCACTGCAATCTGCTATAAATTCCTACTTTATAACACCGACCCAACATATAAATTGCTGAGTTCAAAAGAAAAGCCTTTTTTGGAGGAAGGGGGGAAAGGAGTAAGCGCAGTGTGTTGTAAAAGCTAAGTGGTTTTATTGGCACTTTAAAATACCCTTCTATGCTGAACTCCATCAGCTCTGATTATATATAAATCCAGTAGTTAAGTATTAAAAATGTGTGTCAATAGTTGTACTGACACCACGGTTTGTCCTTTCTGTGCCAGAGATCCCAAGAGGCTCCGCTGGCAAACTCTACCGCTGTGTCAATGGGATCAGCTCACTGTTTGCTCAGTACATTGATATGAGGTTCCATCTCAGTTATTTAAATTAAAAACCGTCATTTGTCAACCATAAAAACGCTCAGACATTCTGCACTCACACACCTCCACTGGTGCCCGGTTGTGCTGCCATGCCCTGTGTGTGAATCCGCCTGTCCTGTCTGTGCTTGCTTAGTTTCAGATCGCATGTTCTCAGATTCGCAAGCAGGAGGACTGTTAAATTAAATGCCGATGTTTATTCTGAACGGATCTGAGCTCTGCAGCCGCACAGCAGCAATGTTGCTGGTTGCCAGCTGTGACCCAGCAGCGCCCGCTTGCAAACGCTCTGAGCAACAGCAGTGCTCTGGTTCTTCTCTTTGTACCAAATGCAGCGAATATAACATAGCCAGTTCTGTGAGTAGCCTTAAGATGTCACTAACTGACTTGGCCTTGGCTTTTTGCTGCTGCCTTGCAGCAAAGCTCAGGCTAGAGGAGCGGAAATTGGCTGTTATTTTTAACACATCTCCCCCTCCCACAGTGAGTGACAGACAAGGTGCTGATGTCAATTGGCTAGTGTTACAAGCATTAATTAAGTCAACTAAAAGTCCTTTTAGTTCCTATTTCCTTCTGCAGGGACAACCAACCTGCAGAGGGGAAGTGCAGGAGGAGAGGACAGAGCTGGGTGTGCTGGGGCACCGCAGGGCTGCACTGAGTGCTCACGTATTGGGAGCACTGTTATGTATTGCAGTGTTTGGGTCTTTTTTGCCCTTTGCTTGCATTTGATCCTGGCCGTATTGCAGGCCTTTCGAATACAGAGTCATGATGGCTTTTCAATTTCCACACTCGTGCTGGCACCCTGTAAGGATGGGTGTAAGCAGGGGCTGGGAACAGGCCGTGGTGTAGGAGCAGCAGCTCATATCTGCTCTGAAGTGCTCCTGTGGGATGCTGTGGGGCAGCTGGGTGCCTGGCTGAGCATCCAGTCAGCACACAGCTAGCACAGCTCGCGCGGCTCCTTGTCCCTCGAGCTGCTGCGTGGCCAGGGCACAGCTCTGGTAACATCCACAGGTGTAAATCCCTGCACACAGCATTGAATTAGCACTCCACTTTGCAGCTGCAGTGATCTAATGTTGTAGTTAAGCAGCTGATGTGATAACCAGTGCCAGGTCTTGCACTCTGATTCTCTTTGTTCCTCTGAGTGTAGTTAGTGCCGTACTACAAGAGACCACGAGCAGCTTCCATTGGCCTTCAAGTCAGACCTGTAGCAGCCTCACACTGATATCCAGCCAGCAGGGAGAGGTGCCAGGGCTGTTCTGTTCAGTATCTGGGCACTGCAAAGGCAGGGGAGCAGCACAGAGTTTTGAGTCCATTAGGACTCTGATGTCCCTTCAGCACGTGGCAAACAACCTGGGGAAAATGTTCCATCTCTCCGTTCTTTTGTCTGTCTCTGTGTTGTTAAATACATACTGTATTTCTGTAAAGCTGTCCGTTGTGTCTGGTTGGATGCTATAGTCTGAGCTGACTTTGTACCAAACTGCTCACTGCTGTCCAGCCAGTGCTGCATAGTGTGAGCGACTCTGTTCTCTGTCTTTTATTTTGATAAGTAAAATATGTATTTGTTTTCCAGTCGTAAGGCATACTGCACTGAAATGCACATTTCATCAGGGAGAGAGAGATGGTGGGCAGCGGGGAGGGGCTGCACCCCTTTTTAATGGGGACGAACCCTAGTTTGTGCATTAGGGAAATGAGAAAAAAAAGAGTCACTTTTATTTTATCACACTTTGAAGTTTCACTCCACAAAAGTTGAGATCTCCAATAAATCAGTGTATTTGCTTTTTATAAGCTTCCTTGCCTTTTTTCTTTTTTTTTCTCTTATAATAATGACTGGTAATTGGCAGGCAGCGTGGCAAAGCACAGCAAGGAGGGTACAGCTTCGGGTTGTAGCAGCTCTGATTCAAGGTTTACTACTCTACCATGCCTTCATGAACCTTTTTGTGACCCCAAACGAGTTACTCCCATCTCACTATTCTTCCATTTCCTCTTTCTGTAAAATGATATTAATAGCACTTTGGCTGCAGAGCAGGTTTATTGTACAGGGCTTAATGAATGTTTGTCTCCCTCTGATTGAGATTCTTTCCTGCTGGGGGCAAGAATTTTAAGCAGGTTGATTAAATGTAAAAGGGTTTTAACTCTGAAGTCGCTATTAAAAGCAGAAGGAATTATTTCTTAGAGAATTTTTAATTTGATAGAATTCTCTAAAACACAGCAGCTTCAGTTCTTTTGTTATTTGGCGACTTCAGCTTTCCTTCTCATGGGAATCCTGCGAGATGAATGCTCCGACTTCTGAAATGACCCAAGGCAAAACCTGGACAGGCAGTGCTGCCTGCCCCGAGGAGCAGCAAATCACAGCGGTTCCGTGGTCAGCAACGTGCTGCTGCTGCAGCACTGCACGTGGAGTTCTGGAGTTATGGGAAGAAAATCAGTGTGCGTGGGCAGAACCGATCCCCATCCCGGGAGAGGGAGGCTGTGCTGTAGGTACAACGTTCTGGATGAAACCTCCATGGCTGTGCGAGGGCTCCCATGCAAGCAGGAGGCAGCCAGGCAGCCCTGGAGCTGGAAGGGAAGCCTGGTGTGTTTGCAGCTGTGGTCAGGCAGGGGCTGAGCACCTCAGAGCCCCTCTGCTCAGCACAGCTGTGTGCTCAGAAGGCAGCTGGAAGGAACCTGCTGCAGGAGCTGAACACAGCTCTCGACACGTCTGCAAACTGCCCAGCACTGTGCTTATAGGTACTGCATTCTCCAAAAGACCACCTCCATAACAATAAAGCCATCTTTATCACAGTAATAAAAGTGTAACTGCAGAGTCCTATCTTGCTTCTGTGATGTGAGCGTAGGAAACCGTAAATGTTCCCTAAGCTTTCAGGAAAGCTTCAAGACGTCCCCTAGAAGCTGAGTGTCTTCATCCCTTTCTGGAACCAGCTCCCATTGACTGAGAAGTGAAATGGAGTTCTCAAACATGCATGCATTGGCTGTTTTCCTACTTGTTTCTGCTGATGTCCCTAATTGATGACGGGCAGAAAATTGGTGTTTTGTAGGCAAGTCCCACAGGCAGCTCTGCAGGACTCAGCAGGCGTTGTGTGCGCTGTGCGAAGGCAGCAGGGACACGAATTCAGTCTTGGTGTGGTGAGGGTATGGATGTGCTGAGGGTTACACCGAGCGGCGGGGCAAGAATTGAGGCAGCAGGAGAGGCAGAGCAGCGGTGCTAAGGGGTGGTGGCCAGAGACAGCAGGCTGATAAAGCACAGCACTTCCATCATCATACAAACGGGGCTTCAAGTCTCCTCTTCCTTCTGATGTGTGGAAAGCAGCGGTGCTGGTTAGTAACACTCAGGGACAGTTCTGCTTTTCTCTGAAAATGGAGCGTGTGGAGCCTCTCCCCTGAGCCGTGTGATGTAACTGCTGATATCCACAGCTTTGTAGCTAAGAAAATAAATTCTCGTGTTCCCCATGTTACAAACATGGGCAGCTTTATAAGCTAGGTGAAGTGAGGAAAGTGCAAGGGAATGTATAAGGGAAGATTTTGCCTACAGTGCACAAATGGATGGCAAGTCTTCCTTTTTTTTTCCCACTTTGCTTTGATTCAGTGACCTCACATTTACTCCTATACCCAATCTGCCTCTGCTGCTCAAGATACCAGCTGCAGAATAAATGGATGAATGCTGGGAGTCAGCACGATGACACGGGAGCTGTGGATTTATGGCACACCGATGGCCCTGCTGTAAAGCAGCCGCACATCCTCTGCCCTCCCACCTCAGGGACACAGAAATGGCAGAAATTACTGAAATCATCTTCCATTGTTAAAGCAATGAAGCGAACAGCTTTGTGCGATGATCTGCACACACCTGGGAGGTGGTGGCTTTAGAGACTGCCATAAAATCTAACGGTGCCAGTTTTGCTGGGCTTTGGATGACAAGGATCAAATCAGACTCAATTCAGTGAGAAGACTTTTCAGGTTTTAAATGAATTGACTGCTTGTGTACCTGCTTAAGTCAGATACAAGTAGTATTGCTGTTTCTGTTCTGCAATGAAACGTGAGGTCAAACAGTTTGGGGTCAGTTTAATCCTCCTGATGTTGGACATTCACACCGTGCCCATGCTGGAGGTGTGACACCGGGAGCATGAAACCTCCCCAAAGAAATGCGGGTTTCGTGGAGCATTGGCTGTGAAGGGGTAATGTTGGTGATCGCTTATTGAAACTTGATCAGAGCCCCGTATCAAGTTTGGGATGAACTACAACCAAACTGACGCTGCCCTCTGGATAACTTGCAGTGAGAGGTGCGGGTTGCTCTGACAGCTGAATTCACAGCTTGTGCCGTGGGTTTGTTCTTCTGTTTTGGTCTCCCTGACATTTTGGCACAGTTATGTAATAGAACCAAGAATCTGGCCCAAGTAAGATGTGTTTAATACCCAGAAAACTGTGTTATGTTCTCTCTCATCTGTTGTGGGGATCTTTCAGCATCAGTGCAAACTGTGTGCATAGAGGTGCATGCAAACAAAGGCCACACAACAATCATTTCAGAACTACATTTTTTCCCATAATTTCAAGCTTTTTCAGGTTGTTGTGGAGTTGTTAGAATCTAAAGGTACATGCCATCTTTTTAGCATCCTTCTCTTGCTATTCAGTTTTTCGTATGCCTGTAGAATGGCTGTGCCTTGTTAATTACCACAGTAGTTGTTTAGGGGGAAACAACACGTCCATAGAGAGACCTTAATAGAAGTTCTTAGTCCAAGTTCACTAAAGATGTGTTTTCAGGCATATTTCTTTAGAAAAACAGCCCATATCTGTGGTTTTCTGTGTCCACATACACATCCCTGTGTTTCTGCTGCCGTTCCCTCTCCACTTATTGCATTCTCAGCCCTTCTCTTCCATCAGAGGCAGCAATCAGAAAAAGCTGTCGTTGCCCCCCCAGGTTCTCCTGGGCTAATTATCCCGATGATTAAAAGAACAGCTGAGTGGAATCAGAACGCGTTCCCAGGGCCGACGCACCCAGCTCAGCCGTTTGGTTTACCTCGATGAATTTAGCAAACGAAACTCCTGTAAGCCCGCATAACGCGTGCCTGCACACGGCTGCGGGTGCCCCGCGCTCCCGGAGAACCCGGCGGCGTAACAAAGGCTTTTGGGCGGAAAGTGTTTCTGAGTGCAGACCCGTCTTCTGTCGGGCGCACGGACGGCACGAGGCGACGCTGCCCCGCGGGAGGAGCGCCTTCATTTCCGTGCACGAGAAAAGCGGCCGCCGCCGTCGGTGCTCCTCGGGGAGGTGAGTCGTGTGTTCGCACAGCGCGCGCACCGCCCTCAGGCTGCGCTGCGCGACGGCGCTCACCGCACCGCCCGGGAGAAGCTCTCGCAGGCTCTGAGGAGCTTCCCTCGGTGTCACGGCCGTTCCTTTCCCTTCTGTCGCTTCCCTCCATGACGGACGTTTATCCACCTCGTCTGTGGAAACCAGTGATGAAACCGACGCGTTTCTATTTTATCTCTGCAATTGCTGGCAGGAAAAAAAAAAGATATATAAATATATATATATATATGTCGCAGTCCGTTTAGCGAGGCTCAAACCACAAAACCTCGTACAACCGAACACAAAACCACCCCAGGTCTGCACGGGGAGGTTTCCGCGGCTCGGAGGCGGACCTGGCCGTGCCGTGGGACCGCCCGGAGCGGCCCGCAGAGCTCAGCCACCGGTGGTTTAAATCTTCACTACTTCATCTCTTTCTTTGCTGCTTGGAATGCTATTGATACCTCCTTTGTCTTTGTAATTGTTTTAATTAGCCACCCACCATGGGCCCCTGACAGTGCTTGTGATAGTGTGCTGGGGCAGCCCAGCAGGGCGGCGCGGCCGTTAACTCCAGCGATAGGCAGCGATAGGCAGCGATAGGCAGCGATAGGCAGCGATAGGCAGCGATAGGCAGCGATAGGCAGCGATAGGCAGCGATAGGCAGCGATAGGCAGCGATAGGCAGCGATAGGTGAGAGCCGTAGACGGCCATCTCTGGGAGGCGGTACGGCAGCAGCTGATGTCACACACTGCGTGCGGAGCGGGGCAGCAGCGGCTGGTCCTTTCACGCAATGTCTGCAGCAATTAGGCTGATATTTATGTCGCCTACTGTACTCCCAACTCTGCAGATCTCTCTTTGGCGGTATTTGTTCTTGCTGACCACATCCTGCTTTTGTAAATGAAAATCTGAAGGTCAATTACGATGCAGATCTGCAACTCATTAGCAGAAAGCTTTGGTATTGATGCCATCTGAAGACAACTCTGGCATTTAACTTGTGGGAGCTTCTGGCAGCGTGTGCATTTTCTGGGGTAAAACAGCAAAACCCAGGAGTTTGTTTTGACATTGTTGTATTGGTTATCTTCAAAAATGTCGATTTCCTCCGTAGTGCAGTTTTTGCTTCTCTTTTTCTCAACATAATTTTGTGCCTGGGGTAAAGGTGTGTGAATAGAGCTGTGCTTTGAGAAAGCACGAGATTCCTTTGAATTTTGTTTGTTCAAATGAGCCCGAGGTCAGTCCCTGCCAATTACTGCCCCACTTCAGCTGTTCTCCGGACATTAATAAAAGCGTCTGCTTTACTAAACAGGAATCCAATTCTGTGCTTTTAAAGCAAAGATCGTTGCTGTTGCTTTCCCCACTGTATTTAATTCCTACCTTGTTACCCTACTTGTTTCATTTTATTGGTCTCCTTAACAAACATCTGTGCTAAAACATCATGTTGTGACTCAGTGGGCCAGACTGAAATCATTCTCCACTGGGACAGAGCAGAAAGTAAATCCTAGAGGCCTGGGAATCCCAGTGTTGTGTGAACCTGAAGGCACTGCTGATTTTTGGTGTGGCCAACTTTTGCACTTCTCTGCATCCCTCTGCCACAGGGGAAAGGTGTGCAGCAGAGGAAGGCTCTGAGATGGGCTCTGTGCCTTAAAGGAGATGTGAACTGTGACTGTTTTGGAGAGGAGCTGAAATGCAAACTGGTGTGTTCCCTGCAAGCTAAAGGGAAACTTAGCTGGGGGAAAGCAAAGGGAGGAAGGGGCATCACCAGGTACAAATCGTTGCACGCTGAGCTGAGACCTTAAATCAAGCGGTATTGCCCCTGGAGTGGGGGGCTGCATGGAAAGTGATTCTGTTCCTTCCACGGTTCGCAGCTCAGCGTTCCAAGGTAAATTACCACCCTTCTCTATTTCTGTTGTTCCTGCTGTGCTGTTGGGCAATGGGCTCCAGCCCAGCCGTGCTGGGGGTGCGATGCCTTCTGGGTTCTGTGAGTGCTGGGAGTCCAACGTGTGTCAGCCAG
The DNA here is from genome assembly GCA_035772895.1 of Perdix hodgsoniae. Taxonomy (NCBI): domain Eukaryota; kingdom Metazoa; phylum Chordata; class Aves; order Galliformes; family Phasianidae; genus Perdix; species Perdix hodgsoniae. The sequence goes on along the minus strand of JAPSGF010000017.1, from coordinate 10,728,557 downwards.
ACCACTGTAACACAGCACGTGGAGGGGGAAAAGAGAAAACCCAGCCAATGGGGAGGATTAGAAATCCCTGCTGCCACAAAAGGAGTGAAGGAAGGCCTTTACACTGTCTTGCCATAGTTTTCCTATTTGGCCTTGGGCAATAACACAGCCCACGATGTGCTCCTGTCACCCCTCAGAGAAAGTGGGTACAGATCTTTTTTTGCTTTTCCAGACTGTTGCAGGGCTAGAAAGACACTAAGGACTGCAGGGAGCTGGGACTTTGCTGCTGGGGTTGAATAGCAGGGAATGAGCAGATATCTGATACCAGTGCCTGCCTGCCTGGTACAGGAAAAATACCTTATTTGTGGCTATACCCATTTGTTATCTTAAAATAGAGATGTGAATAGCTGAGGCAGGTAATGCTTGCTGAACTAATATTTGTATGCATATTGAGGTATTTCTGAGTTTCAATCAAAAATAGAGAAATATCACAGACGTCTTTGCTTCATGAAATCATTGCACTCACAGACTTCGATTTTTGAGTTTCCAAAGTCTCCCAGTTGCTTTGAGTTATAATGCGCATCAAAATAAATATGTGCATCATGGCTTGAAGTCCTCACTAGAAAAGGGGTTCTGGAATGTGCTTAACCTGAAATGCTCAGTTTTGTGCTGCTAAATGCTCAGGCCTGTTATTGATGGCCCTGCTGTATGGGCTGCCAGCAGTAGCTGCGGACTGGGGAGGTCAGGGTGCCCTTCATGGGGACATGGGTGGACGTGGGGTCATTCTGGGATGTGGGCACAGTGGGGTGGATGCTGCTTCTCCTCTACTGGAGAAGCAAACAGCTTAAACCACTCTTGATTCCATGGTGGGGAAGTGATCTCTTGTACCTGGAGCACTGAGGGAGCTCTTGGTAAACCTGGGCAGAATGGCTTCATTTCTGGAATTGCAGTAATAGATGGCATGGATAATGCTATTAACTTCTTACACAGAAATTCCTGTAGTCATGCACTTGCTAAAAGGCAGTTTGAGTGTAAACAACTCATTGTAAAGGTTGGGTGATTATATCCTGGTTTCCATTCGGAGGTAGATGGAGAAATGTTTACATCTCCTATAGGTATGGCTGATGTGCAGAACAAACAGAAAAATATTTTACTGGGTCAGCAGGTTACTTAGAAATGTGTGGCAAGGTTAATCCCAAAGCTTCTGTCCTTCTGAAGTGACTATTGGTATTTATGTATTCATAACCCTGGAAAAATCATACAGACCTTTCCCCCGCTCCAGGAAGTCATGCTCCTGCATTTACCTGTTACAAATGGCTAACTAAAGTAACCCGCAATTTTTATGACCTCTCACTGCACTTTGAAATGAGATTTTTGGGTGTTTTTTTGTTGTTGTTGCTGTCGTTTCGTTGTTCTTTGAGAGCACTTGGTGAAGTATTACTTTCTGCTCAGGTGTAACTGAAATCTTGGGTCATCCATTCAAGAATGTTGTTGCCTACAGGATATTAATTGCTTCTCAAACCGTAGAACTATTCCAACTTCCAAAGGTTAATGAAGCAGATAGATTTAGGACGTGTTCCTAACCACACGGGTTATCCTCCCTTCCAGAAATACGACACTCACTGGAGATGGGTCATTCATTTTTATTGTTTAAAACGTAACGAAGCATGGCACTTATAATCCTCTGGCTGGGAACATCTTACTTGTGGAAAATAGAGGCCGCAGTACGTGCTGCTTTTATGGGTGTTAGCCCTCCATCCACGTTCCCATTCCGGACTGCAGGCACAGAGATGCGTGTTGCAGCTCGAGGGGCTGGGAGCTTCTGAACCTGCGCTGATTTGAGCAAATGGAAGAGGTGCCGTGTGCGGCTGTGCCAGGCGGTCAGCACTTGGGAAAGGCAGCTGGTTCAGCCCTGCAGGAACTGAACGCGTCTGTTTGCTTTGCTTTCAGGCTCAGCCCTCCTGCAGCACAGCACTCGGGGCTGCGTTGCACTGGGTTGACACAAACTTGCTTTTCTGTAGTGTAAAACATACTCAGCTGAAAGCTAGAGTGAAATGTTAGTTTCTTTAAATGCTAGCAGGCCAGGGCCCTTGAACTCTGTGCTGGACAACAAATTCCTCATGTGAACTTCATTATCCACTCCTAATTTTCAGAAGTTACCGAAATTCCAACCATCATAAACCCTTGGCAAAACAACTGTGAAGTTTCGATAAAGCCTCAGGATTTGCTGGGAAGATGGAGGAGGTCTCCTCGTCCCCCCACACCCACTGTAGGCTCCAGAACTTTGAAAATATTTGCCCAGGCTGTGTGCAAGCAGTGCGGTGGGACACGTGGCTGCCCATGGCGTGGATAACCTCCAGCTTCTTGTCTTTGTTTTGTACAAACGGATGCAGCAGTTTGCCTTAGCAAGCTCTGTCACCCACTGAAAATAAGACTGAGGAGGTCTGGATTTGTTTTGTGTCAGTTAAGAACCAGATCTCTCCATCCCGCTGATGCTGTGAGCAATAAGCTTCTGTGTTCCACACAAGACAGGAGGAGCTTCAGTGGCTTTACTTTCTGTGTACGTCTGTGAAATGGGACAATTTAGTAGGCTGAAAATGTGATATAAAAGTGTCACACCTGCTGCTTTAGCAGGTAATTAAAAGTAATGATGAAAGACATTTTTAGAACGTGGAAAATGAGAGAACTTCATTACTGGTTCCTGAGATCCGTGCATGCGTTCAGCGTCAGCTGCCATCCCAGGGAGAGCAGCTCCCATCTGTGGGTGTCATCCAGCATCTCTTCCATTTCTCGTTGGAGTCCTGTCTGAATGGTGCCCTCACATCAGTCAGTTGGTTGGTTGGTTTGTTTGTTTTGGGTCTCTGTACCAACTTCACACTTCAGGGTTTGGTGGCTCAGGAGGGTTTGTCCAGCAGGTCTGACTGCAGTGCCCCGGGGTGTGCAAGCTGCTGCTCAAGCTTCACCTGCCTTGAGATAATGGCTGGAATTTTGGGGGTATTATTCAGCAACCTCAGGAGTGTGGAATGGAGTCTTACTTTTAAATACTTTTTTATTTTAATTTCTATTTAGCATCTTCAAATTTCTGAGTTTTGTGCGTATTCACCTTTTCTAAGCATCTTAAAAGCCTTAGGCTCCTATTAAGGCTCTTTGTCTGTTACAGTAAGTGGAGGATTTAGGGAAACCCCAGAGGAACCTGGCTCCAGTACTGCAGTTTGAATAGAGATCTATCAGAAGGCCCTGCAGACACTTCTGGTGAGAGGTTTCTGTCCCCCAGGCCAAGGAACTAGGAAAGGGAACCTGCTGTGATCGCAGCTGCCCATAGGGAAGTACAGTTAATTATCTGAGGGTACTTGCTGCAAAAATCAAGGTTCATAGACTACAGAGTGGAGTGCCACACTGCAAGGGAGAGGGGGGTTCTACATCTTCATCTCGGTGATATTGGGGATTAAATGATTTCAATACTTAGGACAAATAGTAAGTGGGAGGTCAGTAGATAAAGAGATTAGGAGCCCCCACGAGGTCAGCACATCTTACTGCGGAGTCAGGAAGAAGGCAGATGAAAGAGATAAACGTGCTGGAGTGCGAGATGTTTGCTGGCTCCCAGTGCAGCTTGTGCTGCCTCTGCAGCTGCTGGGATCACCGCCCATCAGCAGAGCGCAGGGCTGCACAGATCGCAGCACAGCGGTTGCTTAACAGAATTTCTTCACTACTGCATTTGGATTAATTGAATCCTGTGTAAGGCCTTATCAGGAAGGGCTGTCAGCAAAGAATTCCAATAATCCAATCAGGAGGTCACGAGTGCACGAATAAGTATCTACAAATCGGATTGAGAGAGCCAAATCTGAAGCCAAGCAATATTCCAGAGATGACAGAATAGATGATTTCACCACGCTGCTGATATAATTAATGGAGATTGATAAGTTCATCACAACACCCCAGTTATCGCCTTTCCAGCACAACAGGCAAAATCTAAAGCCCTGACAAAAAGACAAATGGGCAAAACAAGAAGTGCCACTCGGGTGAGGATCGCAGCTCAGCGTGTTTGGTGGTGTTCAGTGTGTGAATATCAAACATCTCTAAGCAGGTGCATCTGTTCACCACCACATCAAACCAGGTGGCAGCTGAGCAGCAGATGAGTTGGAGACTGCAATAAAAATGAAATCACATCGGGGCTGTTTGTGTCAGTCATCTTAAAACAGCAGTTATCACACAGATCGGCTAATTAGGAATATCGCACCAAATTGTTCTTAGGAGGAAAGAAACATTTCACCTGGATGACTTAAATATTGCCACTTCTCACAGCTCCATGCGTTGTGTTTATCAGAGCAGCTACCTAGCTACTTTATTTAAGTGTATGATTGTCCAGAACTGCATGAAAGGCAGTAACTCCACCTTTCACTCGGCCTATCGAAGGACGGCTTCTATGGTTTTGTTTTGTTGCATTTCTTGTATGAAATGTTTGCATCAAAGGGAGAAATGCAGTGTGTGCTCAGGACTGGGTTTTTACTAGGAAAAGCGCTGTGAGTGTTTATCATTCTTAATGCATTTCTTGGCCCAACTGAAAGCTGCTGGTCAACCAAGATGCGGGGATTTCCAAGGGGAAACAGACCGGAGTTCTCTCACAGGGAGCAAAGAGCTCCATGAATTAGCAGTGTGGAAGGAAATGCCACAGCATGTGCTGTGAGTGTGCCTTCCTGACCTGTACTTGAAGTTGTATAATGTGATGTCCTTCAGTTTTCTAAATACAGGTACCAAGATGATGTAAATACACATCTATGTATTGCTTGCTTTATTTCTGTTTCAGTGCTGCAAGACAGTAAAATCTGTCTGTGCCAATAAACAAAAAGAACCAGACTCAAGATCAAGGGAAATACGTTCAGCTTCCCTCTCACAGGAAGAACTGAGAGTGACTTTGTGATTTAACCCGGTGTGACTGAGAGCTGATTTGGTCCGTTGCAGACTGCATAAAGGCTTTCCTGATTCAGGAGGTGCCTCTCTATTGTACAACTTTGTATTTCTAACCTTTAACATCTTACCAAGAGTACTGTCCATTGCTTTCACATCATTATCCGAGTTTAAATAGCTCTCATCTGAGCTCGTTCCTCCTTAATCTGTAAACCTTGCCTGGTGCTACCTTCATACTTAATCATTCTCCTGCCTTACAAAGCACTTGGGGATCGTTCCAATGATAAATTTCAGCTTCATCAGCTTCTGACCCACATACACTCTGCAACTGGATGACAACAGCTCGTCCCTATCGGTCCTGGGGTGATGTTATAGTTAAAGAGCAGCTGCTGGCATATATATGCTCTGTCATCAAAGGGCAACTGATGTCCCACATTAACCAAATGGATCTCTAAGGAATTTCAGTGATAGAAATCAACTTTCTTCCCCGGGAGGAACGAGAGTAGCTCTGCCTCATCACAGCTGGGCACTGCACGTGTCCTGACCATTGTCTCCCCTGTGCCACAGCTGTGCCTATGGCTGCAGGATGGGGGTTGCATATGAGGGGATCTTCCTCCATCCTTCAGGGTTCCCTGCAGCTGTCTGGGGTTTCTGTGCACATCGCACGGTCAGGCTGTGTGGTTTATAGCATTTATGTATCTGTCTGACGATTAAAGGCAAACAGTAGTTGAATTTAAAGTGCCCTGTAAATGTCAACAAAAATGGATAAAAGAAAATAATCTCATTCTTGGTGTATGATTAACCTGTGGAATTTACTGTGGTTGGATATTACTGAGGCAAACAGTTTAGTAGGATTTAGGGATTAGACACATGAATAAGAAGAGCACTGGCCAGTTACCTTCTCTAGACTTAAGAAAGGTAATTTCTTCCTGGTGCAACGCGAGGGATCGCACACGAGGGCAGGCAGCACCTCCTGCCTGCAGTTCCCAGCAGGTCTCCTAGGGAAGCAGTGGCTGTGCTGCTCAGCGGGGCAAAGCGCTGCACTGCGTGCACAGCAGCTCTCTTGGGCTGTGGCTTCTTTTGGCCCTATGGATCGGGACTGTTTCACACTCCATGCAATTTGGGGGTTTGCCCTCCCACTTTTTCTTTCTTCTTTCTTAATTTCAGTGCGGCCAACACCCTTCCTCGGCACTCATTATAACTAATGGATAAGCCTACTTATTATAGACTCTGTTAGAGTAGTTAACAAGCCCAGATTTCTGTTTAACTGTTTCCCTGAGCAGAGCTGCACTCCAAGCATGATCACCTCTTAACGTTCCTTATTTATGTATTTAGAGGCAGTGTAAAGGTGGGGCAGAACCTCCATGGGTGCATCAGTGCTCCACAGCAGCGTGGGGCTGCTGGAATCCGTGGGGCTTCGCTGCCTCCTGGCCCCTGAGAAGCTCCACAGAAAACAGATTGCAGCCAGGGGCTACGAGAGCTGTGTGTGTGTGGTTGGACACATCGGTGTTTGCATGGCACATGGACGTTTCGGGGTCAATATTATGTGTAGGAATCAGAGCTCCTTTGAAAGGAGACTTAACGACTCATCCAACTTATTAAACCTGATTTATGTTTGTTAAAAACAGTCAGGTGACAACTAACTGATGCATATCTTTATTTGCTTTGTTGTAATCCTGCATTTTTGTTTTGCGCTGGTGGAGATGATGTTTCACTGCTTTAAGGTCAGAGTCTAATTTCAGATGTCACAAGAATGGTGGTGCACTAAAGGCACACTGCTGCTTGGCGTGCATGCAAAGAAAAACAGATATTTTGCAACACGAACTCCTCCGCAGTCATGGCAGCTATAAACTCTCCTGCTGACCTTAACAGCAACAATAAGAAACCAACTTAAAATCCCAGACTTGCAAGATGTGTTTCAGGCTGGCGTTCTGCACAGCCAAGGTCTTAAGACGTTGCTGTAGCCCTAATTCATTTTTTCTCTTGTTGAATTTGTTGTCAGAAAAATGCATGGGGATTTTGTTCTATGCAGTACGAGTGCACACGTGTTGCTCTGGGGCTGCCGTCTGTGCCTGTGTGCAAATGGATGTTGGCTGTAATGGGACGACTGCAGTTAACCAGTGCTGGTGCTGTATGTTGTCAGTACGTAACCTGAACAGACCCGTTTCCCTGCTGCTCCCACCCCTCCCCCCAAGAGAACGGACAAACCAGCACTTCTGGCATAATTATTTTGATGGCTTTTAGTGCCGTAGCTCTGCCTTGTAGGGCATGACTACTGTCTGATGACTTATCATAACGCTGTGCCATGAAACACCCCATAAAATTATGTTATTTTCTCTGCTTTCTTCTGGAGCTTTACAAGAAAATTGCTCTCGGTCTCCTTAAATCCTCTCACTTTCCATAATGATGTCTTACAAATAAGAGCAGGGCAGCTACTGGGTGCACATTAACGAATCAGAGAAATAAGGCTGAGGTTTGATTTTCTCCCCTGTTTTGTTTATTGCTCTGTCACTAACAGTTGGAAGGAGAGGGGGGCAAAAAAAAAAAAAAAAGTAATTGGATGTTTTATAATTTGAGACCATTTAAAAGAATAAATGACCTGAATCAAAGGTCAAAGCCTTTGTGCTTTCTGCAGGAGAGAGGTTTGGGGTTGGTTTTCCCCTGAATCTTTTCATACTGGAAAAGAAATAAATAAATAAAGCAGACTAAAATAAAAATCCCCTCCGTGCGGATCCTGCGGGACGGTGATTCCTAAAGGATCCTTAAGGCTTCCAATAGAAACGCCTTTCTCCTTAAAGGCTGCAAATATCAACAGCATTCCTGCACACTGTAATCAAATACTTTCCCAAAAAGCCGTGGAATGTGCCATAATTTGTCAAAGATCCTCACTGACAAGTTTTTAGTAAAGTCCACTGCAGCCAGCCCTCCCGGCCCCCTGACCCACGTAGCCGCCGACCTCTGACCTTATTTGGGCCCCTTTTATGAGCTTCTTTCACTCCGACCAGATGGCTAAACTATCAAAGCTTTTTATGAGTAAAAACTGCTTTTCAAACTTGCGAGTTGTATATTTCTCTCCATGTTAATGTGAACTATCAACCCAAAGGCTTTAAATGGGAGCACAAAAGGTGCGGCGCAGCTGCGGGCCCTGCAGCATTGTGGCGGCTGGGTGGGGATGTTTGCAGAGCAAACAGCTGATGTCCAGATGAAGACAGTTTAAGGCCAAATAGTTTTAAAAACACCCTTCGGAAGCCCTAATAAATTATTTTGCACTCCTCCCCCCCCATCCGGACGTCGGTCAGAGCCCCCGATGCTGCGTTTGCATCTTCACCCACAGCTACCGCCGCCCACCCGCCCTTCTGCGGGTGAGGTAGCAGTGCCAGGAGAGGTAAATTAGGACTAATTAGACCAAATTGTGTCAGAAACAAAAATAGAGAGATTACAGACTTCTCAGCCAGTTTGAATTTCAATGCAAACATCTCTCCACACCTGGCTGTCGCTGCTGGAGCCCACTGCACTGCGCCCAGCCGCCCCGCGCTCGCTAAGATCCTTAATGGGCACTGGTATTACTGTACATCTCGTCTTGAATATATGCTTTCTTTAAAATATATATATATATATTCTATATAAAATGTTGACGTGTCACACACATTTTACTGTGTTTGACCTTTGTATTTTTACGGATCTTTAATAATTTTGAAGTCAAGCTACTATAAATCAATCAATAAATTAATGAAGAAGAATCATACCCTCATAGGGTTTCCTAAGAGAGCCAGGGATACATAATCTGCTCTTCCTCTTTCTCGCAGGTTTCCAGCAACTCTTTTTTTAACTCTTCACTTTCTGCCAGGCTATTCTTGACACATTTTATTTGTTCTATGAATGGAAAATTAAGTATTGCTAACACGGGGTTAATGCGCATAGTGCACATTTGGGAACATTAGTTTGACTGTTGTGAATCAGATGCCTCTCGTGAAGAGCATTTAATTCAGTTTGAAACGAGGGTATTAATACTTAGGTCTGTTTAAAGTCAGATGTCCTTTCTCTCCCTTTAAATCACAAAAGGGGTTGTTTGGAGGAAAACAATGGTGTCAGAGCAGGGTGGAAAAAAATGTCATGGGGATGCAGAGCCCGGAGAACCAAAGGGTGTCTGCTGACACCGTGCTGCTGGGCTGGGTGCTCACCCGCGTCTTCCAGGAGCACATCAGCCAATACTGTGCTGCATCTTCCACAGTCCATCAGCCCTGCTGTACTCAGAGCCACCTCCAGCACATCGCAAGTGATGATAATGTATAGAAAAATGTGTAAAAATGTCATTTTTCCTATTCCCTCAGAGAAAAACTAAGCTTATCCTTCTGTCTAAAGCTTTTCACTTTCTCAGATTTCTCTACATGTGACTTGTTAATCCATCAGTCCTGTTTATCCAACGAGGTTTATTAATGACAAATGTTGCTAGCCTTGCTGAGTTATGACTGTAAACTGAAAGAATATGAGGGCCAAGGTGAAAAGGTGATTTCTTTATAACAGCTGTAATTTATCCTGGGCTTTGGCCAGGCCTTTGATTTTGGACTGGCCCTGGATATAGTATTCCTACTGATTGCATTAGAATAGCCCTCAGGGGTCATGCTGAATTCCAGGGCCCTGGAACCAGTTAGAAGAATGGAAGATGACCATATGTGCAGGGTTAGAGAATGATAATAAGGTGCAGCACAATACAAGCCTGGGTGTTGTGGAAATCCTCTGCTATGCCTTGTGCATGCTGTCATTCATACGGACATTGCATAAGAAATGCATCCCAGCTTGGGCAGGAGGAGGAGAAAAGAAAGCAGGAAAAAAGAAATTAAGTCTCTTAGTCCGTGGGTTCATTAAATGTCTCCTGCAATGAGAAGATTTAAGTCTGTCATGTTACTTCTGTTTAGATTTTGAAAAGCTGAAAGAGGCCAGTGCCAGCTAACGCAGTTTCAGCAATTGTTTCTGAGTATCACCTCTTGTGCAAAAGCCATCTGGTCCTTGTCCCACAAAGAAGAGAGATGGAGAATACAAGGGCCTCTTCCCTGGTTGGGGCTGTGTTCTGTTTCATTGCCTGTGCTCATTTCAGAGATGGGAGCTCGTGCAGAGGTGGCCCTTCCAGTCCTGCTCAGCTGTGATCTCCTGGCTTGGACCAGGATCCAGGGCTGCAGGGGGCCTCTGAGCAGTTCATTTTCTGATATGGATACATAAAACCACATCTCCTTCCTGGATCCTCCTTCACCAGGAGCCAGTTTTCAGTCTTTAAATGGAAACTGTTCCACTTGTCATGGAGTAATTAAAGCTGAAAAAGGAGTTGGTAGGAGAGAACAAGCATACTTGTGATTTTCCTAATGAGGTGTTAGGGCACTGTCTTGGTAGAGGTAAACCTGAGCGTGGGGCTCTGCTCCATCAGGTATCTGCATCATTTCTACTAAGTGCTCACAGATAAATCACTGCAGGAATTTTCTTCACATTTTAATGCTCCATTCTAATCTATAAATCATAAGAAATGTCAGGAAACAGAAGGTCTGTGCACACCTGTCCTGAAGTTGGCAGGATTGCCTCTTTCTAGATGCAAAGAGGTGACTGCGCTGCCTGAACAGTTCTGCAGTTTGCTGGTGCATACAGCCACAGACGAGTTTTCACAGGTGCAAGATTGCTTTTGAAAGAGATCAACCTCTTAAAGTGCAGTTTTATTAACTGTTGACAATTCCCATTATTTTCAGACATGGCTGATTACACTGTCACCTTTGGCAGATGCTGATACAGCTCCTGATCTCTGCCAGGCAGACGTCTTCAGAGGCTTTGGAGCAGGGTGGCACTGCACCTGAATTCTACAGAATGCGTCAGTAAGGGCAAAGCTGTTAGCTGTAGGCCCGTCCATCGAGCTGTGTGAAGCTGTATGACGTCCTGCTAATCCCTGCTCCTACCAGCCTGTCACTAAGTGCCAGATCTCTGATTTGCGGCCATCAGGGGTGCTTGCACAGCTCCGGTGACCACTTCCATGTGAGATCAGTATCACAGTCAGTCAGTATTAAGACATTTCATTAGCTCTTCCTTGAACACGGTGCCTTTTAGCCTCTGCAAAGCTTCATCACTGCTACCATGCGTTAATTTATTGCTGTGCCAGCTTTTGCCTACTGTCAGTACGAGCCCTGCCCAGTAATTCACCCTATTGTGAAGCTTCAGATCATTTGCCAGCAGTGCAATAATTGTGTTCCTCATCAATGCAGCGTGCTTGTCCTCCCCGTATGATAAACACATACAGTGGAATAGAATAGTTTCAGGAGGAAGAGAGTAGGATTGTTTGTTTGTTTATTTATTTATTTTGAGATGTGGGAAGGAAAGGGTGAATATTCATAATGTGCTCACTGCAGTAATGCAGTGCAGAAAGACTTCAGACCTCTGGACAGCTGCTAAAAGAAATGTGCCCACGTGCCCCCCCAGGTGTATCTCTGGTCCTGTGGGAGGTGCACAAAGTGTGTGACTGCATGGGCAATTGCATACTTCATTTGCACAGGATCTCTTTCAGCTCCTGGTGGAACAACTGCTTTTGCAACGTGCTGGTAGAGCAATAAACAGCTGTGGTGATGGCTGGGGTCAAACGCTGGTGGTTCTGCATCCTTCACAACAATATTTCAGAAAAGGCAGCCTCAAATTCCTTCATGGTCAGATGGCAAAATAACGGGCAGACATCAATCTTCCCTTACAGAAGTACTGCAAGTTATTTGACGTTTCATTAATGAGTATGTAGAGGCCTGAGGAATTTGTCTAAAAGAATCCTAATTAACACTAGAAAAAATAATAACCTTTATTAAGTATTATTCTTTCTGTACTCTCCTCCCTAAAACATGAGACTTGAGAATAACTCAATACTCCTTTGTTATATTCGAACCCTTAGGTGATTTTGTATTATTTGTATTTTGAATTTGTATTTGTATCAGAATTTGTATTTCTATCAGTGATGCTGAACACATTATTTCTTTTCACACCAATTCTTCACCAATTCCTTTAAAAATTGGAAGAGTTAGGAGTGCCTGGGTGTCATGCAGCTGCATTTCCAAACTGTGGAGCAATTAATGCTCAAACAGAGGCTCCAAACAAGAGCAGGCCAGAGCTAGGATGCCAGGGCTGCCCTGCACTGGCACAGTTCTGACACATTCCTGCAGGTTGGTGGTGCAGCCCAAGCTGTTGCTCTGTTGCTGCTCTGCATTGCTGGTGGCTGCCCGGGAGGTGGGAGCGAGCAAACAAGGGTGGTAACTTCTTAAATCACCCCAGGCAGATCCATTCAAAACGCATCAGCCCACATCCCTGTGAGCTCAGTCTATCCAGGCTGCTTTATTTTTATTGGTTTTTTTTTTTTTTTAATGACTTCTCTGGATTTTGAAGTAAATGTTGTAAATGCACTAAGAATAGCAGTAACAAAGTCGTGTTTCTCAGTTCAGGTCCTTGTAGGGTTGGGCACAATCCTGAAAAGAACGAAATGAATTCCCTCTGCAGGTAACTGCACCTTGGGCTCGCGTCATGCAAAGCTGCTGCTTTATCTTCACATCTGACATACCAGCAGCCTTGTTTGCAGGAGGCTGACCTTGTGCCAGACAAGATGCTCTGACTGACATTTTCTGTTTCTGGGAATGATTAATCTGTTTATTAAAAGTGCACTAAGAAAACCCTTAAAATTTCCTTCTCCATCCCCCTGCATGGAGGCACTCAGAGCCAGGCTGGATGGGGCTGTGAGCAACATGGCCCAGAGGGAGGTGTCCCTGCCTGGAGCAGGGGGTTGGAACAAGATGATCTTAAAAGGTCCCTTCCAACCCAAACCACTCTGGGATTCATTCTGTGATTCCTTGATTTTCATTGACTTCTTAAAGCTTAAGTTTTCTGTTTGTTAGAAGACATGGGATTCACTATTCAGAGAAATGCTGACCCCAGTGTGTGGTGGGTGTGATGATAGGACAGCCGTACTGATGGGGTCTGGGTGACCCTCCGGAGCTGCCAGCTCGTGGCAGCAGTGTGCCACACCTCTCTGCAACCAGCAAAGCTTGATGTTCTCAATGTGTTTGAAAGCATGTCGGTGAAGTACTAACAAAAGCCATTCCCATCCCCTAAACTTGCACAAACGCTCCTGGGAAGTTTAAGATGTATAAACCTATTGACTGCACCCAAACGCTCATAGGCACAGCTGGATCTCCTGGGCCACGTCTTCCACTGAGCAGTTAATCTCCTGTCTGAGCTGTGCAGACACACGCGAGATGTGTCCTGCACCCATGAGCAGCTGTAGCTGCACCTTCACCTTCACTTGCAGTCTTGGTAACAGTCACATCTCAGCAGCTTTGTGGTGCTTCCTTTGTCCCACAGAGTGGCAGCATGGATTCTCTCCTAATTTGTTTGTTGCACTTTGTTTTTTAATCTCTTCTGAGCTACAAGCACTCTCAGGATTCATTAGACTCATTTCAGATTTATTCATATTTCCTCTTCTCGTGGCATTCCAGTTCCCAGCTGACCCTGATAAGCACATCAGTCACTGCCAGCATGGAGCAATGCTGTACCTTAATGGTTGTCATCATTGCCCAACACGCCCATGCGAAGCAAGCTGTGAGGAATGCGGGTTTTCGTGCTTTATCAGCTGTAACTAAACATCTGGTTACAGGAGAAAAAAACAACGAGTCACTCAAAGTTAATGACGTTTATGATTTCATATAATTCCTTTCAAGCAAAACAAATTCCACTGGAAGAATATAATAGATTAACTGTGGGACTGAATCAATTGAGGTTCTAACGTCAGTGTTATTTACAACCCATCCATTTTCCATTCTAAGCTCAAATTTTGTTTTGTCATTGCCAGCAGGCCTTTTCCATTTCTTTTTAAATGCCATCCGAAATGCCTTCATTTTGTAGTTTCCTAGAAACATAACCACTATTCTAGCTGTGAATTCAAACAAATTAATTCACTTGACATTACCGAAACACTGACTAAAAAAAGAAGGGAAAAAAAAAGCATTTATATTCTTAAAATATGTATTAGGTACTGTATGTCTCCATGAGAATTCTTCTCTGAATGAGCTGGTAAGCAGTGGCACAGCTGCCCAGGGTGCTGGGGTCACCGTCCCTGGAGGTGTTCCGGAGCTGCAGAGATGTGGCACTGAGGGATATGGGCAGTGGCACAGTGGGGTGGGCTGTGATTGGGCGTGGGGATCTCACAGCTCTTTTCCCATCTTAATGATTCCATGATTCTATGATGGCCAGATGCAGAGGTGGAGTAACGTAGCCCTTTGTAGCATTTCTGATCAGTGGGAAGATGTTAGCAGTGCTCTGATGGGGTGTGAAAGAAGAATTGCATTTCCCTTCTATAGGCGGGAGGAACGTGGTCATGTGCTGTAAGTGGTGGAAAGAGCTGCATCCTCTGGGGACATGAGGTTTGCATGGCTGTACTCCCTGCACTCCTCTGTGCCCATCTCCCTCATCCCCTTCTGCAAGTGGCCAGTTTTGACCAAATGTGAGAGAGAAACAGAAGTCCCAAAGGAAGATCAGTTTCTCAAGATGTATGTGCATGGAATGGTGCAAAGGAAATGATTTGTTAGTGCGCTGATGGAGGCATGAGCAGCTGTCCAGATTTTCCTTGTTAGAAACTGGGGAAAAGCAATGGGAAACCACCTGTGTTTCCTGTGCATGTTGTCTTTGATTTGCATCACTATACAACTAGAGGTACTGGAGGAGGGAATGAAAGGCAAAAGCCCTAGTATTTATATACCAAACCTGCTCCACTCCATAATTCTATTCCTAGCCATTGCTTACTGGTCCAGGAGGATGTGGGAACAGCCAAATTCATCCAGATTTCATGTCTTTCCACTAGGAAATTGTTGTGAAACAGAAGCAGGCAATGGCAGAGAACTGTAGTTAGAACACCAAGGGAAAAGCTGCTGTGAATTCTGAATGTGTGTGCCCTGCTGAGAAGCCAAGGGCAGCCTGGCACTGCAAGCTCTTCAAGCTGCCAGCAGAAGGGGTGACACACAGACGGGAAGATGACGGAGCTTCGCTTTGCTACCCATTGTTACATATGGGGAAAGCAGGGAGATATTCTGTGCTGCTGCTTCTAGGAGGTGGCTGGAAGTGGTATAAGATCAGAATAGGGAGCAGGCAGTCTGACAGCAGCTCCGAGCTGAGCAGGAGCAGGCAGTGGCAGCATTGTGGTTTCTTTTGTGACAGCAAGCAAATGAACAAAACTGTAGCCTTTTGAACTGAGAAGGGATGTAGAAGTACTCTAAAATCATCAAAAAATCATCTTTCCTCGGAAATGGCTGACAAATAACTGAGAGGCACAGCATGGGCTGAATGTGCTTTAGCAAAACCTTTGACTTCTACTCGTTATCAAATTTGCCAAGTTGTAACATAGACAACAACTTCTTTTTTAAAGCAAAAACTAGATGAAAATGCCTGCATCTTGAGAATGTTGTTCTCTGCACCCCTGAGTCTGGAATTTAGCAGACTAATGGGATCAGTCATCCCCTACTTAAATACATCCTGGACAGCAGTCACAGGAATGCCCTTGTTTGTGTCCTAAATGTACTGCTGTCCTCTTTTTAGCATCTGAAAATAAGTGAAAATCACGGAAATGCAAACCACACCAGGTCTTGGCAGGCAGTGCTGTCCTGCTGCACCTGAGGGTACATCTCTCCTGTCACATTAGTCTGCGTCCCAGGAGGATCTGCTGTCCTTTACCTATTGCAGTTGACCTTTCTAGGCTTGTGGCTCATGACTTGAGCTCAGCATGTCCAGGTTCTACCCTGCACATTGCTGGTGGCACAGTCTCTGCCTCTGTCCCCACTCAATGCTGGTCCCAGTCCACTTGCCACAAGTGGGGCCATGCCAGCTGCCATGCTGGTGTGGGAGTAAATGGGCCATGTGAGCACCTGGGTTAGGATATGGGCAACAGGCAAAGGCTTCATGGACAGCAGAGAAATGCCTTGGCATCCCATCTGCTAGAAAAAAATGCTTCTTGAGATTCAATAAACTCAGCTCAGCTGAAATGCCAGAAGCTTTATGTTAAAATTTTACTTTTTGGTTGCACAGCAACTTAATTACATGAAGTTGAATTGATCCCCTATAGAAAACTAGAAGTTCTAAGTGGAGAAACCCCCCGGCTCAGCTCTGCCTTGTGCTGCAATGCAAATCCAGAATAGTTTGCTTTAATGAATCAGAGAACAACACCAGTGAGTATGAAGTGAAATTAACTGTTCAGTGGGAAAGCACAAAATCAGATGGATTCAGGACCTTTCTGAAAGTACAATAGGAGCCACAAAAATGCACATGCTTTAACAGCCCTTTTTTGCTGGATAGAGTTTCACATCCTCCCAAATGACACCCAGTTGTCTTTGCAGTGCAGCAAAGATCTCTGACTTCTTTCACAAAGCTTCCACGACTTATCTATTTCTGCTTTTTTCTCAGCTGTTGTTGTAAAATCTGTTATCTTTAATGTATTACCCTGAAAAACAACACACCTTTGAGAAGGCCAGTGGACTGTGACATAATTAGATGCAAAATGCACATCTAAAAGCTGTTTACTTCCTGTAACACTAGGATAACTACTAATGAATCCCTGACTCTGGGGATTCTCAGTTTGTAACTGGATACTCCACAAACTTCTTATCAGATCAACAATGATTTCTGTCAAAAAAAAAAAGAAGAAGAAGTAAAGTGGGGGTGGGCAGGTTTTTTTCCCCCTCAAACCAAAGTTTAGCCAATATGCACTGATTCTAAAGCATTTTTAGCATGTCAGGAAGAGTAGTCATGGTGAGTTTGAAGGGATAAGGGAAGATAAAGTGTATCAAAGCAGGATCTGACATTCGTGATGCTATGCAGACCTTTCTTTCTGAGAGCATCTCGCAGGCCAGACTGACAGCAGGGATTAATCCATGCAATGGCAATAAACAATAGTTGAAGTGGGGTTGAGGCCTAACACCTGGATGCGATGTTGCCATCAGCGAGGAAGCCTGTTTCATGCTGTGGGTGAATACTTATGATCCTCACACAGTTGCTTTCTCAGGTAAGGCTTCTCAGACCTCTTTTGTGAACAGATCTTTTTCCTTTTCAGATTCAAGAAAGCTGCAGGCTGTCTGATTCAAATAGAATGCTTTGCATGTGACCCTTGTAAGGTACAAGCACAAATAGGCGGGCTGACATTTTATGTCTATCTGTATGTGCATATTTATTCCTTTTAAGCCTGTCCTGAGGAGAGAGTTTTCCCTTGCTGGACGCTGGCACCCCAGGCTGTTCAGGTGGCTCTGAGGGGCACAGCCGGGCTTCCCACTCTGAACATCCTCCTGGCAGAGCTGACCCAGGCACCACGTCACACCGCCCCAGGCAGAAGCAGGCCTGTCACGGCCGCTCGAGTGCCAGCACTGCGGAGGGATGAAGGAAGGACAGGATGAGGAAATGTTCCCTTGTCACCCTTTTGCTCAGGTTACCCTTTTTGTCAGTAAACCTTGCCAAAAATACATGTAAAGAATCGGAGAGGCCTTTAAAGGACACGGAGGGTGAAACTTATCCATGCACCGGGCGGCACTCAGGAAGTCGCGGCCCTGCAAAACCTTGCTGGAACGGCAGCCACGTGGCGGCTTTTTCACCATTTTTGACCTCGTTTACTCTCATGTATTATCTCTGACTCCTCAGGGTCAGCCCATGTAGGTCAGGGATTCATTGACATAGAGGTTCATCTCTCTTTTTTACAAGAAAAAAAAAAGGCAGGGGAGAAAAGAGAAAGTGGGTTGGACAGACTGACAGGAGGCCCCAGCAGCCGTGTCCAGAAACCAGGAGAGCAGGCGTGGCTGGCATGAAGGAAGAGAAAAAGCTCCAAGGGACTCCTTGAGCCAAGCAATGGAGAAGTGCACGTATGGGAGCTGACTGGAGGCACCTGCCTGTGCAGACCTGGATCTCCAGAGAGCACAAAACTGGAGACACGGCATGCAAAGAGCTCCAGCTCTCTCCCCTCCTTACTGTGTCAGTCTCTCGTTTTCCTCAGGAGAAAAACTTATCAACCAGACACCCTCCAGGCAGAAGGTTGTGGAGCAGAAATGTCACTGCAGTGAAACACTGCCTCCTCTTGGAGCCAGTTCTGTGTGCTCAGCTGGGGAAAATGAGCGTCCCTGCTTTGAGAGCTTTGCGTCTCAGTTGAAGAGATGTGGTTGAAGTGCCACAAGTTTTGAAATCTCAAAAGCAGGAACAGAAATGGCATTATAAGGGTTTGCTGGTCTATAATATGTTTTCCAGGCAGCAGAAAGTAAGCTCATCTCCTACGACGTGTTCTATGATCATACTGAAATGAGAGATGCTGATCCAGATCCAGACTGCTCCAAATTCCCAAGCGTAATTTCTCCTGTAGTTAATTTCTCAGCCCCTTGGCAATGAACTGCCACTAATCCTGGCCAGGGAGGTGACAGGCACTGCCTGACTGGCCAAGAAGACCTGAGGCTGGAGTTACTCTTCCAGCTACCTAACTTTGGTAAAATTACATGGAGGCTTTAATTACCCTGGCCATGTGCTGGGATATCTCCTGTGGAAACAAAGGGAAGCACGATGGATTTGTTAATGTTGTGCCTGAATGCAAAACGTTTGCAACAAACACTACACTGTGTGTACTGAAGGTCCCATGTTGAAGTTGCTTTGTCAAGGAAGGTTTTGCTTAGCAAAGCAGGGAATTAGATCCAGATTTCCCAAATCCATGTGCTAACTCCATCCTTGCCAGTCTGGGCTCTTCACACAAAATATAAATCAACGTTTAACAAGGGACAAGATCGCTTTCAGCTGTGGTTGTCATCAGGAGGGTACAAACGGCCAATCCACTTTCACCTACCTCATCCCACTCTTTATGACTACCCAGTTCTTCATCAGAAATACCACTGGGAAATATCAATTGTGACTCCTCTGTGAACTGTTCCATTTGTGTCAGCTCCTGCGGAGCCGTTCATTTAAATAAGCAGCTATGATTATTTATTTATTTACTTACTTACTTACTTTCATCCCTCTCTCTGTCTAGACAGATACTTAACACGAATTTATCTCCTTCCTCTGCTAGTTGGCCGGTGCATTTAGATGTTGCAGGAGAAATTTCATATGTTTTGAATGCTTGGAAGGGCTAAAATCTGCGGCTGGTAGCCAGTGAGGTGTCTGGAATATAGAAGTCAGTCCGACTAATTCCATTCTGCTCATCTGTTACTGGAAGCCTTTCTGCTAAATTCAGGCTCACAATTAGCCTGTTAATGTTTACAATGTGGCTCTTTTGGAATAGATGGGAAGGATTTGCAAAGTGAATGTGCCTATAAAATCTCTTATTTACATGCATCATTTGAGTGATTGTGTGCGCAGAGGGACAATGACGTGAGTTGTTTCCTATGCAGTGTATTCAGCAGTCTTTTTCATGCAGCATCGTGGGCACAATGGGTTTTTAGGGGCATTCATCGCGCCCTTCTCCGTAACCCGCCTCACAGAGCTTACAGCAACTTCATTTCAGCGCTCGATTTTTAGAGGAAAGAAATGCGCCAAGCAGGCCTTGGAAATCCCTGGTAGGGCAGCGCTGCAGCTCCGGCCCGGGGGCCCCGTCGGCCCGGCGCAGCTCTGAGCGCCCGGCCCGCCGTGCTGTGCGGGCTGCCGCACGCTGCCCTGCGGAGCACAGCTCTGCAAGCCGCTGCGGTGGGCTTGGAGTCGTAGCTGAGCCGGACCTGTGATAAAAGCTGGCGGCTAAGGAAGCCCTAGCAGCAGACACAAGCCAGTTTTTCTCCCCGGCCTTTATGCGAATTTTATTTCTTGATCCAGTGATCATTTTACTTCCCAGATCAATGCTGTTTTTTTATCCTGTTCCAAACTACTTTCAAACTACTTATTACTAACTTCTCGGAGCAGCCCGGAGTGGCAGACATTCGCTATGGAGCTACGATATTAAAAAATAAATAAATGACCTGCATTCGGTCTCACTGAGCGATGAAACCCTCGTGTCACCGCAACGGAAATTAACCTTTTGTCAACAACTGTTAACAGGAGGTTTGCAAAGACCCTGACTTTCCAAACTGCGGAAATAGCTGAGAAGCGGCAGCGCTCTGACATCTGAATTTTAATACACTGCCTCCTCAGAAAGCTTATCAGACGGGCAGGGGAAGTATTTGTGCAAAACGCTTTTATTTGACTGTTTTCTCTCCATTCAGGGAGAGTAGTTGCCCTAACAATGGCATGAATCCAGTGTATCGGTGAGTTGTGTCCCTTGAACTCCAACTTACAGAACAAAAGACTTCTGAGAAGCATCCATGCAGCAGATGTTTAGTTATCTGAAGTGTCAGAATGCCAATTAGATATTGAACATGGCAGGAGGAGGGTGGAGTTTCCAAAACAAATGAATGATGAATAGGAACAGTTCCCGAGTTTGGTCTCAAGTCCTGCTGTTCTTTTGTAAAATGATTTGTGGCAAATTTGTTTTGTCACTGAGGCATAGTTCCCTTCGGGATTTAGGTGATTTTTATAATCACTCCAAGAAAATTTAAAAATGAAATTAAAAAAAAAAAAAGGAAAAGCAAAAGAGCATGAGGATAAAACGCCCTATTTGTTCTGAAGAGCAGGCTCTACGACTGACCGTGATTTAAAGTGTAACCAAATAATCCTGTCTTCCGTGTGCTTCCTGCATTAGGGCAGTTCCCCCACGGTGCAGCCCCAGCCTCGTTGCCTGACAGAAAGAGGATTCTTTTTTTTTTTGGAGGTCAAACATGAACGAATTTAGTGAACGTCCTTTGTTTTGGAGATTCAGTTGTAATCATTCTGATTTTGTTACTCCTCAGTGCCAGGTAGTCTTGCAGGGCAAGGAAGGGGTTTTGAAACACCAGCTAGGTTATAGACTGCCTCCCTCGCTGACTTGCATTTTGATCATCACTGACCTCAGCAAATTCTCATTAGAAATTAATATAATGGGAACGTTTTCAGTTCAGCGTTTTATGTGGCTTTGGTTTTAAAGCAGTCGTCTTTGACTTGCAAAATGCTCCAGATTCTTGCTTAATAATCACAAACAACTTGTAAGTGTGCTTGGGACAGCTAGGTCTGTGTCTGTGTCTGTCTGTGTCACAGAAGAATAATACCGGGCAGTATAAAACACCAGGCAAAACTGCAGAGAGGAAATTGGACTTGCATTGACTTAAATAAGCAAGTGCTGTGACAAAATTGTTTAGTTCTCTTTTGACCTTTTGAGGTCACGTTTGACTATTTATGCTATCTCCTAATGCTCTGCTTCTCCCTGCCTGGTAACAATTATGTGTTTATGCCGTTCTTGGCCTTCCCATTTGGCATATTAAACAATTGCTAATTACTGCATAAAAATATGCATTCCTACTTTGGAACTTTCTGTAAACACCAAGCCACTTCAAAATGCCCCATTTAAACAGCTGAATGAAAACTTGTGTTTTATTTATGTTGGTTGATTTGTTTGAAACAGACGTAAACCAAAGTACTAAAAATTAGCTTTTCTTTTCTTCCTCCTCCCCCCTCCCCCCCCATCCAGATAGAGATTATATAGAGCGAAGAGTAAATTTCGGGGAGGGTGGAGGTCAAACTGATCTGTTGTGCATGGCTGTGTATGGCAGCTCCCTGCAACCCAAATGGAGAAGGCTTCAGCAATAATCAGTCTGTAAGGACTTGATCTCATAAACTGCTGAGTGAGTTCTGCAGTTCTCTATTCCTGTTAATTTCTGCAGTTTTTGCTTAATTCCAAAAGCCAAACCATAGCTTTAAAATACAGCTAAGTTGAAGGCAGATCCTGGCACTCATCTTTAAGTGAAAGACATTTGGTGTGTAAGACATTTGGAGAGCATATCTCTAATAGCTCCATAAAGAGCAGCTACCAGATGCTTTCAGAAAATACCAGAGATAATTTTTTCTGCAAGGTTTCTGTAAAATCTGTTTTCTTCTTTTTCTGTCTTTTTTAATGTTTCATGTCATCTAACTCAGTCTTACATCTTCAAAATCATTCAAGCACTTGGAGTTGCTCCCATGTAGAGCAGAAGTGACCGATTCAACCAATTCAACCTAACTCAGTATTTCAGTAAGACTAAGAGGCAGTTAGGTCACATGCTTTGCCCACTTGGTTCATTGCTGCACTGCTTAAAAGCACTGAAGACTTACAAAAATTATTTACAAAATATGAATTCTTGCCTCGCATTCTTAGTTCATGAACTCTATTTCCAAACTGTGCGTTCTTCCTGAGAAATTGCTGTGTGAAAATGAAAATGCCAGGCGAATCACCTGCTTCCTTGGGATATTTGGTCTTTCAGCTTTTACTTTTAAAAATGTATGCGGGGGCAAACGGTTCCAAGTGAGCATTAATTGTGCCCAACTAGTTAAACACATCTAGTTTTCCAGTTAACCACATCAGTGGATCACTGTCAAAGCTGAAGGTGTCTCTTGCTGTCTCGCCCCACATCCAGCCAATGCTGTATCTTTTAATAGATCATCTTGGTAACAGCAGCAGGGAGCAGAGCGATATGGCACGCACCCTGCAGACCGAGTATGCCAACATAAACAGGCAGAATCTCTGCACTCGATGACGTTACAGTACGTAAAGCAGTGAAATGGGACAGGAAAGCCATTTCCCATGCTATTTCCTGATTTCCTGCTCTCTGCATTCCTGCACATAAACCTTTAATTCATTTCAGAATGCAAAGGTCATGACAAAAAGTCAGAGGATAAATATACCCTTCTGACAAACAGAAGGTTGACAGCAATTTTTACCCAAATGTTTCTGAGGCCAGGTGTTTCCCATATACTGTATAGAAATGTGTACCTCTACATGTTTTGTTGGTATTTTCACTGTAAACACTCTTAAGCATTATGCTTGAAATAATTTCTTGGTGGGAAGCAGTTACATTTTCTGTATTTATGCAAGACCAGTGCTCTGCTTAGCAAAGAATCTGGCGTGCCAGTGACCTAGGGGTTGCGGGGCGTATAGTGAGTGTCCCATTCGAACACCATGGATGACAACTAATGACATACTGAGTGTTCTCTTCTGATTGAGCAAATTAAGTACTTGCTTTTGAGTAATGAAGCAGCTGAAGCTTTAACTGAGAAATCATGAAGGAGACGCCAGTGCTGAAGAAGGAAGCACTCTGCTCCCCGCAGCATCCCAGTGCCACACAGGGACAAGCACACGTTCCAGGGCAGGGTCCCACAGGAGTGGGCTCTGTGTTCCCTCTGCAGCCTGTTAAGCCTTTTGGAAGTGCACAGGAAAGAAGTGTTCATTGCGGAGGCCAAGGCAGAGCCATGCGGTCACGTCCTCCACAGCTCAGTATCCTAGCAGTGATGCGGATAACTGGACATTGTAAAACCACATTTGTGTCTCTGTGAAAACATGGCCGGGTGAGAAAACATTCATTCTGTTGAAGCTGGAGGTGTGTGTAGGCCAGGCTTGTTGGCAGCTGTCAGGAGGGGCTTGCTAGAATGTTTTCCCTGTCCCTTGCTGGCAGCCAACCAAACTCTGCCTACTTAAGAACGTATATTTGTAAAGCTGTTCCCATTCTGAGCATTTACAGTCATGCTGGGACACAACTGAGGTTCACACAAAAGGGGTGGCTGGCAGTAAGGAGCCATTATTGCCTGAATCGATGCTTCCTGCAATCAAAACCACTGAACTTTTTCTAGAAATGAATTGATAACAATTGTCTGGAGGTCATTGGCTCCCTGGCTTTAGCCCTCCTAGCATCTTCTAATGTGACTTCTCCCCCTGAGGAATTAAAGACTACTTAGCCTCATACATTAGGACTCCCAAGGGAGATGTGGGCATTACTCTGCCTTAATTTGGCAAGGGGTCTGTAGTGGCTGACCTACTCAAACACTCTGCAGAAGATAAATCCTACACACAGCTGCAGCCTGTTTCAAAACTTGTTTGATGAAGCCTGGAAAAATGCTACTGAGAGAATAAAACAATCCTCTTTGCACATAATAATTATTTGCTTTGGAAGTCAATTTGGACTCATTAGATATCAAAGTTTGAAAGCAGCCTTCAAAGACAACTCTCCTAGCCTCCATCCCCCAAATAAAATATGAAGGAGATAAATAGATTAGGGTTCTGTTTGCATATTGATAAGAAAATGTACATTTACATCAGTGTAACCAAATACTTATCACAGCCATTGCAGACTTCAAGGTCTCTATTAATGTGAGGGGAGGGCTAATCTTCTTTGATGAAATCACTCAATTCAGCAGGGTGGGCTTTGGTTCTCTTCAGTTCTTACGATGTGATGTGAATTACTGTGCCATAGATTTAATGAATTTGTTGTATTCTCTCAGATAATTCAGCTGATGCAAGGTTCCTTAGATTCCTCACGTGCTTTAAGATGACTTACATGCAGACATTTCCCCTGAATTTCGCAGCAGGGCCGCTCCAGTTTCTGTGAGACTGGACCTGAGCTTTGTTTGTACTGCTGGAAAACCTCTTTGCCTCTTTCCACAAGGAGACCTTGATTGTTGGAAGATACACAGGTGGTAGCGACAATAAATATACAGAGGGTGCATATTGCACGTCTCTGGTAATTTTTGATAGATTCTAATGGTTGTAAACCAGGATATGAAAGTTATCTTGGATTTGCTTGCTTTTTTTTCTTACGATTTAAATCCAGAACCTTGAACTACAATGTGGTGCCTTGGAGTGCATTATCAAGTGTCATATCAGATTCTGTGAAACCAGAAAATTTAGAGATACATGCAGTTATCGTCTGACCCCAAGCTCTCCCAGTGTGGTGTGCAATTGCAGGGTGGGCTACAGGCTGTGAAATGGGTCTGCTGCTACACACAGGAACAACTTAGACTGGGGAAGCAAATCCCGATGTTTTAGATACTACCTGCAGAACTGATGTGACAAGGTGACATTTTTCATGGCTGGAGTTTGATGCCTCAAACATACCAGAACAGTAACACTACTGCAAAGATTGTGCCCACGGCCCACTTGCTGCCACACGTCTTCAACTCCCAAACTGGCTGTATCCCTGGGTAAACCCCAATGGTTGTGCTGGCGAATGGCAGTTTGTGCCATGACACAAAACATCCACCTACTACAGTGAAAGACAAAAAAAATTTTCTTCCCACCTCCTGTGCATCAAATTTGTGATTGTGTTTTCATTTCCATCCAGCCTTCAAAACAGCTGTGCTGGCCCATAGAGTAACTTCATAAATTACTGTGGAGATGACAAAAGCTGTCCTGCAAGGGTAGCTCTGAATCTTAGACACTGTAGTAATCAGGTAGGACTTTACATATGCTCCAAAAATGGAACTTACTGGCACAAATGTGCCTTTTGTGTCATTCCTTCTTACAGCAGAAACTCTGTAAAACAAGTTTTTCGGATTACTTTTCTAATGCTGTGATGTCAATACTGGGTGTGTTTCCAATGCAGCAATTTAATTTCAAAACGTACTTGGTTTGTTTCTTTGTAAGAAAAGTATCAGCTGTGCACAGCTCCGTTCCTCCTCTCAGCAGGGCCAAATGTCACAAGTTATCTTCCAGAGCAATAGAGTTAGATTGTCTGTATGTCCTGATGTATTTCAGAAGATTAGCACATCAAGGAAAATCCATTTTGCTGTAAACTTCCACTGCTTCTGTTGGACCCAAGAAAGTGTCATCGAGGTATTGTCCCCTTTGCAAACTCTTCAAAGGAAGTACTGTATAATTCAAAAACAAGCCTACATGGGAACTAGCACTATGTGAGTCTTCACAAGCACAAGGCTTGCATTAATTGTAGATAAGTGTGTTTTTCCCAAATCTCTCAACCTCCTGAGTCTGCAGAACTGGAACAGAAAATCTCTTTTAAAAACAAAAGGTTGTTTTTGTTGTTTTATTTAAGTTTAATAACACATTTCAGATCCAAACCAAGCAGCATTGTCTCATCAAGTTTCAGAACATGTGTAAATGTGGAAGTAGCTTATACCTGGGCTTAACCAGGGCTCGCTGAAGTTATGAAAGCGTGGCAGCAAAGATAGACAGCCTTCACAGGGTTTCGGATGGCTCTCTGTGTTTGCAGACCTCTGGGACGGGCTGCTGGTTTCGCTCTCAAACTGCAGAGACGATTTCCAGACCAGTAAATGGGGATAGAGAAGGGAAGCACAAAACATTGCTTTAATTCAAACCGCAGGAAGCCATAGGAGGGATGGGGGAGAGACATTCCCATTTCATTTCTGTTCCCCTATCTCTGCTGGGGTCTGTATTATTTTTGGATGACCATTCTGTGAGTCTTGGCATTGAACATCTGTAGTGCAGGGCAGGCCCACCAGGCTGGCCGTACCAGAACTGGGTGATCGACACCCAACTCCTTCCTACCCTCCTGGGAGCCAGGATGCAGCAGGTCCCCGCCTGGGAACAGACATCTCCAAATCTTTCCCAATCCTGGAAAACTGGAGACCTTTCAAGGAGGAGTGCCACCAGCAGAGCAGCTTCTCTTTTGTTCAGCAACTGCTGGCACCAAGGCAGGGTAGGTATATTTTCAGGATTTCTGGTTTTGGAGGATGAAGGGAATTGCATGGCTTTGGAGAGGAATTTTTAAATCCAGGATGTCAGTGTTGCAAGAAGGAAGCAGTGGGTTTTGTTCAGCCCCTCATCTGAGTTGGTTTTCCTGTCCAGCCACTGCTACAGCTTCTGGTTTTGTTATTTACTCTGGATGGCAGCAGATTTGGTGCCCCCCCCCCCCCCCCCCTTTGTGTTATCATCGCTCAAGCTGTACAAAGTGAGTGCAGCATTCCTATGCAGATACTGTTTTGTAATGTCAGCAGTGATGTCTTTTAGTGTTGATTGTTGTCTGCCTGGACCAGCCACCAGGGTCCAAACAATGGCAGTTTTTGTGGTGAGATATTTACCATTCAACACAAAAGCTGTAAATAAATTACTATCTGATAAATGGTCAGGCACAAAAACATGCTTTGTGACCTTCCTTCTTCCTCTCCTCTTTGCAAATCGGGTAACACAATGAAATTCAACTTGCACTTAAAACATCTGTGATTGGTTTTCTATTCCCAAATTTCCCGTGAAAATAATGAAAACTGGAGAAGCACTACGGGATCTGACACAAGGAGAGCTCACAAAATGCACTCAGAAGAAGAGTAGAAAAATGAGTAAAAGCAGACCTTGTCTATATTTAACAAAGATTTAGAACTGTAGGGAGTTAAAACTAAACCCCACGTATCAACTGCAAGGCAGTGTCAGCCAGTCCTTTCCAAAAGCTGTAAGGATCTGTCCTGGGGAACAGCTGGGTTGGCAGCTCTGGCACTGGGGCTGCATGCCCACCCGCTGCTGCACAGCTCCCTGCGCTGATGCAGATGTGGCTGCAGCTGCAAGAATCCTCAGTCCCAGCCCTGTGACTTCTGCCTATAACTGTGTACAAACCCAGATCTTCTGCTTGAGATATTGCTCTGATTAAGTAACTCGCAACAAAATGCTTGAAAGGCATTTCAGAATTGTCTTTTTGTTTCCCTGAATGTGCTTGACATAGTTTTGCCTATAAAAAGATGGCACAGAATATGCGTATACTCAGGTGTCCTTATTGTCACAGTTGATATGTTGCCATGGAGGAAGGCTATTAATGAGAGGAAATTAAATTAGATCACCTCTGTGCACATTTATCTGCACGCAGCGCAGCTTCGGTCTTAAGGAGATGGAGTTCTTGTGGGAAAGCAATTAATAGGTGCAGGTGCTCAGGAAAAAATGCATTTCTTCTACACCTCTGAGGGATGCAGATGGTAGTCAGGCATGTGCTGCTCTTTGGCATGCTAATCACTTCACCAGATTTCACAGACAAAAGGTAATTTATCTCACACAAATTTCACAATTAGCAAAACTACTGTTTTCCAGAGTTGCCTTCAGCGTGTAACAGACACGCTGTTGGTTATGGCAGGGAGTGCAAATCATCTGCAGCTCTTCTGGAGACCTCCTAGAGATACTGCAGACCTGCCTGGTGCAGTGTCCCACTGGATGCAACAAGTGTCTGATTCCAAAAATCCTGCAGTCTTGCCTCTAGGAGCAACGAGGGGCAGCCTGGGGAAGATTAACGTCTGTGATTATCAGAGAAGGCTGTATCCACAGGAGTGCAGATCTTCTGAAACAGAAGTCCCTAAGAAGGGCCTGTGTCAGTGAGAACTTTCTGCCCCTGGTCTATGGCAAAGAAGATGAAATGTGGATGAAACCTTAAAGCAGATCTTCTACACTTACAGCTCCAATACTCTTTTTCCTTCCTTTCTGTCACACATTTTGCAGCATCTCAGCCCACAGTATAGAGGTGTAAAGCGCTGGAGGAAGGATGAATCCCATGAATGTGCCCTGGAGGGGCAGCACTGGGGCTGCTGGCCAGACCCCTCCCTTGTGAAGCTGGGTCCCCCTGTGAGGGGTGGGTGTAGGGATGGATTCGTGTATGGAATGCCTTCCTTTCGATTCCATTACGGAGGTAGGGAGACTAATTATTAGCCTTTTGAATCTCTGACCAATCAATTCTGAGTCCATGACAATGCTCTAAGATTCATTCTGCTTCATGGGAGAACAGATTAAATATTTTATAACTGTAGGAAATAATCCTCAGTTTGTAAACAACGAAATTGAGCCCCAAGGTGACAACGTCAGGTACAGCACAAGGCGTTGTGTGTACATAGTAAACATCCACTGCACTGTCATCTCAGTAGGAAATGGCACAGACTGCTAATTTCAGAAGTAAAACCAGTAGATAATGAAGAAACAAAAATCATACCAAGCACATATATTACATGATAACGTTGTTTTAGTAATGAAGGAATGCAATGTGTACAGCTGATTTAGGTTCCTACATCACCCCAAAACTCAACAATACTTTTCAATCACTCCTGGACTCCTGAGTTCCTTAGATGTGCTTAAAGTAACTTGATTAAAAAAACGGTATATTTTCTGAGATTTTGTCACAAAGGAGAACTAAGTAATGGCAGTTCTTCTCCTCTGCTCAGCCGTAATCCAGCCATAATCTGTACAATAAATTTTGCTTCTGGGCCAAAATCCTGTATGGCAGCTTGCAGCCCAGAACAGGATCTCAGAGATGAGCCACGTAAGCCCTGAAAATAGGAGCTGATAATGATAGCGATCGCTGGCCAACCTTTAACTGCGTCTGCACTACTGTGTGTCACTAGAATACAATTTTGTATGTTAAACAACAGATGTCAGACAGAAGAAAGGAAAGAGGCCTTTGCTTTTCTTCTGTTGTGGACCTTGTTCTTCCAAAGCAGCCATTTTTTCAGTTGCCATGACAGTGTTAATAGGAGTTTATCATTTTCCCATGCCTGCTGCATACTAATGAGGGATCAATTCATGAGTGTTATCTGCAGGGCGAAGCGGGGCCCGGCGCGGCCATGGCGGAGCATCCAGGTCCTGGCAGGGCAGCCCCTGCCTGCTGCAGGTCTGTGCCACGCAGCCTGTCTGCTCCTCACCTTTGCTGCCTGCCCGCAGTGGGATATGCAGCAGGCAGACCTAACAACTGCAGTGACCAGAAATGTTTGACTCGCTGTTTCTCATTTGTCGTGAGGAAAAAGAGCTGTGACTTATTTGCGGAGATGGGGGAATGACCTCAGAGTTGTGCCGTAGGGAGAGCCAAGATTTCTGTCGGGTTGGCACAGCTGGCAGCTGGAAACTCCTCAGCAGCTGCTGCTGGGAGCACTCAGCTTCAGGCAGGCGGTGAGGAGGCAGGTTAGATCCCGTGCGGGAGAGCGCTGGGCTCTCAGCAGCGTGCTGTGTGCTGTGGGACCGATCCTGCCGCTGCCAGCCGCCGTCCTCAGCTCCCAGTGGTGAAAAGAGATGGAGAAACTCAGAGATAAGGAGCTGACGGGAGAACTGGTGGAGGTGCAGCTGAGCAATGCTGAGCAGTTTTTATCTAGAAGTTAAAGAAAATTGAATTCTGTGGTACCAAACACAGTACAGGAGCACACACTGGAAGATGTCTGTCCCAGATGCAAATGGAAAGGGTTTTTTTTTCCCTCGTCAATTCATCAGCTGCACTGGGAACGTGCTTTTGAGTTGATTGTTATTTGTATTGATGTTATGATTTATTATAGGCAGTAAACTGAAAATCAAACAAGATCTTATTTGAGCTCTGTGAGACTTTTCAAATCTGTATAGTCGTGCTTCTCATGTCCTTGATTCCTATGTGTAAAGCAGCAGCTTTCTTTATGGGTTTGTATTTTATTGTATTTTATTTTCCTACTACAAAGGGCCAAAGAAATGAGGAGAGAGTTTCACCTCGTTCCACACCCCACACCCACCCATTTATGTAAAAGAAATCTGACAGTATTTTGAGCTTTTCTTTTTTTGTTATTTGCAGTTGTTCTTTTATCATTATCTTCAGGAAGCAGCATTACCACGTTGTAGATAAGAGGCACATCCAGATGTGCATATCAAAGGATGAACAACTACTTATTAAGAAAAACTTCTTTTACGCTGAGCGAGGTTCAAAGGAACAGTAAAGTCTATGGCATAAGCGACAAAACCGTCTGGCAATCCTGTGCATTGTCAACCTAATGCACAGGACTGGGGAAGAAAACACTTTCATCAAAAAGAAATGGTGGCGAAATGCATGTAGGAAGAAGAAAAGGCACTCAGCTCAAAGGGCAAACGCCCTTCTAAGCAGTGACAGTGTTAGCCGTTCCTTAAATGTTAGAGCAGTAAAAAACTTGAATGATGTTTTTTTTAAATGTCAATTTTCCTTTGATATATGGGGTCTTTAAAATTATTTTTAACAAAAATGTCCCGAAGTATTTAAAGGTTTTCATGCCTGTATCAAAAGATACAAGGAATATTTATTTATTCATTTGAGCGGAAGGCAGATTCAGAAGATTGTGTGCCAGTTTATGTAGTACTGGGAAATGCATGAATTTGCAGTAAGTGTCCAGCAATAGATTCAGGTATTACTTGTCACCTTCAAAACAAGCTGTGCTGTCTCTTTCAAACTAAAGGAAAAGGACACAAGTTAGTTGTGTGTAACCGTGCAGCTCCGCAGCCGTGGCTCAGAGCTTCAGTCTGGACTTGGAGTGGTTTTAAACAGCGATCCCTCCTCTGCTCTGCGAGTAGAGGCAGTGCCCAGGGCATCCCCACTTCTGCCTTGCTGAGTGCACGCACCTCACACAGACAGCTGATGCTCAATGGTTTTAACTCATAAACCAATGCAAATACAGTTTTTCTTTTTTTTCTGTTTTTGTCTTCTCTTCATAAGCCGCGCACAGTGCGCAGAAACTCCACCTCCCTCCTTTGTGGTTGCCCATAGCAGACATTAAGGGGCCAGGGAAGGTTAAAGGAACCGTTACTGTGCTGCTCCTTCTGCTTCACTTCCAGGATCCGCCTGCTAACATGCTATTTTATTAAGCAAACTCCAACACAAGCTGGAGCAGAAGTAACCAATTCATCTCACGGTTCGTGCTTAGAGCCATGGGCTTACGTTTGCTAAAGTGGATGAAAATTTGGCTGTTTCCTCTCTCTGCTTCACTGCATTCAACCAAAAAGGTTTGGGGCGATGTCTTCAGGGACGGGTTGTATTCTTCAGGGTGAAATCTGTGCTTTCTGACAGGCTGGTGGTGCAACAGCCGGACCCAGTGTCCAAAATTACCTGCCACATCTAGGGTTTGGTGCACGCCAAAGTGTTGATAAGTTTCAAGAGTTCCAGGTTTGCTTTTGTGGGCTCACACGTGTGGAGGTGAGCAGGATGTGCTTAGCACTCATCTTGCAGAGTGCTGGCTGAAATTCACTTGCAGGCAGCAATGTTTTTTGTAGTTATTTGAAAGACCATTTGGTTGTTCATAATCCATCTTTCACTATGAGTACATTTAAAGTAAATGACATTCAGATTCCCGTGCCAGCTGTGGCACACAGGGTGGTAGTTCAGCAGCTGGCACAGTCATTCCAAGTTTCCAAGTTATTTTCATTTTTATCTCTATTGAAAATACGAGACTGCAGAAGGCGCTGCAGTGGATACAACATCCTCACATGGCTTTACATTATAATTTCACATCGGTTTTACCTCAGAGTTTCTAACAGGTCAAGTAACCTTCTGATTTCATTTAAAGTTTCCATTATTCTCTCCTGAAAGGGAAAATCTAGCTCTTGTTTGGACAGCTTTGGTAAGTCCAAAGGAAAAATTGGGCATTATAGTGAATACAAAAGATTCACTTTCCATGCATTAGGCTTTTCAATTGCTTTCTTAATGCAAAGTTGGACAGGAGAGTATAGGCAAGAAAAAGAGATCATTTTGTGTCCATGGTCAGATGTCAATATTGACAAAAATAAATGGAATATAACAATAGATTCTTGCACAGATGAAGGTCATATGACTAAAATGTCTAACTAGACCTTGCACTATAGCTGTATCTTATTGCTGTTTGTGAAAAATCGCTGTTGATGTTGGTTGGCCGGGGTTGTTTTTCATGGTTTAAAACATATAAAAAGAGAAAAAGTCCAGAATTTTTAAGCGATCCCACTTTAATAACATCAAAGGCACATCAGAAATGAAGTGCTCAGGGAATTAAAAATAAGAACAGAAAAGCATAAGGAGGTCAAAAGCGTTCATCTCATGTGCACATCTCCACGCTTTTCTAAGTTTCTTTCTTCAAAACTGAGATGATGCAAGCTGCTCCCTCTGCCTGCAGGAATGCTCTGACTTCCAGTTTGTGTATTGGGTTAATTAGTGATAGTCTGAAAGCTCATTGTGTCTTATGCTGAGGGTTTTCTCCACTTCAGGTTTTACTGCTTAAATCAAACTATTTATGAAATCAGCCTTTCAGATTCTTCTGTTTTGTTTTGGTTTTCCTAGTTAACACCACTGATTTAAAGTTCAAACACAAAGAAATAACTCAGATACTGTTCAGCTTTTGGACTTTTTCCCCTGGAGATATTTCCCAACTGGGACGGCAAATGCAGCCCTGCACAGCAACTTCAGGCTGCCCCAGATGTGTGACTGTAGGCAACTTCTGGCTGTATCTGTGGAGGCACCGAGCAGAGTGAACAAAGACTAAATGTCAGGCAAAACCTACGTTGGTTTGTAGAGGAAATAGAAAACTTCAATCATATTTACAAACGATTTGAGACCTTTGGCTCAGAGACTCTTGAGAATTTTGAAGCGCCATAATTTATGTACTATACAAGCTCGGTCTCATTACTGCTGCAGCATCTCATGTCACTGCTGCTCTACCTCCTTCTCTCTTACTATGCAAGGGGCTGTAATGCAGGCATCACTTGCTTATCTGCATGGATATCTCTTGTAAGACTGAAGGGTGAAGTTAGCATTAAACATTCAGAAAAATACGGACAGTTACCGAATATAACAAAGGACTTCAGTTTATGGCTGATTTATAGGTCTGATGAAAGCTATTTCTGAGACACAATCTATTATTTTTTTTTTTATAAATGACTCATTTTTATTACCACCACAGTCTGAAAATGTCCTTGTGTCTTGCCTTGTATGTGGGAGAACTGGCCGTTAATTTAACTCCTACAGGCAAAGCAGTTGGCAAAGGATCCCTAACCACGCATTGTTCTTCCGGAGTGCTGAACAGCCCCACCAAGTTTGTTTCAATTACACTGCCATTTCCTTACTGAATCCAAAATATTTCTTCAAAAGGCTCATCTGGTTGAGGGTCATGATCATAGGTGGAAGGTCAGTCAGCCATTTGCTGAGACATTCACTTCTCACTCAAATAATCTTTCATAAATCTTAAAGGAATGCAACAGTTTATGTCAGAAGTAGGGGAGGTGAATGGGAAGAGGGGAGTAGAAGATATTTATACAAAACACATTGCTTCGAATGCAGTGTAAGTTGTCAGTTCTTCTTTGTACCTGTGAAAATTATTTTTTCCTCATCTCCAATACGAACCATCTACACAGGGAGCCTTTTGTGCTGCCTTGGTGCAGGGGCCTCCTGGAGGCTCAGGTCACCATGCGTGTGTTTGCTGGTTATACACACATGTAGGTGCTTACCAACAGGCCAGTGCCGCTCTGGTAGGAAAAGATCCACCTGAAAATTCAGCAGAAACACATCAGGGTTGTTATATTTTGTGACCAGCTGAGTTCAGCTAATGCCAAGGCTTTGTGTGGCCAAGTCTTGTGTCCTAAAGCTGCGTCCTCAGCACAGCCGGCTACCAGGACAGCCTCCAAACTGCCACCTCCTCTCCAACCACAACCACAGCTCAGGTGCTATTTTAGCAGTGCTTCCAGTTAATCATTTTGGGTAGAGTAGGGTGCCTGCTTTCATCCCTGATGGGAAGCTTCCAAGTGCTGCTTTACTGCAATGCCAGCGGGCTTTTGTAGAGATTAGACAAATTTATTTTTCTGTTTCTGAATTTGAATAGTAACGCTATGAGAAATTCTTATTCTAAATGCAACCAGTCTGGCTCCCAGATTGCAGTAAGTGAGCCTGGTGCTTATCTGATCCTGGGGTGAATGCCGTGCTTCTGTCCTGAAAGCCAGCAGCGCTGTCACCGAATGACAAAAGACAAGTACGTTAAATAGATGGGAAAATAAACTTTTTATCAGATGCAAATAGTGGAGGGAAAAAAACGAACTGCTTGTTCTGCCCGAATGTGTACAGCAATTGAGTGTTCCAGTGTTCTCACTTAGGCAGATTTAATGATATTCATTTCACGTGAGTTTGCTTTCCCCACGTGCAATGGTCGGGGAGGGTTGTTAGATGAAAGCTGCCAGAAAATGTCAAATCTTAGCGCCGATATATCCGTATTGGTTTTGTTGCTGAAAAAAATATGGTAATTTCATAAATCTATACTGTGTATATAGTACAGATTTATCCATGGAAAACAAATGTTAGTTCTAATGAAGAGGGGGCCGATTCCCCCCCGGGATTATCAGTAACGAACAACAAAAGAGTGCCCTGCAGTGTTTCTGAACATGAGTTCGATGATGAGGTGTGAAATGTCGCAGTGATTTGGACTGTGTTTGTTCCTTTCATTTCTGGATCGGCCGTGAGCAGGGCGGTGGATCAGCACTACGAGATGCTCACCGCTGCGTGAGCTGGAGGGGGAAAACCTTCCTCCGCTGTATTTCCCTTTGGCAGTCACTGCAGCGGCTCACGGTGCTTCTGCTCATCGTTGTTTGTGTGTTAATAACTCGTTCAGAGGATCTCACCTTATTTATTTTAGGGCCCTTAGGTAAGGATGGCAGTTTCCCGGCCTTTCTACCCCCTAGAACTCCTTTTTTCAGTATTTTCTTATTAAAAAAAAAAAAAAAAAAAAAGCCCCTCAGGTGAAGTTTTCTCCTTGACAAATACACTGATTTTTCCTTTGTTTGTCCGCGGCAATGGAAGGGAGGATGTTATGCTCAAACTGCTCGTGTGACTCAGCCAGCGTGGGTCAGCAGCAGCAAAAAGAAGAGCTTTGGCATGGTTTTGTCGGCTGCTCTGCTTCCAGGTGCTGAGCACAGCTCCTGCTCTGGCTGTAAGGACAGCTTTGTGTCGGTGAAGGCCCAGTCCCAGTGCACACAAGCTCTGACACACGGGCAGCTCGGGAGGTGCCTCAGTGTGTGCTGCACCCCACGTGTCAGGGATGCAGTGTTCTCCCCTAAGCGGGCTGCCCTCACATCTCTGATGGAATACTCTGGGTTATGCATTTGAAAGGCTCTGGGTTTTTTTTTTCTTCCTAAATAATCCTTTTACCAACAGCTGCTTTTTCTGTGCAGCTTTCCCAGCAAGCCTGTCTCTTTCTGGGGTGAACACACAAGGGAACAGGGACAAACAACTAAAGTTGCTATGTATTTTTTCTTAATTTGAGGCAAATTCTGTGGTTCCTTTCCATCCCTCCATCTGCTGAAGATGCAGGAACCCTTTCATCTCCCCCACATGTAAACAAAAAAAAGCAAGTTGCTGCAACAGCCTGGCAATCTTTAGTTAATTAATTAGCTTTTGCACTGATTTGAAGTTAAAACTTTGCCAACTGTTGCAGCTCGGTACCTGGATTTTGCAGTGCAGACGCTGCAGCCAGCGGTTGTTGTCATAAAGCTGTAAAAGCAGGAGTCTGCATGAGAGGGAAACGTGTGCGTAAAGCCATGCAGTATGAGAGGCAGCATCTCCGAGATTATTCTTGTTTTAAGAGGCTTTTTGATTTCTAGGCTGGTGAAAGGAAGCCGCCCAGCTTTTGTGACTCAGGCAAATCTTTTTACATGAGCAGCCCTACACCTGTGGAGGGCCAGATTCTCTGCAGGTGTGAAAAGGGAGCAATTGAGGTGTGCCAGTCTGCAGGTGGCATCTGCTGGGAGGTGAGCAGAGCAAAGCCTGGCCTCCACATAGCCTTGTCAAAATAGGAGGCAGAACTCAGAGACAGACTTTTCTTTTCGTGACACATTCACTATGTCAGAACAAGGTGGAATCAGGTGTTGAAGGTGAAAAATAATGAGTATGTGTTATTCCAAGCAGCCTGTGTCATTGTCTGCACAATTTCCACTTGCAATGAGTTTGCTCCAACACTTGTGACTGCAATTCATTGCCAGTGGGAGGATGCAGTCTGCTTGTGTGTCATCCTCAGTGGGATCTGCAGGAGATGACACACCTTTGGTAACAATAACGTTCCCCAGAAATCTTGGGGCACCATATCCACCATCCATCCTTTGGATGTGGAGCCAGGAGCATGCTGCTTTGTGTAGGGTGGGCACTCATCCAGCCAGCACAGAGCGTGGGTAACCACCCTGGCATTCCCACACATTGCCAAACAGCAGCAAGCCTCGAGAGTATGAGCTCAGTCTGAGCTGCAGACTGATCAAGACCTGCTTATGCTCTTTTGGAGTCTCCTAACTTCACCGTTTTGGTGCTTAGAGTTCATTGTGCTGAAACCTTCCCTTTTAGGACATGATAAAAACTCCGCTTTTGTGTAATGCGTTCGCAGGAGAGTTTTGTATTCTGGGCATTTTGCAAAATAAGTTCAAATGAAATTGTTGTTTATAGTCATAACAATTCCTTTCCTGCTTTATTTTAAATGCCTGCTCATAATAAAATACAAACTCGTCCTGGCGGTGGAATAAGCTGATAAAGCACATAAGCAATTCAGGGATTTTCTTGTTTCCGTTAAAAATGCCCAATGTCCTGTATTCGCACGGTTGCTAACATGATTTAGGTCTGGCCCACTAAGCTCTTTTCAGCATACTGTAGGTCTAATTGTACACTTTCCCCAAAGAGGAACGCCGGCTTTTTCCCTTTCTCCGCCAGGATGCTCCCGCTGTGAGCCTGCAGCAGGGCTGGCTCCTCGGGGGGGCACTTCCAGCCCCACTTCCTCCCCCAGGCTGGAGCAGGGGGTCCCAGGGGCTTCCCCAGCCCTCCTGGGCTCTGCCTCGCTGGCGGTTGCCAGCTTGCAGCCACACCTGCTCAGGGCCACTGAACGGTTTTATGAGAAAAGCAGCTTAATATCTTCCAGTAAAAATCATTTTGGAGGTGCCCACCCCCAGAGCCTCCCTTTTCTTTTACCCCTGCATCTCCTCCGGGCTCTGAGCACAGACCTGAGTGCCCCCTAGCACCAACAATCCCATCTCTGGTTTTTATACTTATGGTATAAACATTTCCTGAAGCTCATAAACACCTTTGTCATTTATCAGTGCAGTGAAAGATGTTTATTGCCTAAATATGAAAACTGTGCTGGGATTAGTGCTTAAAGGGGTTCACTGATCGGTGATGCTCTCCAAAGGACGGGCAGCTTCAGGACCCAATTTTTCATGTGAATACAAAGGCCCACTTTTTAATTACTCTTAGCGATGATTGCAGCTCCCAGCATTAAATGGTGAGCACTGTCTGACCAAAGCTCATTTTACAGCCGTTCTGGTATGTACCAAATTGAAGGAGGTAAAAGAAAATGGTCGGGGTGGTGGGGGAGGAAGAGGAGATCTATAACTGGCATGTTAATAGAACTCCAGTTTGTCACTTCAGCAGCACACCCCGAGCGTAATAACTAAGCTTCCTTTCTATACCCCCTATGAGCCCCTTTGTAT
The DNA here is from genome assembly GCA_035772895.1 of Perdix hodgsoniae. Classification (NCBI taxonomy): domain Eukaryota; kingdom Metazoa; phylum Chordata; class Aves; order Galliformes; family Phasianidae; genus Perdix; species Perdix hodgsoniae. The sequence continues at coordinate 10,690,690 of JAPSGF010000017.1, read as the reverse complement.
TGACAGATGCCATTTGTTCATTTACGACGTGATAATAAAAACCTTCAGTTTTACTGAATGTTGTTCTTTTCCTCCCCTGACACTGGGGCACCAAATGGTTTGTACTGCACTCAGCAGGCACTTTTCATTAGAGATCATGGCATGAAAATGAACTGTATTTGAAAAGCATTTAGTAGCAAAGTTCTGGCATTGAATGGGCTGCATATAAATCTTCCCTACCTAAGAAGCAGCTTCCTGGGTGCCCCCGCACGCATTGAGAGGCGCGTGCTGAAATAATGCCTGTCTTTATGCGCAGTGCTGCATTTGGGAGTCCCAGCGCTCGGATTCCTGGCGTGGTTATTGTATGTTGGTATCAATTCCCTGCGCTGTTTTTTTAAAGCCCCCATCTCGCTTTAAATGGCTGAAAAATATTTCTTTTGGCTCATCTGTGCTTCCCAAAGCTGGAGGTTGTGAGCGCTGCCAGAAGTTTTCACACAGGCGCACAAATGAAGTGAAAACTGTAAATTTGGGCATCTGGAAACCAGCAGCTGAGCTGATAATTAAGCCTTTATTCAGGAATGCTTGTAAACATCATCTTGAACTTTATTCCTAAATACTATTCACAATTCAGGCTTACAGCACTTAAACAATGTGGCTTGACTTTCAGAGACACCGAATGCCCAGAATTCTGACTGACCTGAATATATATAAATATATATAAGTTCATGATTCTGTGTTTGAGCCACCTTTGAAATCGCTGCCCAGAACTTTGCAATAATGAGTGCAAAATGCAGCTGATTAATGAAGGAACAGACATTGTTTGTTCAGCACTTTTTGTTTTAATGCTGGAGGATAAGGAGTATTTCCTTCTCATTCTGTAAAGGAATCAGGTATAAGTTTAGTGGCCATCCATACGTTGTGCTGGGAATAGCATAACCAAGTGCACCATAACTTAATAGTGGCAGTAATCCATAGTTATTCATAATTAAGCCAAAAAAGTGATCGTTATAGCAAAGCTAATTTGGCTGAAGTGGAACAAAAGCACATACTGCACTCTTTATATCCCAGCAATGTTCTCTGCATTTTTTCCAAGGTGAAATTCTAGCAACATATCGCGAAGTTCTGAAGGCTGCAATATGGCAGTTGGTGTCTTTAATCGTTATTTTCTTTTAATCCCTCTCGTTTCGCTATATTTGGCAAAACATCTGTCAAAGAAGTGCTCACTAACCACAGGCAAGGCCACGATAGCTGTTATCACCCTTCCCTGATCATCCAGGAGAGACTTTTATCGCCAGCATTATCACTTGTTGCAGAACGAGGAGGGCGATGGCAGCCCGGAGGATGAAATCGTTGAATCATGGGGAACCGATTTGCAGCGCAGAGCTCAGCTGGTTCCCCTTTCATCTGCGTGCAGTTCTGAGCCGCTGCTAAAAATCTGTTTTGTGGCTGTAATAAAATTCATTCTGCAGCCTCGCGCGCACACACCAAATGGTTCGCCTAGCTCAGGAGTGTTGCAGTCATCTGGAACAAAGAGGACTCATACGTTCTGGGGGGTTGTTTTGTGTTTTTTCCGGTTTTGTTCTTGTTGTGAATCAAATGAATGTAATCATCTTCTAAAAAGAAACCGAAGGGCGGGGATGGGGGGAGGTGCTGCTCAGTTCTGACCCCTGCAAAAAAAGGCCTGCAGGGAAGTTTGCCAAATTGTAAAGAGGGTAAAATCATCTTCAGGCTTTGTGTGACCTGAGAATCACAGCACTCAGTGCTCCCAAGGGGTCACAGCACAGCGTTTTGAGGCAGGTATCCATGCACGCCTGCCCCATAGTACCCCGTGTCACATCAACACTGCCTTTAGTCTGCAGACATGCTGAGTGGCCACGGCCGTGGGGCACCGGCAAGGCAGAATGTCAGGTTCTAGCACAGGTAAAAGCCCGTGTGCCACCTCTGCCCCATCTCTGTGCCTGAGCCCAGCTCCTGCTGTGCTGGAAGGGGGCTGCCCTGCACCTCACCTGCCTGCAGCTCGGTGGGAGGATTTCTTCTGTGCAGTGAATGTAATGGTGTTCATTTGACATGCGGTGACTTTTCTCCATCTTCCCACGTGGGATCGAGGGCAGGTTGCCACAGAGTTATTTTTATGTAATTTTGATTCTGCATTGCGTTCCAGTCAGATTCCAGCCTGTGTGACAGCTTTAGGCCCAGCATGCGGTCTGTGACCCACGGGTTTCGTTAGGTACTGTGGGAGTGCAGACAGGATGAGGTGGGAGATGCGCTGATGGCTGCAGTGTGCCAGCAGGCAGCCTGGGGTCAGCTCTGCCTTTGCACTGAATACAACTCAATGTCAGAAGCAGTCCTGTTGAATTAGAAGCTTTTTTTAGTTGTTTATTCATAGAGAGAATAAATCGGGATTTTTTTATTTTCACTCAGAAAGCCGAAACCTGCTTTTGAGTGGCTGGTTGTTGTCAGCATCTGAACTTGAACAAACCTCAGGAGTTTGCAAATGCAGGTGCAGGCTGATCTCTGCATTTCTGGAAGCCCAGTAAGCCATATACCCCATATTGCACGTCTCGTTCTCTGTGCAGTTACAGTTTCAACTATTAAGTAACAACATGACTTTTTGTTCACCACCCTCCTTTTCTTTGTATGCCCAAAAAAACTTTTTATGCGGGAATAACAACAATTTCTGCTTAGCTAGAGGAGTCTGCTAACTTCTAAATCACTGCCTACGTGCCCGTTTCTTAGATTTTGATTAGACTAGAAATGTACAGAAGAGTCTTTTGTAATGCTTCTGAAGAAAGTGCTCTATAATGCTCTTTAAACTTCTATGCATCCGAATGCAAGAAATGGAAATAAATGTCTTATGTTTTTCATACCTTATCTCTTGCTTTTGCACAAAAATGGCTTCTGCTGAGCAGCAGATAACATCTCCCTCTGAGCACCAGGCGCTGGGGTTGACTCAAAATTCTCCCCTCTTCCCAGGCTCTGCTGCTCCTCGCCGTGCTGCAGGCCGTTACTGTGGTCATGCAACAGCCAAAGACAGAAGGTGCGCAGTGCACCCTCAGAAAGGAACTAGCAGAAACCTATCTGCTACAAATCACAGCTGCGGCAGGGCGGTGGGAGCCACGCACAAAGGGAAGCAGAGGGAACCTTCTAATTCTTACGAGCTGGGAGGCCTCTCCACCATCAGCATTTCAGAGCGTGTCTATGAGTTACATCAGCCCTGAAGTATTGCTTGCTGCTCGCTTCTTTACAGAGGAGACCTGCAAGACGTAGATGCTGAGGAAAGCTGATGAGCAAGGCTGCAGCAGGCAGCCCTGAGGTGAGGCAGGGCAGCGACCAGCAGTTAGATGACTGCCAGCAGCTGGTGCTTTCTGAGAGCAGCATTGTGTGTCATTGCAGCAGGATGGCTGTCCTTGCCCTGCCCCGTGCCTCTTGGCTCCTTACCCACCCTGTTTCTGCTTCTGAAATCCTGTGCTGCTCGTACCCTGCACAGCTCCCGAGACACCATCAGGGATGGAAATCTGACAGGCATCAATTTAGAGAGGAAGAGCTGGGCAGGGTGTTGGCTGAGGACCCAGACAGCCGCTGCTCAGCTCCCCTCTGCTGACACCTTCCTGGGCAACCTGGAGCAAATTACCTCTTCTCCCCTTGCCCCAGTTTCACCCTTTATACAGGGAAATGCAGATGTTTCCCAACGTCGGTGCGATGTTGTGACACATCATACTCAGATGCTGTGTAATGGGGACACTATAAATTCCATGGCTACTTTATCTGATCCAGCAGTCATGAGTCTGCCTGTCTGAAAGTTGCTGCTGTTGATAAGAAAACATTCCTGCCCTGAAATTCCTTTTTGAGAAAAGAGTAAGGAAGGTCTCTGCCACGTCCTGGTGAGCAGGTGCTGCACTGCAGCAATGGAGCTGTCACGTGCTGTGCGAGAGCCTCTGCAAGTGTGCACGACTGGCCCTGCAGAGCCTTTGCTGCCTTCCTGCAGGGCTTGGGCCACCCCTTCACAGCAAACCATACAGGAATTATAAGAAACTCTTCTCATGTTTTTTTTTTTCTGAGATGGCAAAATGCTGGAAATTAATGATCATAAGCCTGTCTGGAAATTAAAAATGAAATGAAATGAAATGAAATGAAATGAAATGAAATGAAATGAAATAAAATAAAATAAAATAAAATAAAAAAGGATTTAAATATGCATAAATGTACTGCTTTTATCTGCTTTTTAGTGAAGCTATTTCTATTGCATTTGATCTATTTGCAGCAGTTTTGCACCAAGTTTTAGCCTGATGCAATACATCGATAACCCCCTGAATATCTTTGTTCATCATGCACTGACAGTGGACTCTTAACTCCTATATGGTGCTTTATTATTTATCTTCTGGTGTCAAACTAACTACCAGATCTCCAGAACACACACATATATTCCTCTGTGAGCAAGCAGGAAGGAGTTTCCAGGTTTCCAGTGGCAGCACCAGGCGCTTCTCCACAAGGCAGACAGGACAGTGATGGCTGTGCACATCCTTGGAGAAAAGCCATTTGTGCCACCTTGGTGGTGTGAAAGTCTCATCAGCTCCAGCACTGTCTGTACACCTGAATTTCTGACCCCACAGCAGCAAAGTCAGAGCGGCTCGTTGTTTTTGTATGCTTATTACCAAATTCTCACCTTTCTTCTCTATTTTTCCATTTCATCTCCATACAGGCAGCCCCACAGGGTTATCTCACACAACACGTTTATCGCTTCAGCAGCTCACAAGGAACGTGACTTGTCTCGCTCTGTTTACTGAGCATGTCATCATTGGAGTGAAATGACAACTAGGATCAAAACTCTGAAATCACTCTCTGTATTTTAAACTGGCCGCAAGTCTTTCCTGTAACAGAACCACTGCAGCGAGCACTTCAGAAGCTGCAGTGCTTTCCATTTTTAACACTATACATCATTATCTCTCCTTATGGCGGTTTTTGCTGTGTAAATTTGTTGATATTTTGTTGCTGTGGTTGTTGCTTTGGTTTTGAAAGGTCGGGATGTACTGACAGTCAACTGAAATCAGATTAATTGAGCTCCTTTTGATATAAAGGTCTCAAATCAATACACCGTTCCCCTTGTAAAAAATCACAGTTCTTGTGTTTTGTTTTGTTTTTCCCCTTGCCTCCTGAGATCTGACACATCACAGTGCACTTGGAGCTAACTTTTCTTTCCCTTCGCACCCCGCACTTCCCCACATGCAGCTCTGTTTTTCCCCTCAGGGTACCTAAGGGAGGTCTGGAAAACTCCTGGGAGCTTTCTTAGAGCGTTAATATGTGTAACACCATGGTTTTGGGTTGAAATTAAATATATATGTATAGGGACAGATTTTTCTTTCTAAGGATAAACAAGTAAAGCTGCTAGTTAAAAACTGTTCTTAAGGGAAAGGTCCCTTTTATCATAAAAAGCTTAATACCAGTTAATTGTATTTCATTGTGTTTGGCAACTATGGTACTAAGCATTTACAGTTCCTTGTAAAATGTCTGGGCAACACTGACTGAATTCTTCTGGACTGTATTTTTTTTCTTCTTGATAAATAATTTCTACCTAATGGTCCAGGTCAGAACTTTCTGTTCAGCCTTGAAGCATTTTGTTTGCCTAAAGCAGAATCTTGTCCCTGATATCTATGGTGATCTTTATAAACCCCATCTCTGCGCCGTGATGCTTACTGTGAGCACCATGATTGCAATCGCAAGTGGGAGCAGAGCTTTCTGCTATAAGTAATTCTACAGATAACGAGAATAAGCATTTACAAGATGAAACTCTCCAGCTCAAACACACATACCAGCACAGAAACACAGGCACCTTCGGATAGATGACAATTTTTTGATGGCAATCAACATGCATTAAGTTATTGGTTATAGCTGCACTCCTTCATTTTACCCTCGCTTGAAAAGTTAGCCAGTCAGTGCTTCAGATAAAGGCTGTGAAATCTGATCACTGGAACTAAAATGGATGGCTTAGCTGCCTAATCTCCTCCATCCCGTTATCATCAGCTCGCAATCCCCTCCCCAGCCATCGTCACAATTGGGAAATAGCCGCAGACTTTTGGGAATATTCTACTGAGGTAAAGTAAACAGCTCTCCAAGGCTGCACAACTGTGGGTTGATGTGGTGGGGAGACCCAAAAAGGGGAAAATGTCTGTTGGAGTGATTTCAGTGCTTTCATTTGTCATATCAGCTTGTTAAAGTGGGTAACTGCTTGTGCTGGTAGTAAGGGCATCTGAAAATATCTGATTATATATTCCAGGTCTGCACAGTCTGTGTTTATTCTAGAAAACCACCACTGAAGACTAAATTGTCCCAAGAATTTCTCTGAAGAAATGCTATTTTCAGTAAGAATTTTACCTGGGAAAATAGAATTTGTCTCTCTGACATGGTGTGCCCATCAGTGCAGCATGTGGGCAGGGTAAGACATGCTTAAAGCAGCCACCTGAGATGTCTCCTGCAATGGGGATCACACTGTGCTCTCGTGCACAACCCAGAAGCAGCTGGAAGCTGAGGAGACCCTCTGTTCTTCTTGGTCCTGCAGACAGCATGAATAGGACCGGGTCGTCAGGGCAGGGGCAAATATGGAGCACCTGGGGGGTGACCCCTACAACGAACTGCCCTCACGATACCCACAGAGCTGTCCCAGAGTCCTCTGCCCCCACAGCCTCTACTTCAGCTTGGGAGATTCTGAGTGTTCAGTGCACACGGCAGGGCCAACATTTATTTCTCTGCAAGGTCATTCCTACATGCAGCTCATCTCAGTTTGGTCTGAGGTGTTTATTCCATTCTGCAGGAGAGCTCAGGCACTCCCATCATATGTATCCCAGATTTAAACTATATTACATGCTGGAAATTGTTGTAGCAAAAACCAAAACCAACAGGTGTTCTCCAAATTGCTGCAATCCCTGAGTAAGAAAACATGATGTGGCAGAAAACTGATGGGTTGGACTCACTTTCTGAACCTCTGGAAGTTTCAGCAGCTTACATTTATTAGGCTTTAACTGGGCACTTTATTGGCGATAAAGGATCCCTCTCTGCGTCCTGTAACAACGCGAGCGTGCTCAGAACATGTGAGCTGCTGCTAATTAATCCAGTTGTGATTATCTGGAGTGTTTTACAGTGTGTCATTTTGGCCAGTGTGCCAATGCTGTGTGAGATCTGCTCACCCTTCTGAATGGGAGCATGAGCTGCTCTGGACAATAGCAAAAATCTCCCAGGTAAATGCATGGAACTGGGGACTTGGCTTTAGCCTTCACCCATGGCATAGGGATTATTGTGGGAGTAAGAGGGATGGTCTGCTATTATTATATGTTCTATATAAGATAGTATTTTTTGTATTTAAATTCACATTGACTATCTTATATCCAAAAATAGAGGTATTTCCTACTCTGCACTCCCCATCCCCCTCACACAACCAAGGACATATTTAAAACTTAAGGGCAAATGTTCCATAAAAAGCTGCCCAACCCTTTGCAAATTCCCTGCATAACTCTCGCATGCATCCTCTTACTTTAGTCCATCCCTTCTCCGAAGTTGTAATTTGCCCTCCAGTCCTTTTCTCTGTTTTTTTACAATCGTTCAGATGGCAATTAGCTCAGGAGAAGCACTTAAGAGTTTTGCTTCAATTACAGATCCCTCCATCTCAAGTTATATGTTCGGCTGTTTGATGCTAATTTGAATGTTGTTTTGCATGAAACATCAGTCCGAATTCTCGAATTGTTCCCCCTTATCAGAGATTTGTCCCATGCTTTCCACCCATGGGTGTGGGGATCCATGTCCCGCACAGTCCCAAAGCTGACTCCTCACACAGGACTCGGTTTTGTTAAAGGAAATCCCTTTAGGCAGAACGCTGAAGCTAAATAAGTAGAACTAGTGCTGACCATCACTACAGTCCTTTTCTCTCCATGGAACTCGAAGCTTCACAAAGAGAAGTAAATGTTTTCATCTGCGTTTTACACGTGTGTGAATGGAGGCAAAGGGGGAAAGGGTGCATCTGGACTGAGACTGATGTGATACGGAGCCAACGAGGTCTGGGGGTTTGGTGGCTCTGAGGACATTGCTCCATTTATCCTTAAATAATTGCATTTGTCATTAGGATGATATAACTGGGGAGAGCTACAAGAGTTAGCGAAATTTTCCTTTCTCTGTATGTTCAATTTTTTTTTCTATTTAAGAATAATTAATTAATACCCCAATACATGAATGTAATAACTTGAAGCAATTGTTACTCATGCTGTGAGCCTCAGCACCAACCCCTGTCCTGTATAACTCTATCAGTGCTCCCTATTCTAGCCTCCAAAGATATCCATTCTTTCTTTCTGTGAAAACACTTTGGGGCAGAACAAATTTAAGGAGCATTCTGGGGAAGAAATACTGTTTTGGGAACCGAATATTGGGGTGCTGAGTGCTGTGAAACACCCATCATAAGCAGCAGAGCGAGGTGCCCTTCAGAATTTTGAGAAAGCAAAGGCTGCTTGTCATCTTGGAGGTAATTGTGGCTGAAAAATGACACTGGACTTAGAATTGTGTATGACACTTTCATTCTTGGCCTTTCTCTTCACCCCCCTCTCCCACCCCCCAAATTTCTACTGCTGTATATTAAGCATCTGCCTTGTGAAGTTAGAGGAGCTCATAAAAGCGTTAAGTAAAAAGTCAAAACTTACATGGGAACAGTTACATTTTCTCTGTGTGGCCATAATGAGGTTATTTATGGTACATGTAGGAAAGATTAAAGGTTTTCATAATAAAGGAAAGCAAGAGCTCAAGAATTGGGTGCCTCCTAACAGCGCTGACTCTCAAGACAGGATAAATCACCCAAGCAACCATTAAAACTTCAAGAAGATTGCTTGTAAACCTCCAAGCAATGCCAATAAAGCATATTCCTTGGCATATAGCAGTCCATATGGTGGAGCTCAGCAGTTTTTCAGAAGTGAGGGCTATTCACAATTTAACCCTACTGTCTTTTTCCTTATAGGGCGTAGTGCCAATGAACCACTATCAAATCAATGCAGTCTTTAAATGTGGGAGGGTGGGGGGCAGACTGCAACCTCAGGAAAAGTTAACTTAGCAGGAAGAGGACTTCTTGAGTGCATGAAGATGCTTTTAATTCCCGAGTTTAGGAACTCGGCGCCATTTTTCATTATGCTGCTTCGTGGGGATCTCCCATCATAAACGAACGTTAGAGACGCATTTTTACGGGCCATCAGGAAGTTAGGAAAACAGTCCAAGGCCCTTCAAGGTTCTGGTTCATCTGCATTTTAAAAAAGTCAAGTTTGCCCATTCCTCCTACTCTGAAAGGCCAAGGTAGTGAGAACAACACTAAATCACAATGTAGATTTGAGCGTGGCACAACATCAGCAACTGCGTGGGACAAAGTGAGAAATGCCCCCTTACTTTTTACACCGGAGAGAAAAGCCCCAAACCAACGGTACTGTTCCTTTTGTCGCTGTTGTTCCTTGTCAGGAAACCCAAACCAAGAGATGTGATCCTACAGGCTCAGGCCGCACCAAAGTAGGCATGAGCAAATGCAGGCAGGGCGTTCTGTGGGTTAGTGCTGGCTGCAGGGCGTCTCAGAGATGGACCCGTAGTTCTGCAGAGCCTTTGGGTTGCTTTTTCATTTCTTTGCCAGTCCTTACTCAATGGAAGTTACCAAGTGTGACCTCCACGTTTGTTCTTAGCCCTGATTTAAGAAAGCGCTACAAATTTATGAAGCCTTACTCCTGCTCCCTGCAGGCTCCATGTGGAATCCGCCGTGTATTTCTGGGGAACTGCTGGCAGCAGGCTCATTTCCCACACTGACATCTTGATTCTCACTGAGGGGATTTCTGGTGTTGTTGCACAATAAATAACAGTGATGAGGAATACCTACTGGTATTCAAGCAATGAAGATTTAAGCAAATGTTCAGATTATGGGAAATACATTATTTTTCCAGGCAATAATGCAAGAAAGAAACATAAGTAAGTCTAAATCTCCTATAAATACATTAATATTAGTCAGTTGCAGAGAAAAATTAATTAGTACCTCACCTGATATAAATGTTCATCGTTATATTAATGTTCATGGAGTTGTTCTCAAACCATGCTGCAGTAATTGCCCCATTTCATGCTCATTGGACATGTTCCTTAGTGGCTTTATGTACACATGGAGTAGGATTTCCCCATAGGGGAGATGGATCCAAAATGTCTGTCCATGCAAACCATGCAATAATGCACACTGCAGGGCAGTCCTCAGATGTCACAGTGATTACTACCATAGATTACTATCAAATCTGACTTAGAAAAGCAATGAGCACTCAGTCCCCACCCCTCCCCCCCCGAATGAAAGAACGCCAAATTGCCTTCCATGCATAGGCAAGGAATATTTTCTGTGTTCGTGGTGAGGTTCAAAAGCATTAAAGATACAGAGGTACATTAAGACTGAAGCAGTGAAGTGAATGGGAACCAATACTGAGAAAACGTAGCAAGTGTGACCCAAGGCCACTAAAATCTCATTGCTGTTTACTTCATCCCCCCTTCCTCTTCAGCATGACCAGCACAGTATCTGATATTTTGAAGTGCCCTTCTGAATTAACAGTCTTATTCACGTAGCAAAATCGTTCAGCGGAGCATCCAGAAATGCCCATGAGATTTGAAGGTAGCCTGGAAATCTTTCAAAGGACACCGAAGATAACTGCACCGGGTCTTCTATTGCATTTCCATTTTATGGCATCTTTTTATATTCTGTAGTAGGCTTTTCTGAATAAAAATGAGACAGCCTCTTAAGAGGCCTTTTTATTATTTGCATTTGGCAAAAACAGCCTTAATGAGCTGTTAAGAGTCATTCCCCAGTCCTATTGTTGGCGATGCATGGGAGCCTGTAAAGTGCTGAAAAGCCAAAAGACAATTTATGATCCCTGATGCTATCCCTTCCTGAGACAGTTCTTCAGAAAGGAAGATATCTGGGGAGTAGGAAGTTCCATTATGTAAATGTCTGACTAACTTTCACCGGAGTCATAACTGTGGAATTTGCTATTTTCATTTCACAACTGTTTACGCTCTCCGAGTTCCCCTTGAAAGCATCACCACCACGCACTGCATGGCCCTTCAGCTCCGCAGCACTGGAGAGTAGGAAGATGAGTCAAGTGAAATTCCCCATTCCTTCCCAGGCCTAAATTCCAAGCAGGCACTAATTAATTTACAGATTTCTTTTTTTTTTTTAAGCACTGTTCATGTTTAATATCTGGCGGCAGCGGCCCCTTTGTCAGCACTAGTTGCATTAGCCTCGTGCACACAGATCTGGAAAGTGTAAGGGAACAAGAATTCACTGACATATGGGACAAGGGGGTTATTCAGCACCGTGGGGGAAAAAAAACCATGAGACAAAGAGTTTCACAAGTTTCTGCAGCAGATGGGTCTGTGGTTCTTGGCATTGTTTTCTCTCTGAAAATGGACAGCAAGCAGTGAGTGTCAGAGGTGTTTGTTATTGACTGAGGTGCTGAAAAGGCAATCAGATATTTGTGACAAAGGCAAAGACCTTGGATGTTATCATTGACACCCAGACGCCTTAAGAAAAGAGCAAATATTGCATTCATTGTATTTTCTCTTACTGTAAAGGCAAAATGACATCTGTCACCAGGTTCTGTGTATCGATCCGCTTCAGCCCTTCCCAGCTCAAATACTGTAAATGGATGAGGAACAGCTTTGTCAGTGCGACAGTAATTAAGTGATTCTCTCGCTGTCTGAACAAAGAGATGACCCGACGAGGCCTTCTGTGTGTGCAGTTTTTCCTGTTTTGAGAGCAACACTTTCTTTGCTAATAAAAGTAGGGTGGCACTGAGCTGCAAGGCAGCTGCAAGCTGGCCATCCCAACAAGCTGCAGGGCCTGGCCTCGGTGAGCAGCTCGGAGCTCTCTGGGGCAAATAGAGACGGAACAGCCCTGTGAGCAGCAGCCCTGTGCCTTCCCTGCCGGGGTCCTGGGGTCGCAGCCTGGCAGGCAGGCAGGCAGGCACACGTGGATGCAGGCAGTGAGAATTTGGGCCACGGTTACATTCAGCTTTTCATCTGGTTTGAAGCGCACACCGTGTTCCTGATTTGCATTTGGATGTATAATTTTCAAGCTGTTCCTGATTAAACAAAGAAATGTCTGTAATTCGATTGCCTTCCCTTTGTTGGCACACATAATAGTCACTTCTGTTCTCCTGCTACAGAATGAAGTTTCCAAAAATAAAGCGACTGCCCTCCTGGAGGTGCCAGCCCAGTGCCACTTTTTGCTCTTAGGAGACAACACGGCGTCACGGTTCTACATTTCTCAGTCACATTTTTCTGCTTGATATTTGAAATCCCCTGAAATGTTGGAGTCCGATTCTGACCTCACATCTTAAAATCAGTAAAGTGACTTTAAGACTCATTCCTTCTTCCATTAATAGCAGTATAACTGCAGTATAATTTTTCCCCATTGGGGAAATATCGCCTTGTTGTTTTGCTCAATGCAGAGCGCTTTGTCTGCACTGTACTCATCAGCAATTACTCATGTGCTGAGCGTTTTGTCACAGTTACTTACTGCTTACAAGCCAGTTATACATAGCAAACAGGGCCAGACTCTCGCTGCTGCGAGCAGCTGTACGGAGTGTGACAATGCAGCCATGCAAATTTGCAGCAGCTGGAATCTTGGCTCCTCACTTGGCTTCCGATTATTTAAAAATGTTCTCTCCTTCTGTAATTTTATTTGCATAAAAACACAGCACAATAATTTGACGACTGCTCACCCTCACGCTGTGCACAGAAACAAAACAGCTCGCGATGGAACTGAGCAATCCCTTCTTTTCCCCCTGAAATCACACATCTTTCGCTTTCTCTCCTATGGTGTGACTTACAAAAGTGGCTTACAGTGCAGCTGGGTTACGTGGGGAAATGAGTAATGCGGAGTTGTTAAATGAAAAGGATTACTGTTCTGTTAGCTCGTGGAACAAAGCTTCCCAATAACTGTCGTGTTCTGCCGGGCGCTGGGTGCTTTGTGCGCTTCATACCACAGTCACACTGTTCCCGAGTGCTCATCCGCAGCAGTATTCTTTAATGCTTAACTCGGTGACCTCACAAAAATAATTGGTGTGAAGCAAATTTACTTAGCCCTCTGCCTTTATTTGCTGACTGAATGGCTCCGAGAATTGTGCATATTGTTTATGGAAATGAAGAGAGAAAAGAAAACAGAAAGTTGCTCTGCAGATAAGACGGCCCATGCACAGAAGGAAGGCGGGGGCTCCGTGCCAGTCCCCCCCTGCACTGCGGGCACCTCAGGAAGGATGCTGACACACTGATACAACTGCAAATCAGCTCGGTGGCTGCGAAGGTCCGGGACAGCTGCTGTGATTTAAAACAGTTAACATTTTTGACATTATTAAGTTAAAATTTCAGGTTTATCTGTGAGCTTTGACCAGTAATTAGCCCCCAGATACAGACAGCGGTAATTTATAAGCAGATTTCTCCTGACTTGCAAGTGAAAGGATGGGATAGATCCTCATTTCTCTGCAAAAGTCTGTACAAATCCTACATGGCATGGCCCTAATTGAACCGTTGGGGGAAGAGTTTTGGAAGTTCCAACCTCAGAGCATCGTGCCCAGCTGCACCTTCCCTGCACCAACCACAGCTCCGCGCACCCCGAGGTGCTGCAGGAGCACAGGGCAGAACTCTGCCAATTTGTGTGCAGATACATTTATACACATATATACCTGAAGCCTCCCCGTGGAAAAATCCACTCCCGCAGCTGAAATGGGTGATAGACATAACAGCATCGTTGGGCCTGATGTGCATGTGATAGAACCAGGCTACAAAAGCAGCTTACCAAACAGCTTGCAGAGATTAGCTAACAAGAACTAAGTTATTCTTTTCAGAAGGTGTTATTAGCATATTTTTCATCAATACTATACTTAACAGCTACTACATAGCAGGAAGTGGTATTTAACCTCTTGTTACAATGTAACGAGATTACTTTGTATGGTTATGTTACATTCCATTCATAAAGGCCCTCCTGTGTCCAGTTAATTAGATTCACTGTTTGGCAGCATTAGCTTGAAGAAAATGCAACAAAACGTATTTGGAATATTTAAATGTTAAGCCTTTGTTTTGCCTTTCTTTCTTTCAGGCTGTACTGAGCTGTGTAAGACTTGATATTGAGCGATTGGCATTCATTGCCCCCTCTGCCCGGCCTGGTGGATGAGGAGCGTTAACCATTTAAATCCCCGCAGCGGATTCTCACAGTTCTCCAAAATGCAGGGATCACCTCATGTCTGAGCCCAAACCGGGGGGTTTGGCGTTGTTCGGCTGCAGCTCTGCACTGTCAGGACTCTCTTGCTGCAAGGTTTGCTTTCCAGTGAGCTCAGGCTCGGTTTGGACAGGGGCGGGGGAACTTGGAAGGGGCTGATCTGAGTTCAGAGCCTGGAATCAAGCAGTAAGGCGGGGGTTTGGAATGCCCGATTTCTGCCTGAAGTGGCTCCCGTGGTCTTAGCAGTTTTCTGTAAAAAAGGTGTCCTTTTCTTCTTTTACTTCTTTTCCTAAAGATTTCCTGGGTTGCACAGCTGGTGCCAGGAGTTCTATTCATCTGAAAGATCCAACATCAGTTAATAAAAGAAAGAGTGAAGAAATAAACCTGGCAAGGCTGCATGTAATTTGGAAGACTTGCATCAAGCAAAGAGGGGTTGGCACCTCCCTCTTCCAGGAGCTCTTCTGTGCTTCCTCAACAAAAGCCTTGAAAAGCAGGCAAACAGCTCTGCTCCTCCATTTGTGTCTTCTGTGGGAGCCGTATCATACGGCTTTACCTCTGTGTATAAGAAAATTAAAAAATTTTAAGAAGAGGAAAAAAATGTCCCAACCACTGATGAAATGCAGCACTGCAGTGTAGCACTGCCACTGTTGCACACCTGGCCATGATGCTACAGGCTGCACTACCCGTGCAGTGGCACAAAAGTCACATCTCATCTTTTTTTCCTGCCCTGCCTTCCACCCACCTTCCCAAGATCATCAGCACAGCCCTCACCCTCATTTTAGGCAAAAGAAAATTTACAAGAGAGCAGGGAAAGCATATTTACCTATTTCCATGTCCAGCATTATAATTATTTAAAATAAAAATAAAAATGATGTAGATATCTTTTCTGCATGAAGACCTGATAACTGGATTCAAATTGTTGTTTGTTTGTTTGTTTGTTTGTTTGTTTGTTTGTTTGTTTGTTTGTTTCATGCTCTGAAAGTGCAGCCAATCATTCCTGAATCCCACACAGTGCCCACTTGGGCTGCAGGCAGTTGAGTCCAGCCCCACAGCCAGCCATCAGCCAGCTGTGACTTGCACTTCCAGAGCACTGTGGGGCAGATGGAGCCCACAGGCATAATGGTGCCCGCAGAGGGAAGGGGACACGTGGCCACCTGTGGCTGTGGGCACCTGGGCCGCTGCCCATCTCTGTGGGGCAGCTTCAGCCACAAGTCTCACGGGACGGGCCCTCCCCACACACGCACCAGTCACACTGGGTAACAAATTCCAGCTTTTCCATGACTTCTTTCAGATAAGAAGTTCTTTAAAATATTTTGCTCGTGTGTTTCCAGGCTGCAAAATTAATTTAAAGGGACACTGCCGAGGTTAGCAAGCTCAGAATTTGATTTGAGTGACTGTGTGTGTTTCCTAATGACTTTGTAAAGTCTGCACAGATCTTTACATGAACGCTCCTTCATTTTATTGTATTTTTTTCTCAAGAAAAGGTATTTCTCCAAGGAAAATGTATAAAGGCTGCAGGTCTGGCTTCATGGGCACTGCTACTAAATCTGTCTGGTGTTCATATGTAACGGAAGGAAAGCAAATAAGAAAGAAAGCTTCTCCTTCAAGCTTTCCAAAGAAATGAGTTTATTTTAAAAAGAAAGAGGGGTTGAACCAAGAGTGCTGTGCAGCTCCTTAAGCAACACCAGTTGAAATTTGAACGTAGCAAGTGTTTGTTGGTGGATTATGGGGCACTCATGGACTCCTGCAGCAGTTCCCACCTTCCCAGGGCCGCACTCTCCCAACATCTGCTTCAGTCCTTCCAGATGCAACCAACTAATCCCCACATCTGCACTTCTCCACTGTAATTGCTGGATTTATCAATTATTCAGTCGATGACCTGTAAGATGTGTATCCTCCTATGTGCAGTTGCAGAATCTTCCTTTCCCCTTCGCCGTGACCCTGCTTGATGAAACAAGGCAGTGATGCTTTTGGGTTTTTTGTTGGTCTTGCTTCAGAAACATGAGCACGAATGTTGTTATGTGCCACCTTTAGCTCTGGAAATATGTCTCATTCAAATATATTAATGACAGCGTGGTTGTGGCTGTTAGCTGATTGCAGAAACGGCCCAGTTGGAATAACAGAATGTCCCATTCAATACAAGCCCTGGAGACTTGCTAAAGATGAGGTGATCCGCTCTCGAACTGTGAGTTATCATAAAATCAGATACAGATAACTTCATCTTGAAGGTAAATACCAATTCCTAGGGCATCACTTCAGAAAGGAAACTCAAGGAAAGTTCCCAAAATACATTCATGTGGTTGAATTACAGAGGTAGTCTTACCTCTACCAGTTCTGAAGTTCCCTAAAGCCAGTACCAAGCGTCTTTCTGTAACATTTTCTGTTGCAGCTTTGTGTTTTATTGGTCGTTCTGGTGTTCTGTCTTTATTTCAAGAGTGAAATAAGGACACATACTCACATGGATATATATTCTTACTTGTCCAGATTCATAAGTTGTACAGAGAAGTGATGTAAGCTTGCTCTGCTGGTGGGTGTCTTCTCTAATGTTTCACTCTGTTTCTGTTC
>JAPSGF010000017.1:10656197-10673888 GCA_035772895.1 Perdix hodgsoniae | reverse complement strand
CTGTCGTGACATGAGGATGGGCTGTCGTGACATGAAGATGGGCTGTCACAACACGCCAAGTTTCTGGGTGCAGGTGGGAGCTGTCCAGCAGGGCCTGGAGCTGCAGGGGTTCCCAGCTGCTGCTGTGCCTCACATCCTGGGAGCCACCAGCTCTGTTCTGCTGCACCAGGCAAACACCAGGGGTTGGTTTCATCCCCTGTAAAAGCAAGAGAAACGGTGTGCAGTGAGTCCTCCCTTCTTTATGAGCACACACACACAGCTTGTGGCCTCAGTGTTGGTGCCAAACAAGCTCAGCACAGCTGTGGCAGCCCTCCATCCCTGCTGGAAAGGAAGCACCCACCTGCACAGGTCACCGTGGGAAACACAAAACTGATGATATAGGGATTTGTTTAAGGCTGCATCATATCCCTTACATGGAAGCAGTATCTGTAGGAGCACTCTTCACTCCTTTTCTGCAGGGCTTTCTCGAGTATCTTTTTTCCCACCTGTGTTTTAGGATCCTTCCCAGTTCACCTCCTACTGGTAAACCATTAAGCTGAAGACCAAAAAGCAACACAACTGCTCCTCCATTTGTCCAGTCAGAGATCAGAGGAAGCTGTACGTGATGGAATTCAGCAAAGTATTGTGTCACACACCAAAATTTAAACCCCTTCTACCAGGATTGCAGATATGCACAATGTTGGGCATGCACACAAGTAGCTTGTCGAATGGTGGCCTAAAGTGACATGCTATTTGTCAGTATAAATTCTACTTTAACACTTATTCTGGACCACCATGGTAAAATAAATCATTATGTTTGCCACTTAGTACTAATGAAAAACAATATTATTGGTATTTCTCCTATAGCAATTCACGTAAAGAGAAATGCTGTGCAATTACAGAGGGTGGCTAACCATGCCTCTTGATCAACCTGATAATTAATCGGAATAGAAGAAAAAGCCCTGTATTTCTGAGTGCTGATCAGGCAGCAAAGGCACTCCAAACATCTGAAGAAAAAACAGTTTGTTAATTGCTGTCTAGACAGTTTATTGCTGCAATAAGATCAAAACACAGAATACTGAGGTTTGGGGTATGAATCATGCAGACTAAACAATTGTTTTATTGCATTTACAGAGCACTTGATTTATAATGCAGTCAGTTTGGTAATAAAATTCCTCTATTGTACATCCTGAATAATTTCACCTCTTTCTGCATCTCTCTGTTTTAATTCTTTATCAGGATGTTTTAAAAATATCCTTATGGAGGGGAGATGGCTGTTGTGTACATATGAAGTTACCTATCTCAGACCTCAGTTATACCATCACTGAGCATACAGCGCTCAGCTCAGCCTTTGTCAGCTGCTGGTACTGAGAACACGTTGAAGAACAGATTTATTGGGCTGCTGTCTGCAGCGAGCACACTAGAGGAGAAGTAAGACTGTCCCATCGCAAGAGGTTTCATTCTACTTCATGCTGAAGTAAAAGGAATTGTTCAGGCAAGTGACTTTTTTTCTCTGATACTTATTGCTCTGCAAAACATTTTTCCTGAAAGGAACGATTCATCTCTCCTGTGTGAGTACCTCTGGAAGACCAAAGTTCAAGGGGATTTTCCTAGAAACCCAGAAACTACTGGGATGAAGTAAGTTACTCCTGTCTTCACTGAGTGCTGAAGCGAGATAAGTGAATAGTTGCATGAAACTGAGTCTGCACAATATGCCAAATTTCCTGGGAACATAAAGTGTTGTTGCCTATGTCTTTATATAAGAAACCTTCGTATTGTTTTTCATTTCTCAGTTTTGATCAATTGTGATCATCCCAGTGTCCATGAGATGCAAAGAAATAATGAATCGGAACGTAGTTTGGGAGTGAAATCAAACCAAAGATTCCACCTTGGGCACCTGTGTGCAGGACCAACTTTCCTGGGTACCCTGAGCACGTGAGGAGACAAATTTGCAGAGACAGCTGGAGGAGCACACGGGATGGTGTGCAGCACAGAGGAGGGAGGCAACGTGAGAAAAGGTGGGACTGGGTAACTCGGTGGGCACTGCTTGTCTCACGACTGATCCTACAGCTTCTGTGTTCCTAGGAAGGCAGGAGCCTCAGGAGTGTGCTCAGATGAGGAGTCTGTTGGAGGCCGGGGCCCATCTGGTGGGTCCACAGGTTCTGGGACACTTACTGGGAGCGTGCACCAGGCACAGGCAGAGTGTTCTTTGCTCCCAAACTGTCCTTGGGACAAAAGAGCAGAGGAGTTTATGGTGGGGAAAGGCAGAGCAAGATAATTACATCTAGAGAAAGGCACCAAAGTGTTGTAGGTGATATGAGCAACAAGTGTAGATGCTGAAAGGAATCAGGGACCAAAGATGATGGGAACTGCAGCACAGCAGCCAGTGTGCAATCCTTCACAGCACTCTGTCCCTTCCTCCTCCAGCAACGCACCTTCTCTCCATCAGTTCTATGTGAGCTGTTACACGAACACGTATCTGGGGCAGTCAACCCTTTGTGCTTTCTTTTACATGGCTTTAAATGCTGTTAGAAGTACTTCTGTTGTTTATTGCTGCTCAATAAAGTTTTATCTTGTGCAAGTCATGATTTATTTACTCCATCTTGCAGAACCAACATGTGCTTTCTCCTGCATCAGCACCCCTTTACCAGATTCATAAAATGTGTTAACAATTCATTTAAAATTCATATAGAAGCCAAGTACAGTTCCCTCCCAAAGCTGCACCAAGTAATATAAAGCAGCACGTGCCCTGACATATGGCACACCATCAGCGTGTGCTCCGAAGGTCTCCCTCAGCCATAAGTACTGCAATGTGCTTTTGCAATTGCTGCTGTGACCAGCCAGTCAGACACTGTCTTCCCATTTTCCAGTTACCACAGAGTTTTGGTTAATTTTGCCTCTTGGCTACCTTAAAAACACAGGTAATCAGAATAGTTGGTTTAGAGAAAGACTGGCTGAGAGTTTATCTCCAGCTTTTATCAACTACCTGTTTAATGGGAGTTTTCACTTTCCCAGAGGAGATCTGCGTTTTGCTGGGGTATGTATGTGTTATGCAAGGAAAAAGGTAAGGTGAAAATCAAAACAAGAATTTCTATCTCAGTGTGCTCCTCTGGGATGCTCACCTCTGCAATAGCTCTTCCAACAGCTTTCGTTCTGAGAGGTGCGATCATTTTGTGCCTTCAGTGACCTTTTTCTAATGGCTGTGAGATGTCCCTGGTCATTCCCTTTCCCTGCTACGTTCTGTGCTCCTGCAGTGCAGCCACTCACACCGCTCACATTTTCCTTTTCCAGCACCAAGAGCCATGGCTGTGAACATGACCCTCGACTGCCCACCTCCAGGCTCCTCACAGCAGGGTGCTGCCGCATCCAGGTGGAGCCACGATGGGACAGACGTGGGAACACAACCTGAGACTTCAGCATCCTCTGGTATCTCATGATACTTGCGTAGTCCCCAACCAAACTGTATGTAAGGAATCTGCAGTGCCTCCGCAACACTTTTTTTTCCTCTCTATTCCCATGTTAATATTGTCATGTGCTGGGAGAGGCACGTTTGGGATTTCCAGACGGAAAACTATTGGAAGTTTTATGCTGGCCCAAACAGTAACAACACAGTTTTGGGGTGTGGACAGGCCCCAGACGTGTGCTTCAGGCTCTAGCTGCCCTTCAGCTGGGCAGCCCTGCTCATTGTGG
Source organism: Perdix hodgsoniae (assembly GCA_035772895.1). NCBI lineage: Eukaryota > Metazoa > Chordata > Aves > Galliformes > Phasianidae > Perdix > Perdix hodgsoniae. Next base: position 10,670,219 of record JAPSGF010000017.1, on the reverse strand, counting down.
AGTTAGGAGTCCTTGCTGCATTCCTCACAATGTTGCTACACGTGTTTGTGCAATATTTGGCTTATTTGTGCAACATAATTAATGAAACATGTCTCATTGGCACCAGCATCCCTAGGGACCCTAAACAAATGGGAGCCTCTGAAGCATTAAAGGGCCTTAAAAGCAGAAAATATTTACCACAAGTTTATTAAACCAAGCTTTACTGGTAGTAAATTAGCAGCCTGTAGACAAGCCTTTTTCTTGTGGAGCTGATATTAATCTTTCAGAAAAATACAGCAAGCTCTTACAGTTTTCATTGCGTTTTTCTCTCTTGCAGTTCCCAAGCGCTTTGCTCCGACGTCTGTTAAGCCCTGCCTTCTGTTCTCTGCAGAAAACAGCAACGAGAGAGGGGGACCCCCATCCGTGTGCCGACCTCAGAAAGTTTGAGGAAGACACCAGGCCTCATACGGCGCTCGCAGGCGCGTCTGAGCAAAGCCCCGCACATAATACCGTCACCTTATTCCTTTTCACGTAGCTGCTGATCCATGACGCTGGAAGTATTTTAAAGACACTGACCCGGGTCTCAGTAATGGAGCTGGGGGTGGTGGAAATGCCCGCTCTGTTCCTACATCTGCAGTTTAGGTTATGTGATCTTACCGTGCTGCTTCAAAACCACAAAACGCGGCGGGGGTGTTTGTGAATTTGCACAACTCTTGTGCTGCACCATTGTATGGTAAGTTATACCGGAGCCTCTCCTGAGCTCATTAACAAAAGCCCATTGTGTGAGGGCGTTATACCCCACGTGCTCAGCCCATGTACGTGTCTCATGAAAGTACTGGGGATCTTGCATGAGAACTGCTTTCTAGTATTTCTGCTTGGACTTTAATGACATTTGTGCAGGTGCACAGCTTATAAAAGGAATCCTTTTCAATCCAGCTGTAGCAGCCATTCCTAGCAAAGCTGGATTTTTAGTAGCAGCCTCCAGAATTGTTGCTGCATCACTTAGTTTTACTCCTTTATATTTGCTAAGGATGTGCTCGAGTGTATTTCCAGTAACTAAGGTAAGTCTGTGCGTGGCCAGGGGAAGGTTTGTGCCACTCCATGAAAGCTAAATCAAGTCCAGGGCAACTGCAAGGGAGGATGTGTGCAGACACGAAGTTCATCTTTTCAGCACAATGCTGCTTCTCATTAGTAGACGATTAAATTTTATTGCAAGATCAAACCCTTTGTGTCATGCAGTGTATTCCTGACCGTGTTTGATATGACTCGGTAAGAGCTGAAGGTGTAAGTGCCAGGTGTGACCATGCTTCCACGTCAGAAGGGCCTGGCGACAGACCCACAAATGGATCACAGGTCTGTGGATCAGCACTAAAAGACCTGTGGGAAAAAAAAAGGTGAGGGGGTTTCTGTGCTGCTGGCAGCCACCGCTGCCCCACCAGTCCCTGTGCAGTGCAGCTGCAGATTTCTGGGAGCCGGCCATGGCAGCGGGCCGCCCAGCAGTGCTTTGCAGGGCCGGCATGGTGCACCCCTCCCCCTCCTAAATCCTGCAGGGCCCAAGCTTATTTGTACAACAAACAAGGCCTGACCGGAGTTTGCTGTGCAGAATTGTGCTTCTCTAATATAATTCAGCTGCGTGCGTATTTCATTGCAAAGAAAATAGAGCAAGGACTTCCACGAGGTTCCTTCACCAGCAGCCATTGCATTCATGCCAATTGCTCCTTTGAATTCTTCAGGTGTAAAGAAGTGTTGGGCAGGGTTGTGAAAAAATGTCCATCAGCAGCGACTCATTAAAGCATTCGGAGTTACAGGCACGAGCGGGTCAGAGTCACCACTTCTAGTTTCTGTCACACAGGCACCAACCCTTTATAAATCATTAATTTCCAGACTGTTTATTATCCAGGGGAAGTAACAAAGCAGCAGTATCACATAACACATCCTAAGAATGCCTTGTTCATTTTAAGAGCAAATAAAACTGAATAGCACCAAGTTGTTAGTGATGCAGCCTATGAGACGGAGCAGAAAGACAAAAAGGGGGATGGATCAGGCTGGGGCCACAGAACAAACAAGGGAACGGGTCAAAAAAGCCCTTGTGCTAGAGAGCCTCCACGTCCCGTATCTCCACGCAGATGCTGTTTGTTTGCTACCAGGTGGAAATTGGCTCTGCTGGCTGCGCTGGGACAGCACAACGGTGCTATGGGTGGCAAGATTTCCCCAGCTGCTGCTGCCTTCCTTCGGCTTTCTCACAGGAATGATTTAGCTGCTGCCCATGGGCAGGGAGCAGCTCGGAGCCGCCGTTTCAAAAAATAATGATCCAAATTAATTACTTTGCCGAGAAAGCAAACTGCCGTTGTTTTGCTTACAAGCCCCCTTCTGTAATGCGTTACTCACATGTTGCTCAGGGTGTGAGGAGGAGGTGACAACGTTTGTGTCAGCTGTGCCACGCAGGGCTGCAGTGCGGGGCGGGGGGTGAAGGCAGGATGATGGGCCCCAGTCCGTAGTGCTCCCAGGGCACGGCTGAGCTGTGCACCCTCACTTATTCCTCTCAGTCCTGCTAATAACGGCAATGCCAGGCGCTGCCAGGCCTCGCGTGTTGGCTTCCTGTCAGCTTAGCTTAAAGCCATCCCTGGTTTCAGAGGTAAGAAGCTCTTTTCTGGCCAGCATTACTGAGCTTACCCTGGGCTGGCCTTTTTGCTCGCCTCATTCAGCAGTCAAGTACTGTACTTCTGAAGGTGATGCTAGCTGCAGCCCAGGCCTCTGAGATGGTTATGGTCCATGTGTTACTTATTTTAGTCTCTTAAAGTTTCAAAACACTATTTTTACAGTCACTATTTGAAGTTATTGTTAGTTACAAGATATTAGAAACACAGTTTCACCTATAAAATGCATGATTAATTTAATCTTTACCATATTTTGTTTTACATCGTACAGGAAGCATTTTAGTCTGATGAGTACCGCAGACGTGTAATTAGTGCTATTACAGTAAACTTGATTATAACCTACACTGTCCACCCTGGCTCCAAAAATCCCTGCAGACTTTCATTCAGTTGCTGCCCTCTCTCTGAATGAAAGCATTTCAGTTCAGCCATTATCATTCAGACCACACCAGCACCCTTCCATAGGTCGGATGTGGTGGCAGTTCTAACACAGGACTTTGTGGGAAAGTCTCCAATTAGGCATTTGCTTGTGTTTAGCATCTACCAGAGCTTAAATGCTGACTATCTGATTTCTCAAGCTGAGGTTTGCCTAAGTCAGGGTTTAATGGGCATCAGGACTGGGAGATAAAAGGAAAGAGAAAATGCTACTGTGGAATTTCTGAATTTCAGCGAGAAGGAGACACCTGCCCTGGCTGAATGAAAGGCCCTTTACATGTTTATCCCCAGCTGCCAACACTTAAACACCTTTAAAAATCAGGCAGGACGCTGACTTTTTTTTTATTATTATTATTATTTTTAATGCTTAAACTCATAACTGCAAATCCATTAAAAACTCTCCTTGCTCCCTTGATTTGTTCTTTCCACTGGCTGGAATGACATGGATGCACCTCGGAGGTAGATCTGCCCTTTGTAGCTTTGGCTGGAGATGACTGAGGTGTGGTAGCAGCTTTGGGGCATCTGAAAAAGTGCTCCTCCCATGAGCTCTGTGCCTCTGGGGGAGGCAGCCCGGGGTGGGAGTGCCCATGTGGGCAATGGCTGTGTGCGGGGGGGCCTCGCCAGGAGGAGGGGGCAGCAGGGGGAGCGGGGCAGGCCATCCATTCTCCTATTACAGGCCATCCCTGTGTTTATATCATCTTGTTTAGCTTACTCCTAATGCACATCCTAAGACGTACCTCTAATACACATCCTAAGACATGTTTATGAAAATTCTTTATAAGCAAAATATTTTACTTCCACGAAGGAAGTTCAGATACAGAGCAGCCTCAGCGCCGCGGTCCCACCGTGCTCCTGCCCTCTCTCCCTGTGCATCTTTTCCTGAAAAATTCAGCCTCCAGCCCACCCACATCACCGCAGCAAGAGCCAATAATCGTAACATATGGATCCTCGTCCATCCTTGTTTTGTTCTTGCTAACATGTTTGCAAGCAGTAATCATTCTTCAGAAGATTAAATACTACTTAGGGCTGCTGAAGGTGAGTTGTTAGCTGGACAGCCAGCAATGGGATTTTGGATCCATTTTTTGTTTAAATCCTTGAAGCACTTCTTCAGAGCAGACCCCCATCCCTTCCTGCAGCACACTTTCCCTCGGTGTGATTCTCCGCTGCCCACAAATTGGGAAATCTGAAACATCAGACGGGCTCAAATCAACAGCATCATTGAACTGGCCAAACACACAAACACACCTTGGTCTGAAAAGGATTTTGAGCGTTTACTGAACCCATTGACTCCATTTGTGAGTGCTCAGCACTTCTGAAAATCAGGCAAGAAGCTTTTAAAGATTAAACAATAGCCCGACTCCAGCAGGAAATAAAATCATTTAAATTTTGAAGAGAGACACATAAAAAGGGGACGTGACATTCGAGAGATATTTTATTATGTTAGACAGCAAATTCATAGGAAATGCTTTTTCTGTGGAGTGATTTATGGGGCTGAGGGACTCGCGGCCACGGAGACAAGGTTTTAAAAGTTTCAGGCGCAGACTGGATGACAGAACTATCTTTGTTTAACTGTAATTGCTAATAGCGTATCTGCAAGGGTTGTTTAACCTCAGGCTTTGGGGTCTAATCTATACTCTGGTTTTCAGGTCAAGATGAAACCTAACGTGGTGGCTGGTTATCTCACATCAGCTTAATGCAGGCTCCTTCTCACTGCCTGCCCTCAGCACCCCATCAAGCATTGGTGCTCAGACCCCTCAGGAGGAGGTACTGTGCAAATGCCCTGCAAAGGGACTCTTCCAACAGAAGACAAGAGACAACGAGACCCACAAGGGCAGCAATAACGGGCTACTTATGTAGAAGTTTCCCTCCTTGATGCTATGATGCAGCCCCAAAGTCTCATTCTACACAGACCCAATCCCACACACCCAGATCTCAGACTCAACAGAACGCAGACGAGCACAGCTTGCTGCACTGCTGCACTCAGCCTTGTCCTGCATTATTTATGGTTATTCTCTTTGGGAAAGAAAACAAACAATAACAAACAAAAAAAATTGTTTACACGCTTTTAAAACTCATAAATATAACGAACCCGAGGCAATTTGGCAAACCTTATGGCTGGTAGCCCACCTTGGACCTGCTCATGTGGTCATGCTGCCATGTCTTCCTACCTCCAAGAAATATGTCACTTGCAGCCCATCTATCACAGTGACAAGCCGCTCAGAACACTTCTTCCTCTTCATTCATCCATTACTTCACTTCCTGCCATCCATCTCCCTTGAGATTTCTCCTTATTTTTAGTACCTGTGCCAAGTCGCATCGCTGTCATCTATTTACCCACTGAGATCATCAGACTAAAACCAGAAAGAGACTGAAGCCATCAGGCCAAAATCTGATTACCTGCATCTCTTTTTATTCACATATCATTGATGGTATCTGGAGAACTGAACGTGCACTGGGTTTGAATTAATGAATTTCACATATCAGTGAAATAAACAGAGGATTCTGCCTCACAGGTATCTGGGGGAGAAAAAAAGGGGGAAAAAAATGGTATTAGCTTAGGTTTCCCAAAAAGCTCTAGAATAAACCACCTGAGATTTTTCTGTCTGTCTGTCTGTCTGTCTATCCATCCGTCCATCCATCCATCCACCCATCTATACATATTCTGGAAATGTTCTGTTTACCTTCTGGGGATTGTGACCCTGGGGTGAACCCCATGGAGACCCCACATTTTCAAGATGTTCTTTGTTATCACGTCTTTTAAGATCACTTCACAGGTCCATGGAAGAAAAGCTTCTCATACAACCATTTGTTTCTCTAAGAACTTCACAGTTCGAAATGAAACATCAAATATCGTGGGAGTTGGTAACCTGAAACCCAACAGTTTGTATCAAGAAACTGCTCCATACAACAGTGAGTGCTCTGAGAGCAGGCACTCGTTTCCAGAAGAACCATCAGCTGGCCATATATTGGTACGTCCCCAGAACTCAGGAAGTTTGCAGACATGCATCCTCAAACAGGCACTACTGAATTAGAGCTTTTTCCCTCTTTTCTCACAAATGCACAGGTGGAATTTCCATAGCATTTTGCATCTAAAGCCTGAATAAAATCAGTGTTTCTTGAATGAATGTTGATAGGGAGCGAGGTGGGAGAGCAGCAGCTGGGCTGTCAGTATGGGGCCAGAGCCCATCTGCACCCACCCAAGGGGTAGGACAGTGAGATGTCCTCTGGCTGTGAGGGAGCATCCCAAAGGAAAAGCTGGAGAGCCCATTCCTTAGGTGAATTTATGTGAAACAGGTGAATTTATGGATGATTTCTTTCCTTCCAATTTTGTATTATCAGTAACATGCTTTTTCTAGGCTGAGCATCAGGTGAACTAAACACGTTCGTAGTCTTCATTGGCACAAATGCAGTGCAGAGCTGTTCAGAAATTAGGGGACAGCCTGCAACACCCCCGGGATGAGCAAAATGGGGTTTGCACTGTGGAATGCATGTGGGCTTCAGACACTGTCAATCCTTTCTTTGTTTCCTGAAATTTCAAGCTCCTTGCAAGCCTTTAGCAATATAATGCCTTATTTTAGCATAACTGTTCCTGATAAATCCCTGTAGATACCGAAATATGTGAAAAGCTGCTTAGCCCTGGGGAACACCCCCAGTACCTCATTAGAAAAAGACGGAGTAGAGTATCTTAAAGCAAACAAAAAAGTGATGTCCCTATTATAGAATTCCGCGACTTAAGGTAAACCAACCCCAGCCCAGGAAACTGTATCCTGGGTTACTCATTCAGGGTATTCCTCCCTGAGAGGCTGCTTGTTTGTGTACGGCTGCCCCGGGCTATTGCTGCAAAATTCCTCGTGCTGAAGCAACTCCATTCATACAGGCAGGGCCTGAAATAACGCACAGCCAGGCTGACTCCCAGCCAAGCACGGGTAGCTGCAGTTACAGCCCGACTGATCCGAGCTCAGTCATCTTTACACACAGCACTATCTGTTGAATTGGAAACACAGAGAAACAAAGCTGGAGGGAGAAACTGCCCGTGTTTGTCTATGCCGTGCATCCAGCAGACCTCCCCCATATCTCAAAGGGTTATAGAATGTATTAACTGAGCTTCAGAATGCCTAATAAGTACATAATTGCAGACTAATTTCCCCTTTCCTAGATGTGATTTTACAGTGGTGACAAAAGAGAAGGAAGCAAACAAAAAGCACAGCTTTCTTCAAGCTCGAAAGTGCTCTGAGTCTGAGGTGCTGCCCTGGTGAGCTGTGCTGGTGAGGTTCGGCACAAGAAGGGCAACTTGGAGCAGGTAATGGCTGGGTGCTTCCAGAGCCACCCATGCCGGCTCCAGCCCCATGTCCACCCCCTGCACCCACAAACTATTTCTTTGTGGCTGTGGTCTGAGGAAATGATCCAGCTGAGTTAGCAACTTCTTTGCTGCAGTGACTGCAGCATAAAAAGCACAGGAGAAAGGTGGGAGCGCATAGCTGTGATGCTGCTCAGTGCTGATGCTAAACGTCCTCAGGCTAAAGCTGGTTCCATGAGCATGGAAACCCATCCAAAGTCTTACACCACCCAAACTAAAGCTTTCTCCCATCTTTATGCAGTAACTTCACCCTTCACCTGATTGCACCTTTGTCATCTTCTGTGTTCATAAAGCACTGCAAATACTGATTGCCCAAGATAGAAGGGGAAATGAGGGTGACAGCCTGCTTGCTGGTCAGACAGCCTCTAATGGAGAAGATCTGGCACACAGGGTGTGTGATGAGCAGCTGAGCTCCCTGAGTTTGTTCAGCCCAGAGCAGAGACTGAAGGGAGGCCCAGCAATGGCTGCAGCTCCTCATGGGGCAACAGGGCCTGGGGGGATGGTGCTGGGGAGGGGCTGGGGTGGGGAAAGCTGCATCCCAGAGAGCGGTGGGTACGGCCATAGCAGGGAGCACTGGGACACTGCTGGGACGCTGGGTTGGGCTTTGGGGTGGTTCTGTGTGGGGCCGGGGGTTGGGCTCCAACTTGGGATGTTATGCGAGTGTAGGATGTTGAGGGAACGCCCTGCAAATTAATGATGCGTGATCAAGTCTTTCAGCCCTCGGGCAACAGTGTTACACCTCGTTGACACAGCTGCAGGGCTGATAAATAATTGCATTTCTCAGGGCTGCCTCACACAGCCCCTGAAAGCCCAAGTTTTCTCATCTTTTATTTTTCTCTAAAGAAACAGGGTTTCAGCATCCTAAAGCCTACCAGCAAACCTCCAAAACCAAACTGCAACCAGAGGAAACTTAGTGTATGAGAAATGATCTTCTGAAAAACACACAGAATGTTCCTTCACCTAATTCTCTGTATTGAACCCTGTGGCGTCATCTTCTTTCTCTTTTTCTTCTTTTAATGCATTTCTATTTCTTCCAAACACAGGAAAAAAAAAAAAAGACAAACAAACAAACAAAACAAAAAAACCCTTTCCTTTCCAAAACAGAACAAAGAGGTTTTTCTTTCCAATCACTGATTTTGTTTTCTTTTGTAAATGTAAGAAGAAACTCCTGAAAACTCAGTATATCGTCAAGTCATGCACAGTCAGGAATGGTGCAAGCTCAGAAAATAAAGGAAATTGCAGCGTTTCCCTCTCTTTGGTTGGCCTGTAGTGCATCCAAGGGGGCTGCCCAGCTCCGCCGTGCTTCTACTTCGTTCCTCTCTGAAAATGTAAAAGCTAATCTCGGAGATGAAAAGAAAAGTTTGAAAAGAATTGTTCTTGGAGTCAAAATTCCTGGTGTCCTAAATTACAGCAACCCCCACCCGGAGCGATTGGCTCCTCGAGGTAATCTGAGCCCTCTCAATTAACTGGCACAGAGATAAAGATTGCTCATGCTAAAGTTGTCACATAACACCGGGCTTAGAAATTGGAAAATCTCAAGCACAAGAAAGATACCTTTTCTCTTGCATCTGTAGTTTCAGCGTGTATCAATATTTGGATTCGGGTTATCCTCTCTCGATGTGCAAAACCGAGGGAATTATATACAGAAACAAAAGAAAAGGACTTTTTGTTGAATTACCGTGTTAATTAAAATGTAAAAATTTACTGTCTGAACACTTCAGAGTTTGAGTCTGTTGCTTTTGCGAGGCACAACTGGCATCTGCAAAGTACGTGCAGCTCAGATGTGAACTCCTTACAGACCCAAGAGGGGAAAAAAGATATTTTAACGAGTTGTTTTGCACCTGCAATTAAACAGACATGCAGGCTAGTCTAATTTACACTGAAACTTAATTGCAAGCATAAATCTTGTGTATACGTATGACACAAATAAAACCCCTCCTAGCTGCTCATGTTCGGTGTTACAAAGGAGCCAAGAGTCCCATAGCTTCTTTTTGTTTTTCACGATTACAGGTTTTCTTTTTGGACATGGTATTGCTTTAATGCATTTGTCATCATCCCTGAAAATACCCAGTTGTAGAGTGTCAAAAAAAAAGTTCAACAAATGAGATGCAGTTTGTCCTGGAGTTCCTTTGAACACCAGTGCCACTAACAGTCAGCAAACAGGGTGGGTGAACACGGGCTTGTGGGCTGTCATTTATGGAGTGAGCATCCTGCAAAGGGCTCTGCTGCTCCGGCACGTCTGTGGAGGGAGCCGCGATGGAGAGCATTACAAGGAATGGCTCAGGGGATTATAGAACTGCTGAGGTCACTTTTCTCTTCTAAACCATATTTCATGTGTGGAAGGCAATCGGAGCCCCCTGGAGTGAACAGCCTTTACACAAAGAGCAACTTCATGATGAAACCTAAAGCAGAAGGTACCAACAGAACATCCACCAACCAACCAATGTCTCACACGATTTATTTCCATGTCAGCTTGAATATGTGGAGGTTTTTGAGGGTTAGGAAAGGAGACTGAGCGAGGCCAAGATGTAGAAGATTCAAGAGACCCAAAGCCATGGAGGAGCACCACGGCCACCCTCAGACCAAGCTGACAACTTTGTGGAGACTCACACCGAAGTCGGACAAACTTTGATTTGTTGAAAGGATGGGCAGTGAAGGGGCTGCTGGATTCTGCAGACTCTCGCAAAATGTATTCCTGCTTGAATTATGAACCTGCTGTTATGCTGATAAGCCTGTTCATGGTGTGACCTACTTAACCACAGCTCTGGTGGCTGGCAGTAGCACAGAGGCCAAAGGCTCCAAACAGGAAAAGATATCATATGGGGGAAAAAAGTTTCCAAGCCTTTGTCCTTTACATGCTGCAAGGTGTCAAGCACTGAACCAGCGCTGAGACCATTGTTCAACCAACTGCTCTTTTCAAATGGAAATGTCTGCAAAAGCCATGTCAGCAAAAGGAATTCATTGCTTCAACGTGGCTCCGAGCTTATATCCTACAATAAAACCTGAGGACTATTAGTCCATACTTAGGACTTGTTACTGGGTTTAAAGCTCCTTTCAGGCACAGTTTTTCTCTGATCTGGCCGGATCACCAGCGAGGTTATGAAACTGCAAGGTTATGTTGCCTTTCCTTGGGAATGTATGTCGAAAGGTTGTTTTGCCTCTTGTTTTTTAATAAAGTCTTTCTGCTGAAGGCAGAGGAACAGTACAGGACCAGCTACTTTCACACAGGAAACAGCGTCAAGCCTTTCCCGAAGTCTCTTGATTGTTCAGTTTCCATGTTCTGAAGGTGTAACTCCTTTGAAGGGCCTCACACAGGGTAGGACCCAATTATATTTGTAATCCCAATCTGATTCAATCAGAAACTCCACTTAAAGCTGATCTATCTAACAGCCAAACATCCCATCAGTTTTACTTGCATCTAGCTATCTGCCAAGCTTCTAATTACAAATGAGCTTAATAAGGACTTCTGGGCTGAGTCAGATCCATCGAATATTTTAGCAGTGCACATTAAGGGACAGGCCAGCTGACACACACAGAAGTGCAAGGCCATGGAGCACCAGTGCATCGCTGCAACACATCAAGGGTTTGCAGGTATAGAAGCAGGCGGTGTGAAAGAGCTGTGAGAGGAGCCAGACAGCTGGAAATGGCTCTGCTAGCTGCTCCTGCTGAGTTAGTATGACAGCAGAAAATACAACTAACCGGTGTCAAAAAAACCAAGTCCCAAACCAGTCTGATCAGCCAGCGTGAACGGGGTTACAATGAAACAACTCATCTCCATAGCAGGGAATACTTTGCAGCTTTTTGGTTTTCATTTATACCGGAATGGACTGGCTGAAGTGACCCAGCCAGCGAAACAGCAAAGATGCCCCATTGTGTTTAATCTCAGGAGTTGCTATTAAACTTAATTAGTTCTGTCCCACATCTCAATTGCTCAGTTTCAGTGTTTATCCACCACCGCCAGGTCCTCTCTTTCAATTCTAAGGACTTTACTTCATCTGTCCCAATGAAGAGTAAAGTTTCAGCCATCTGGGGAGGTGGTACATGAACAGTGTATGACCTAACACTCAAAACTAATTTCCTGCCTGTAGTTAAATGTGCAGTTTTACACTTGGTGAGCTCACAGCTCATCACGTGAATCAGACGGAATTGCTAGAATCATTCATTTCAAATAGTAGCACTGGACATTTCAGCAAAACCAGATAAACACATTTAAATCAGAGTTTTTTGAAAGACCATTTCTTGCAGCAGACAGAACAAACTGCTGTCTTCAAGGCTTGGTCAGGAATTAATCTGCAGGGAAGTTGGAATGAGGAGAATGGGTGACATTTCCCAAACTTTACACTCAGAACATGATCCATACATTGTAAAAACAGTAAATAACTCAGATGCAAAAACATTGTTACATTCCATCAATTTTCCATCTTATTTACAGCATTAAAAAAACCCAACAGTACTAAGCTCCATCCTTCCAGATATCTAACTCATCACTCTGATACAAGCCAATGCTTCAAGCCATGCAATGAAATAATGTCCTTTTTCTGCTTTCAGGCCCTCGACTGTGTTCACTTTGTTCTGTGTATGGTTTAAATGACCATGTTTAGTTCTCGGTGTTTTCCCTCCCCATTGTGTTCCAACCAGACGAAGCTGGAGGGCTCAGGTTTGGGTTTGTTTGGTTTGGTTTGGCTTTAGTTGCTGCTGTGGCTTGTTGTTGTTTTATGTTTTGTTTTGTTTTTAATAACAGCTGAGCTGTCAAAGATCAGATGGCACCTCCAAAACTTGCTCATGCTCTGAATCCCCTCTAAGGATGGGTTGTCAGCCCTCCATTAGGGATGGCATGACCCAAACTCACACCCACGGGAACCAGACAGAGTCAGGGCCAGGACAGAACCGATACAAGTAATGGAGAAACTGCTGTAGCAAAAGAAATAGATCCACAACATCAAATACATATATTAGTAACCATAAGTCATAAAAGCAGAGTGAAAGCTAATCTCACTAAGTAGAAAACCCTGCTGAGTGGTATTTTGACATAATTCAATTTCGATCTTGGTGCTTCACTGACATGACGAAGGAAACACAGCATCCTCTGAGCTTTGAGCCTCCCCTGCATGAACTCAGCAGACCTTCCTTGCAACCTGGGAGGAGACCTCTCGAAACAAAGTCAGCTCTGTACCAGGCAATGTGTTCCATGTGCCCTTCCTCAAGTGCAAGGAGCCGCATTTTGGCAGGGCAACACGGCACAAAGTATTGACAATTATGAAGCAATAAGACATGCAAGTCTCTCATGATTATCCAAGACAATAAGCACTGGGGGAGGGCATCCTAGTTAGTTACCTACTGAACTGTATTCAGTGTAGCCACTTGATTAAAGATTTTACCATCACATTGATACGGTTTGGCACTCATTAAAAAAATATATAAACCATTGGCTTAATTTCTACTTCGGAAGGAGAAATGGGAAAATGCCCGCCCTGATGCCCTGGGCACATGGTCAACTGGGACTCCTAAATGCACTGCTAGGCTCTCCCCTGCAAAAAGGTCAATACTGAGACATCTCTGAAGGCTCCATTACAGCTTAGTGTTAAAAAAAGTTTGTGTACCTTGTCTGGAAGGAAACGATCTCACAGGATTCCTGTTACTATCTGGGATGTACCACTGGGTCATGAAATTCAATGAAGGCAGCACCACAACGATAAGTTACACTTGCCTCTGATCTCAGTGTTTATTCAGAAGCAAATAAGTGTTTGAAAATGAATAAACGCTGCAGAGCAGAGCGCAAGTTATTCACTAAGCAAAGTTAATCCATTCCTTAGAATATGTGGTTTGTATACTTGGGCAAAGGCAGATCCCTCATTTCTGCCACTTAATACAATATATTACATCAGGATGCTTCTCATGCTGTGAGAAATAGAGCTGATAGTGTTTACTCTCGCCTAGATGAAACGCTCGGGCATTTTAACAAACATCCTGGTTTGTTTGTTTACCTGCCGGGCCCACATGCCTCTCATTCCTCTGGCTGGAGCCAGTTGGTGGCTCTTTCACAGAGTTACAGTTCCAGTGTTACCCCTCAGCTCCCTTGGAACCGCTTCCTGCATCTTCATCTGTGGCAAAACATGTTTTATTTATGATGGCACAGAGCGCACGGGGATCGGTGCCCCATCAGGAGTACTAATGTTAAGAAGGCAGTATTTCCCCAGTACATAAAACGCAGTGTGGTCAACCTGAGCGGGACAGGCTGTGCATGGGATGAAGGAGGGAACTCCAGTGGTATTTCTTACAGCCCCAACAGCTTCCTTCTCCTTCACCTTCCCACACTTTGACAGAGGCGTGAAGATATTGCCACCTCCAAACTCATCCTCTCCTCAGCCCCACAGGCCGCGCTCAGATATTGCTTCAAAAATGCAAAATAATGTAATCTCTTCACAGAGATCCCAGCTGATGGAGCACAGTTATTGGGAATGTGACAAAGTGACAACCACAGCCCCCCTCGCTTGGCAGCGACACTCCTGCACAGAGGGACTTCCTGGCCAGCAGAGCGGGGTGGTGCTGTGTGCAGTGGGTGCAGTGAAGGTGCAGTGGGTGCAGTGAAGGTGCAGT
>JAPSGF010000017.1:10631284-10656187 GCA_035772895.1 Perdix hodgsoniae | reverse complement strand
GGTGCAGTGAAGGTGCAGTGGGTGCAGTGAAGGTGCAGTGGGTGCAGGGCTCACACAGCACAGCACTGTGAGCTGCCACTCACGGCCCCAGCACAGGGCTGCACGGTGCTGGCAGAGCGCCGTCACCAGGGATGCCCAGCGCTGGTGGGGCTGGCAGGAGATTGTCCTTCCAGACTGTTCCTAAAAAAACAAATAAATGTCAAGGCAGAATAGGAAGCCTGCTATTTCTCAAGTCCAGAAGCTGAAATCATGCTAATCCATAGGACCGGGCTGAAGCCGAGCCTTCTGCATACATGATGTAATCATCGTGAATAGCTCTGCCTATTCATAATCACAATGGGAACAGCTTCTGAGCAGTTTTTTGGGCACATTTCTTTTCTGCCCGTATTTCCCAGCCCGTTGTGCTTTCTCCTTCTCTTACTGCCTTCCCATCCCCTAATACAGCATCTTGTTTTTTTCTTCCTTAATTCAATGCTTCCCAGCTCCCCTTCAGTTCTCTCACACTGATAGAGCCATACTGACTGAAAGCCGTCCTCTGAAATCAATACCAAAACTTCCATTGATTTCATATAATATATTCTTTTAAATTCAGTACAAATGCTCCACGTGAAATGCCCATTCTAAATATGGATCAACTACTGTACAGGGCTGTCTGGCTCTCAGCATAACACCTAAAGTGCCGTATTTAATAAATAGACTGGTGTGGGCTGGCAGCATTATGTGTAATAAATGAAAATCTGTTGGTTATACTGAGCATATCAAGTGTAAAAGGAGAAAATTCATCAATGTAAATACCTATCTGTGGATCAATTGCTATCAATCTCGTTTAACAGTCTATTTCCCCAGGACACACTTTGGAAACAAAGAGCATTTCAAACTGCTGGCTAAACAAACAGATACAGAGAGTTCTTTGGGGAGCGTGAGGGTGGAATAACACCAGATAAAAATGATTTTAAATACCTGTTAATCTGTGCGACTCTATATTACTAAATACAGAGTTCCTCCTGCGTGTTAAGAATACCCCATCAAGAGGAGGGCTTTGTGAGGCAGTGATATTTGTGTGCTGAGGAAAAGCCAAGGAAAGTGGTGTGAAAAACAGAATTTGTTCCCCAACCTCCAACAGTTCCCCAAGGAGGAGGGTGACACCTTCTGCTCTGCCACATTTTCTCTAAGATTTTTATTATCTAAAAAAATAAAATAAAATAAAAACCCTCGGGAGACACTACAGAAGGAAAACAAAATTCCAGGAGAACATATAACCAACAAGATCACGGTGCACTGCTCCCCCAGGTCTGCAGTGCAGAGGTCCTTTTGTGGCTGGCCCACACAAACCACAACGCAGTCAGTCCTGCAGTCCTATGGGCAGCTGACATGGCCGTGTCCACAGCACAAACTTTAAAATAATGGCACGGACCCCAAATTTTGCGGATAAAAATACTGAAAAAGTCACCAGTAAAAGGAGACTGTGGCATTGTGCAATGGGCTGTGGCAACAGCATGGCCCTGTCATGTACCATTGTTTCCTCCCCCCCACCTTCTAGCAAGATTTGGCTTTTTCTCTCTAAATCACTCTCCTGAGTCATCCCCCCACCCCCTCCACCCACAGCTCTACGGATTGATGTCTGCACTCCCGCAGCTTCGCAGCTGGGAAATGCTGTCCTCATTTTAAAAGTGGGAAACTGAGGCACAGACCCCAGCAGCCAGTTTGCTGAGGGACACAATGGCAAGTAAACATGGAGCCCAACAGGCCAAACCTCCACCTTCTGAGCCCGAATGAATGCAATCCCATCCCTGGAGGCATTCGAGGCCAGGCTGGATGTGGCTCTGGGCAGCCCGGTCGGGTGGTTGGCGACCCTGCACACAACAGGGGGTTGAAACTAGATGAGCACTGTGGTCCTTTTCAACCCAGGCCATTCTATGATTCAATCACCCCTTGGCCAAATCAAGCACTCCCCGTGCCTTCTGTCACCCTACTCCATTTTTTCACAGCACTTCCCTGGAGGGGATTCAGCACGAAAGCAGAGGTGCTCAGGACTCCCACGCCCGTTTTGCAGCCCACTCTTCCAAACCGTCCCGGAGCCGCACGCCCGTCCCCGTGTCCCGGTGGGCTCCGCCGCTGCGCGGGGGGCGGGCGGAGCGGCCGGCTCCGTGCCACGGATGGCGGCGGGGCGGTGACCCGGCTGGGGCCGGGGGGGGGGGGGGGGGGGGTGCCCGGGGGGGGGGGGGGGGGGGGGGAGGGGGGTAACGGTGGTGCGTTTTTTTCCACGTGTGATCAAACAGGAGGGAAAATATGAAACGGATTCTGCTCTGTACTGATACAATTAACGTGGTGCGCGCTATCACTCTCGCTTCGAGTTTTTCATACGAATCCTTCACGTGTCAACGTGTTTGTTGTTGTTGTTTAAAAACGCGACTGGCCCGATTTTGTTGCTCCCCAGAAAGCGAGACTTAAAAGAAGACTTTACACAAATGAAGCAACGCCAAGCGTAATTACGCGCCGTCTGGATCCGCTCGTAAAGCCCCTCAACGTGCTGCAGCACCAGCAGACCCCGCTTCGGCTCTTTCCTTTCCACCTTATCCAACGACACGGGGGAAATTAGCATTGTCCCTTGCTTCTGCTTGCCTGCTTTAGGGGCGAAAAAAAAAAAAAAAGAAAAAAGAAAAAAAAAAGTATCTCAGAAGTTCAACATAAAAAGCTCAGGTGAGATAACGAAGCCATCGGCCCCGGCTGCCGCGTGTTTGTTTACTCCCTGAGCGGGATCTGCTGCCCCCCCCCCCAGCCGCACCGCCTTTGTCGCCGCGCGGGGCCGGGCCGGGACTACATCGCCCAGCGTGCCCCGGTGCGCCCTGATCAATGGACCTTATTTGAATAATCTGTGAGCCCTTGGACTCAGGCCAATCAGCTGTCAGGGACCCATGATAAATCGCAATGCATTATTGATAATCATAATTACTCTGACATGCGCATTCCGCCCAATGGGGGTAATTTCCCAACTCTAGGAATTTGTTGTGAAGAGGAAAATAATTGCTACTATTTTGCTCCCGATGCTGGTGCACCATGTCGCGACGGAAGCAGGCGAAGCCCCAGCACATCAACTCCGAGGAGCAGCCCCCAGATGCTGCAAGTGGTAAGGGGGGGCCGCGGTGCTTTGCAGCCCGGCTGATGCGCGGCGGAGGCAGCGGGGCGATCTCGGGGCGGGGGGGGCTTTTCTTTACCCTCGTGCTTCGCCCTCTGCTCCTTCGCCCCCCCCTCGGGCTCCGACTCCGGGTCCCCGCTGGCTTTCTGGGGGCGCTCCGCTCCCCTTCGGGGTCCCACCGCGGAGTTACTCCCCGGGGCTGCCCGCACGGGGGGGTTGCGGGTTGGTGCTGCCCGTAGCACGGCCCCAGGGGCCCTCGCCCTGGCGGCCTCCGGTGCCCCGCTTCCCCCCCGTCCCGCGGAGCAGCGCCGGATCCCGCGTGGGGGGCGCGGGGCGCGGCGGCCCCGTGCGCTCAGGGTGCGGCCCCGTGGGAGGGGACCCCCAAACCTTCCTGGGGCGGAAAGGATTTTGGGTGGGGGGGGGGCGGGAGGGGTGGGGGCACGGAAGGAATTGTGAACCATCTTCTCGGGGGTAGGAAATGACTCGTTCAGTTTCCCGATTTGCCTATTTCTCGGTAGTTAGATGAAGACTTTGTGGGTCTTTTAACAGGAGAAAAAAGAGGTTGGGGGGTGGGGGGGGAAGCGCTCGGACTATTTTTGTTGGAGATCACAATCGCCCTGGACCTTTTGTAGCTTGACCTCCAGCCATCTTTGATTTCCGACTTCCTAAAATAACTCCGGTGAGCTAACGCGGGGTGTGCGGGAGCGCTTTGTATTTGGATGGTGCGGGGGATTTCTCTCCCGCAAATCACTCTGCCTCCTTTTCTGTGAGCTCGCAGCCTTTGCCTTGCGAAGGGAAGAGGAAAGGATATATTTAAACTTCAATTAGCCCAAAGCCCTGGGTGGGCGTGCAG
This sequence comes from Perdix hodgsoniae, assembly GCA_035772895.1. Classification (NCBI taxonomy): domain Eukaryota; kingdom Metazoa; phylum Chordata; class Aves; order Galliformes; family Phasianidae; genus Perdix; species Perdix hodgsoniae. Next base: position 10,652,198 of record JAPSGF010000017.1, on the reverse strand, counting down.
GGAAGGGGCTGCTTGCCGGCGTTTCCCCGCAGGAGAGAGGAAGGCTCGGGGCTGTCTCCGTGCCCGGCTTTCCCGGCGGAGCCGCATCTCGCCGCGGGGCTCCACTCCGCTGCTCGCTCTCCCCGCTCTCTGCACCCCGAGTCGGGCAGTACGGAGGAGCGGGGGTGGCCCGGGGTCCGTCCTGGTGCGGGGTCGGACGGTGCGGGGAGAGCTGCCGGAGGGGCCCCAGCCCCTTCCTTAGAGTTGTGGGTGTTGTGGTCAAGCACTTCTGTAGGTCAGCTCTAAAGCTTTGGGGGGTTCTTTGCCTTCCAAGGGACTGCTTTTCTGAGGGGGGGATGGGAGGGAGGATTCCAGTTCTGGTACTGATCGATACCAACGCACGTTACGGGAGCTGTTGATTCCCAAACTGCAAGAGGTTCGGGCTCTTAATTTTTTTTCCTCCTCCCCCTTCTCTCTTCTTTGAGTCGAAATGTGCAATTGTTGGGTCCGGTTAATGGTGACTTAAGAATCGGCAAGCTGGCCAGAAGGCAATAAATCCCATGTTTAATGCATGACTGTTTTCCTTTGTGCATATGGTTAGGTTGGGGGATGGAGGTGATGTTTCCACATGTAAATCTCTGCCCGCTGCTGGAAAGCCACCTCCGGGGCTGCGCTGAAACAAAAGGGTTAATAACTCCTGATGCGGCCCATCGGGGCGGGGGAGGTGTGCTGCGAGGGGAGGATCGCTCCACACCGCGCACTTGGGGCAATGGGCAGCTGCTTTTGTGTCGGTCGACCTTTTTTTTTTCTTTTTTTTTTCTTCCCTCCCCCTTCTTTTAACATATCCCTCCATGAAACACCCCGCCCCCCCTCACGAGAGCCGCAGCAGGACGGGCCAGCGGGAACCTGGCGAAGTTCTCACCCCTCCGGGGGGTTCTGCTGCCGCCGGGATGGGGCCGGGGCCGCCTTTGTGGGTCGGAGCGGAGCGGGGGCACCGGAGCGCCGCCGGGATGGAGCCGGGATGGAGCTGCCGGGCGCCGCCCCGCGGCCGCGCTCTGCCGGGACCCCTCGGTCGGGACACGTCCTGGCGGCGCGGCCCCGAGCTCTGCGGGAGCTTCGTGCCTTCCCAAATTAAAACACGTGGGTTCCCAGCGTCTGATCTCCGAAGCGGTTCCCGTATTCCCCGCTCCAGGTGTGTCTGAGGGCACATAACAAAGTGGAAATACCGCAGGGATTTGGCTGGGACGTTATCGAGAGTATATACATAATCGAAATAATAAAATCAAGCCCTTATCTCCTAGTTTGTAAATGCCCTTTTTTGTTGTTTTGTTTTCCGAAGCGATGAGGACCCACCTCTGCGAACAATGCGGCGCGTTAAGCTGCGGCGCGGCCAACGCGGTGATCAATTAACAGGTCAAAAAATCAGCAGGTGGGCTCCGGGGGATCATGCGACAGGGAGAAATTAGCATTTCCACAAAGGGGATGAAAATGCCCATTGTGCCCCGTAGCCGCCACTAAAAAAATCTCTAAAAAAAAAAAAAACCCACCTGAATTATTCTTAAAAATACAGTATCAAACTGCAACTTTTCTCGGGGTGGCACTGGATTTAATTTCTTCAGTTCCGCGCCCTGTGCGTGAGGTTGTGCTGGCGTTGGTGAGGTGTTCGGCGAGGAAAGTGACGGGTTTGGTAGCGGTGGGTTTTATTAGTATTAGTTTGGATTCGTCCGAAGTGGGCGCAGAGAAGGGAGGGGGATGGGGAAGGCTGGGACGCGTGGGGCTGCGCGGCCGGAGGGGCCCGGGGCTGGGCGATGCCCGCTTGTTTTTCCTTTTACGTAAGTGAAACATTATATTGGTTGTAGTGATGGAGCCCTTCGCTGGGCTCGGCGGCATGTGACGTTTTGACAGAGCTGCTGCTCTAACCTTTGCCTCCTCCCGCTTGCTGTGGGTGGTAAGTTGATGTCAGGCTTACAATTAGGACTCTCATGCAATTGACCTTGGCAGCGGGGTTTGTGCCGTTTAGCTCGGTCTTAAACACTGTACTCGTGTTAAGTGTGGTCCGGGGCCGCCGCGCTCACAGCTGCGGGAGGAGCGCACCGCGGAGCTCCGCGCAGAGCAGGTAGGGCCGGGCCGGGCCGCTGCTCGTGCTGGGGGGAAGCTCTATTTTTGTTACAACGCTTCTGCTTTGTAGCAGGACGGGGGGAGCCCCTTTGATTTAAATAGTAATAATAAGAAAAGTAAAAGTAATGCATAGGTGGCCCGTGGGTTTGCGGGCCCCCCTCCCCGCGGGCCGTGAGTGCCCTCCGCTGTCCGCAGGGCTCCGCACGGCCGCGCCGGGAGCGGGGCGCGGGTAACCGCGGGTGGGGGGCAGTGCGGCTCCGGGCTGAGAAGCCCTTCGGAACGACCGCCGGAGGCTGCTGGGGCGGGAGCGGGGCTCCGGGCCTCTCTGGGGGAGTCGGGGGGGGGGGGGGGGGGGGGGGGGGGGGGGTGTTGTGAGCGGTGTTCTGGGTTCGAGAGCTGCGAACTTCTTTCTTCCACGTGCAGCTGAACGCTGCTTTGCCCCTCGGGTGCGGTGTTACCGTGGCTCGCAGTGACCTTGGGCGGATCTTTCTTTTTGGTAGAGGGACGGCCAAAAAGCAAGTCGTTAGATATGTGGTCAGATGGTTTTAAGAAAGGCCTTGAGGAAATCTGAAAACACGAGGAGTTGCAGTCGGGGTAACACGTGGATGGCTTGGGTAACAAATGCTGCTGATAAATTCGGCAGAGAAACCACTGAGTCCTTTGGATTGCTCCTGTAAGAAATCAGCCCAAGGCTTTGCGTACTCAATTGAGTGTTTTTTTTTTATTATTTTTTATATAGTTGCAGTTAAAGAAAATGTTATTTTGCGTTGGGGCAGAAGGGAAAGCTCAGGCAGTTCTGGAAGTGGCCAAACTTGTCAGCTGGAGGCGTGAGGGGCAGCAGGGCAGTGCTGGGGGGCACAGAGGGCACCTCAAGGCTGACTGCTCCCAGCCTGCAGGAAATGAGCACGTGTGTCCATAGCCGAAATCGCATTCAAGAATTAGAAGCTGATCATACCTGGTCAGTGGGAAAAGTGCTCACCGAAGATATTAAGCTGCCTAAAGGAAGAGAAAGAAAACAGTTTTAGCCCTGAGCAATTCCTTCTAAATCACATCCAAGGGAACTTTCTCACAGCTGAAAAAAAGGAGGCTGCCAATTGCTGAGCTGAGCGGTGGGCCAGCAGCTCTGCTTGGAATGAAATCAAACCAGATAAGATTTACTTCTCTCCTCTTTACTGGTTCTTTCTCTCTCAAAAAACCACCTCCCTTAATTCGAGCCGTGTGGATTTTATCAGCCCTTCTTGTCGATGACCGCCTTGTCCTACACAATAGTGGATTTTTTCCATCCATTTGCCAGTGATTCAATCTAACCCCCCTGCTGGGTTTACTGCATTCTTCTAACTTATTGGATAACTAGATGCTGGGAGATAACATTCCTGAAATTCGGGGGTGGGGAGATTTAAAAAAACCAAACCAAAAAAAAAAACAAACCCCAAATCCACAGCACCAAGGCCAGGAGAAGCCCTGCTCCTGAGAAGCCTTTGGAGAGGGCAGAGCAGAGTGCTGTGGCTGGCTTGGGCTGCTTGGGCAGTACTCACAGAGCTGGGGCTCAGCTGGGTGCAGGTGTGGTGTTGGTGTCAGTGCGGTGTTGGAGTGCTCCTTTGTGTCCCAGATGCTGTGGGGTAACTGAGCATCGTATTTCTACTGTGTATCTTCCAAACTACCACCAACAAAGTGTTTTGAGATAGGTAAAGCACTGTACTCCATTTCCCTGAGTTGTAGGGAAGCGTTATGCCTTACTTTCCCTTCTGTGTCATACAGCAGGTCATTGCAAGCTGGGAATTCAGTTCATTTGGGGTGCCTTGCTGTCAGATGGGGGAACTGGCAACCAAAATGTGATGGTAACTGTTCTGGCAGCTGCATGGGGCAGCCCCACCTGCTGCTCCTGGACCTGGGGACCTGAGCTCCATGCTGAGCGGAGGCAGGGCTGTGTGAGACCAGAAAAATCACTTCTGGAACTTCTCAGAGTCATGGAAATGGGGAGTGTGGATTTTGTTGGAGCTGGAGGGGAATGACAGTCTTTGGATGTAGCACAGTCTTATTGGTGGCAAAATAAGAAGGAGCCGTCAATGGGACGCAGTTAATGATGGTATGCTTGGAAGTAGTTTGAGAGCTTGTCTAGACACGGTTATGCTGGAATACCTCCTTGGGGGGCTATAGTCTGTTGTGTGGGCATCCCTGCTCCACCTGAAGCATTTCATGTGGCCTCCACAGAGGTGCAAACTGTGGTGTAATGTGTGTGTGCTCACAGGACAGGTGGGCAGAAAGTGTTGCTTTTCTTGAAGCAAAACCTAGGGGTATTTTGTAACTCGGGAAGATAAAGCTCCAAATACTAAAGGACTTGGAAAAGAGGTTTTAGTGTTTACGGCTGTGATTCTGTGAAGCACCTGCTAGGTGGGAATAGTTACTCACGTAGTCAAGGAAAGACCCGGAATCTGTGCAGCACAGTCAGAGAAGACACTCTTTCCACTGTTGAGTGCTTGCTTTCCCATCGTAACTGCTTGGGCTCTCCCAGAGATGGGAGCTTGAAGACATCTATTCTTGACCTCAGCTGACACTAATTATTGACCAAGTTCTGCATCGTGTACTTCTTCTACTTAAGTAGTCTACAGACCGGATTTGTTTTTTTTTTTTGTAGTTAAATTGAATTTAGACACATCGATTTCCCATTTGCAATGGGAAGTATGTCAACAAAACTCTTATTTTTATTTTTTCATTTCCTTCATTTGTGAAAGTTGTTTGGGGGGAGGGGAGAAAAAAAGTGTGTCACTCCCTGTATTGCTGTTTAGATAGGAGGGTTTGAGACCATGTTGATTGTAGCTAAGAACACCTCATTCAAGGAGGTCTTGAAATGTAACCTGAAGTGAGTGTGTTCAGCAGAACTGTGTGTGCCCAGGTTTGGATGCATTCCTCTGCAGACTGCAGTACAGCAGGTCTCCAATGCACAGAGGCTCGAGTTGAACTAGTCTTTTTAAAAGAGCTTTCATGTGTACTTCCATCACTCAACACATTAAGCAGTTAAAGTTTTGATTAGTTGATTGTATATGTATATATAATACTCTTTTACCTGGATGAATGTCAAGGTTTACAATACCACCCCCCACAGAGCTCTTATGCTGCTCCAGAGCAGACAGTGAACGTGCTGGGGCTGCTGCCCAGACACCTCCACCCTGCCATGTACAGGATATGCACGTATCGGATGTGTGGTTCAGTTACACCTTTAAAATGAAAGCCACAGATAGCTCTGGTGCTTGCAGGGTGCTTGGTTCCATTTCAGGACAGTGTGGGTTGGTAGTGTGGAATCAGAGCTCAGCCCTGGGGTGAAGCACTGGAGATGCAGGACCTGAATCCGAGGCGACTTTCGATTCAGATGTTGTTGTGCTGGGACCTGCAACATGCCCCTGGTGTGTGTGGGAGGCGAGTGGGGGGCTTGCTTGCTATACCCTGGCACCCATAAAGGCTGGAGCACTTACTGCAGGTTGCAGGATGCTGTGTGGTGCTGGGCTGTCCAGAGCTGTGCTCGTTCCCCCTCACTGCAGTGCGGGGGCCTGGAGCTTCACCTCCTGCATGCTCTCACACCTTGAGTTGGGCAGGAGCTTCGTGCTTGAAGGATGGTTGGGTTGAGTCAAAACATCCTGTTTTGGTTTAGAATTTCTCAACCTCTCTTCCCATTCTGGTACTTCCCTGAGTCGCACTTGGTACGTGTCCTCCTGCTAATTGTGCTTGGTTTGTGGGGTGGCAGCAGGTGGGGGGCAGGAGTGGACCTACCTGCAGGTTTTGTCTCCTTTTAATGAGAGAGAAGGAATAATTTACAGATGCAACTAAGCACTGCGTCCTCATCGGGCCTGAAACTTTGTGTGTGTCACAAGCAAGGCTACAGTTCAGCATTCTGGTAGTTGTCAGCATCAGTTTAGGTTCATTTCTGCCTCTGGGGTTCTTGTAAGTTAATCGTTGTCTTGTTATTGCTGTGACTTTCTAGAGGTTTTTTCACGTGAGTTTGCTTCTGAAATATTTCAGAGTTAATATTGGAGTTAATTTTGCTTCTGTCAGCCCTCTTAGGTAGTAATTACCTGCATAATGGAGGAGTGAATGTCATTTACTGTATTGGTGTACAGTGAAGAATGAACTGCTCTGAACTTTGTGCTAACAATTTCTGCGAGACCATTAACTAAGAATTTTGAAGTTCAAACAAAAATAACTGAACACAAAGTAAGCTTACAGTTATCAGGTTTTTCCTCTGTTAGGGTGCCTGTTTTGTCTCACCTGAGTCATACTCCATGCCATTTTGCATGGGCTAGCTGGCTTCTACTGTTCCATTTCTATCTGTATGAAAGGATTTGCGATAAACTTCTCCTCAAGCCCCATGAGGTTTCCTTTTCATTGGCTTTATGGAAAACAGAACTGAGATGCGTAATTTCTTAACGCTGCCAGTGTACTTGTGGCAGAGGAGTAGGATTTTAATCCACAAACTGAACTGTGGGACTCTCAGACCATCCCGTGTCTTTGGCTTGCAGTTCTGGTGGGGCCAGTCTAAATCCAGATATTAACAATGTGACTTTTTTATTTTAAGGGAGTCCACGAGACGTCCCAGGTGATGGAGATGGCGAAATGAGCTCCAAAAGGTGCCGAACAGAGGAAACAAAGATCTGTGAGAAATGCTGTGCAGAATTCTTCGATCTCTCTGAATTCCTTGAGCATAAGAAAAATTGCACTAAAAATCCACCTGTCCTAATCATGAATGACAGCGAGGGAGCAGTCCCTCCTGAAGGCTTCTCTGAAGCAGCTGTCGGGAGCTTCTCGAGTGACCGAGGGGATAGCAGGGCACGCAAGGACACTCAGGCAAAGGGCTGCGCCGGTTCTGCAGAAAAGAGAGAAGGAAAAATCGATGCTGAGTCGGTAGGAGGAATGTACCTCAAAATAGAACCCCCAGCTGCACCTGCGACTCCTGGGCTGAGCTATCTACCAAAATCCAAAGTACCGAACACTAACGTGACTCTGCAGACGATACGTGGCACTAAAGTGGCTGTGAACCAGCGTACCACCGACGCCATCGCTTCTTCAGCCGCCGGCTTTAACGCTATTCCAATGATCCTGGAGCAGCTCGTGTGCTTGCAGCAGCAGCAGCTCCAGCAGATCCAGCTGACGGAGCAGATCCGCATCCAGATCGCCATGATGGCCCCTCACGCCCTGCACCCCTCCATAGCCGCTGCCACCGACCCGCTGAAGGCGCTGGGTGCTCACATGTCTCAGCAGCTGTCGGCCGCCGTGGCGTTGATCGGGCAGAAGGCGGGGAGCCAGAGCCTATCGCTGGAATCCTTGAAGCAAGGCAAACTACCTCATGCTAACACTGGTGTTGCGGCCGCCGGCTCGCTGGCTGCCGGCCTCTCCTCCTCCTTCCCCCTGAAGCCGGAGGCGAGCAGAACCTTCGCCGGCTCCATTTCTCGGTTCCCGAATCCTTTGCTACCTCAGTCCTCCCACTCCGTCATCTTCCAGAATCCCCTTTCGGCTGTTTCTTCTGTCATAGATTCCTCAAAGAGGGTGAAAGGGAAACCTCCCAATATTTGTGTGTCTGAAAGCAAATCGAATGCGGAGGAGCCGTTCTTCAAACACAAGTGTAAATTCTGCGGTAAGGTCTTTGGCAACGACAGCGCCCTGCAGATCCACCTCCGCTCCCACACTGGGGAGAGACCCTACAAGTGTAACATCTGTGGTAACCGCTTTACAACCAAAGGAAACCTTAAAGTGCATTTTCAGCGTCACAAAGACAAATACCCCCACATCAAGATGAACCCTTACCCGGTTCCTGAGCACCTGGACAATGTTCCCACAAGCAGTGGGATTCCGTATGGGATGTCTGTGCCACTGGATGAGTCTAACCTAATTGTGGATAGCAAACCCCTGCTGACAACCCTGCCTACCTCCGCAGCCTCCAGCGCTCCCAGTGCCCCCAGCCTCACGGGCACCAAGGAGCCGGCCGCCTTCTCAGCAGAGCTGCCCTCACGGCCTTCTCCAGACAGTGAGGGCGGCTCTTCCTCATCTGGGGCAGTTGGTCATGAATCAGGAACGGAGCAGAGCTTGAGCTCCCCGCAAGCTGCCTGCAGTGTGAGCATCTTCCACGTGGGCGGGTCGAATGAGCAAGGCTCAGAAACATCTAAGCTTCAGCAGCTGGTTGAGAACATCGATAAGTCCACTGCGGACCCCAACGAGTGCCTGATCTGTCACAGAGTGCTGAGCTGCCAGAGCTCCCTCAAAATGCATTATCGCACCCACACTGGGGAGAGGCCGTTCAAGTGTAAGATCTGTGGCCGTGCCTTCTCCACCAAAGGGAATCTTAAAACGCATTATGGTGTCCATCGGGCCAATACTCCTCTGAAGATGCAGCACTCGTGTCCTATCTGCCAGAAGAAGTTCACAAATGCCGTTGTGTTGCAGCAGCACATCCGTATGCATATGGGGGGACAGATACCTAACACACCCATGCCAGAAAACACCTGTGACAGTGCTGAAGTGGATCCTGCTGCAGCTGAGAAGAACGGTGACATCAGCCGCCCAGATGAGAGCATGGAGAGCATGGAGATGGAAGAGGACCTGGAGTCCCAGGATGGCCCCAGGAGTTCCTCGAAGCCTCCTACCCCATTCGATGCACAGTCGGAATTGCCGGCCGCAGCCGCTGGCTTCTCTGGCATCACAGCACTGGAGAATCAAATGAAGATTGTCAGCTCTGCTCTAAACCTGCAGCGGCAAAGCAGCTTGAAGTCTAGTGACAATGGCTCCACAGAGAGCGATGGCATGACGAATGATTCGTCTTCTGTGGCTGGAGATGCAGACTATCAGAATGGCCGAAGTCCTGCTGCCTCCGAGTCCACCTCGCTGCAGGCTCTGTCCCCTGCCAACAGCCAAACTGAGAGCGTGAGGTCAAAGTCTCCGAGCTTCACCAGCCAAGAAGATGTAGGCACAGGAAGTAAATCAGAGGGTCCTGAGAGTGCTGCTGGAGAGATGGAAGGGGTCGTTGCTTTGGATTTAACTTACGGTAACATTGGTCGGAAAGTCATTAAAGAAGAACCTGGGCTACACTTTGCAAATGGAGAGTATGGTGAGTAATGTGAAATGCTGGCAATAAGTTGGGGTGGGGAAGTGGGATGGAAGAAAGCCTTCTCTAGCAGGGCAGACAGGAGACAAAATCTATTCAGATCCACTTCTCCATGTAGACCTGGAGTGCTTTCCTGACTCAGACTCAAAATTTAAAAAGTTCCAGGCTTTTAAATAAAAAAAAAAAGACATTTCATGTAAGGGGGGAGCACAGGTCCTTAAGATAAGCAGAGGCTGTGTGCTTGCTCTCGTTCTTGGACATACCTGGTACTTCCCTGTAGCTATTTAAAATAGACACATTGATGTTCTGTGGAAAACTGTTTAACCCAAGAATGTGGCATTAAAACACTGGAGCTTTTTTTGGGGGGGGGGGTTGAGCTCTTTAGCACCAAGAATGATGTTTATCTAAATTTGGTGAGGAAGTGAGAATGTTGATTTCTTAAGTTCACTAGAAAAGACAGGAATGAGAAGATTTGTTTGAGGGTAGCAGCCCTACCATAGGGCTCTGCAGGGCTCTGCCAGCATGTATCTCTAAAGGTGGGGACTTCTGTATCCCAGACGGGCTTTTCCTTGAACGCAGGTGTAGGTGGGATAAATACTCTGGGTGTGGGTGTGTGTAAATAAATGTGTGTGTATATATATGTGTATATATATTCCTTTTTTCTCTCAAGGTCGAAATAGTATTCCAGCTACTTTTGTTAGAGCCCCGCCAGCCCTCATAAAAATGGAAATACCAAGTGAGCGTCCCATTAGCACTGGCCATTTCATTGGCCCACCAGCTCTCTCCCCTGGTGTTGCCCCTCTCCTCGTGCCACGACCGAAATTCTGCCGCCCAGCCAAGCAGCACATCTGCACTACATGTGGGAAGAACTTCTCCTCTGCCAGCGCCCTGCAGATTCACGAGCGGACGCATACAGGGGAAAAGCCATTTGCCTGCACCATCTGTGGGAGAGCCTTTACAACAAAAGGGAACCTGAAGGTAAGCTGCCTCCTGCACTGTGATCCCCTTTGCTGGGGAAGACCTTACCAAGGAGGGAGAAACTAATGCTGTTGGGAACAGCTTGGGCTTGCTTTTGGCTGGTCAAATGGCCGCTGTGATTCCTGTCTGTCTGCCTTCAGGTTAGTCCATTTGCCCTACAGGGGACTCGCAGCTCCCTGGTGCAGTCCTGTGAGAAATCTTCAGTTTGCTTGCATAAATGCAGTTGGGGAGGGAAGATGTTAAACTGCAGTTTGTGAGCAACCACTTGTGGGAAGCAGCAGCCCCTTGTGTGTGGCGTGGAAGATTTTAGCTTAGGTGTAACATCCCTTCCAAATTGCTTGGGGAGGCTTTTTTTTTTCTTTCTTATTTTGCATCGAGTAGTATTTCTTCAGTGCAGTCTGGTGGTGGTAAATAATGTGGCTTTTCTTTTTTGAGAGGTAGGGGAGCAACTGTGCTGATGTCATCCCAGATAAGTTTAAGAACACATTCCTAAAGCACTTCAGTAGTAAGCTGAAGAGCCGTGGTTACATAAGGCTGCTGAATGACTGGCATGCAGGTGGAAGGGTGAGGATAAAGGCAGGCGAGAGCTAACCAGCTTAGACACCTACCTGAAGGCACACTGCCTGCGAATGCACTCATAACTTCTAGTTGCAAGGAAAGCAGAGTGTGAGTCGGTCATGAAAGAACTGTGGCATTAACGATTCTCTGTTTCCCTTCTTGGAAAGGTCCATGTAGGAACTCACATGTGGAATAATTCTGCCAGGCGGGGAAGGAGGCTTTCAATTGATAACCCCATGGCCCTGCTGGGGAATGACCCCAAGAAGGTATCCGAAATGTTTCCCAAGGATATCATGGCTCCTTCAGTGAGCATTGACCCCACAGTATGGAATCAGTACACGGCGGTACTCAGCAATGGCATAGCAATGAAGACCAACGAGATCTCGGTGATCCAGAGCGGCGGCTTGCCGCCCCTCCCGGGCAGTGCTGCGGGTGCTTCAGCAATAAACACTGCCACGGTTTCCAAAGCGGATGGGACCCAGTCTGGGGCTGCTCCTGACACGGAAAAGGCCGGTGGTGCTGCTGCAGACAACGTGCCAAAACATCAGTTCCCTCACTTCATGGAGGAGAACAAAATCGCTGTTAGCTAAGAACTCTAGTGAAGATGACATACAGAAAGAACAAATATATATATACAAACATATATTTTTAAGAGATTCCACTTCAGCCTCCTATTTTCCTATTGACGTGCAAATGATTTTATGGTTGTCTTTGTAAGATTACGTTGCCCAGAGTACAATCATGGTATTGCTTTGCAAATAGTAAATAATAAAGAATAGGATTTCCTTTTATTTGGAAAGATGCGGGTCTTGCAAAGTAGTTCTTACGTGTGACTTTAATGTGTACAGCCTTACAGAAGTTTCTACAACTTGAAATTCCAAAGGTTTAGATTATTTACCTCTTCATTTAGAGTGAAATACTTGGGGGTTTTAAATAGAGTGGAAACAGCCTACTGTTGGTGGAGAAGCTTGTATTTACTGATAAGGAATGAAAGCTGTTAATGCGGGTAAATATCCTAGAATGTCTGCCGCCCTCTTAGAAGTAGTTTATCTGTTTGAATTTTTGGCTCTGTGTGATTTCTGAATGTACTTTGTTTTTTACTATAATGGCGATAAAAATGACTTTTTTTTTAAATTCTTTTTTGCCTCAGAAGTTCTATGAAAGGAAGTTGCTGTTTTTCTTCAATCACTGCTTCTAAGGAATTCTGTTTCATTGACTGCTGCTTATTTAATAGTACTACTAGAACAGTCCTCCAAGTATAGTGCCAAAATCCCTACTTCCAAAGATGTGCAGTTTTTCCTAGATGTTTTATTTCAGTACCAAGAGCCCCAGACAAAAGTGGGTGGGTATGTATATACTTTTTTCTTTCTTGAAAGGGAAGACTTGCCTTGGGAAGTCAGGTCTAAAAGCTCTGCAAGGAATCTCAGGTGACTGTTGCAATTAGGCATGGGAACTAGTTTCCTTAGCAAGAGACTTTTTTTTCAGTTTTATTGTTTTAATTTGAGTAATTTAGAAGATCAGTCTGTGTAAACCTGTATTTAAATATGAAGTATTCATGCTTAGGTTAAATGTGTTTTTGGGTTTTGGATGGCGTTCCTACTCTGGTCATTAAGTTTCTTGGTGGTCTGTGAAGTTGCATTCTGCCAAAATGGTAATTAATGATCCGTGCATATTGTATGAAGGTTGCTGGGATGGTCATCTGGATTCTAAGTTATCTACCTCATTTTTTTCTTTTTGTAGATGTAGTGTCTATTTTTCTATTAATGACCACTGTAATAAACTGAGATTCAAGCAGATGCTTCCATGCACTATCTGAAACCAAAACCTGATGTATTAGTGGAAGCACCTGAAGACTTGCTGGACTGACCTTTCACTATTCCTCTAATGTCTGCTGGAACTGTGTGTAATGGGATCTGAACCAGACTGGAAACCGAGCGTTTGGTAAAGGACTGAGCGATGGAAGGAAGTCTTTGGGGACCGCAGGAAATCAAGTCCAGTCTCTGTTGTGAAAGGCTCCAAAAGTACAGATTACCAAAAGTTTGTGTAATGTTGTTGCACCTGATTCTTGCTTATGATCTCTGTATGCCGAGTTGTGCCTTTCCTGCTGGACTTGTAAGTGAGAACATACCAGTACCTGTTTACACTGTAAGATGGATATTGTTACATGGAACATGCAAAAGGCATCCCTGTTGTCAAGTTTTCTGCATTGTGAATGTATGACTTTTATGTAAGAACTCTGTAGTTTTGAGTATCTACTGACGAGTTTCTGTTGACATTTTGAGAATAAATTTTGGGATGGCTTTTTCACACGTAGTGCTTAAGTTTTTCTGGTGAAGCAGGAACAAGTTCACTGAAGCCAAAGCAGCTGTGTTGACGTGAGAGCAGTGTGAGCACAGCACGCCTGTGGTCTCTGCTCACCAGCCTCTCCTCTCGCCTGAAGGATTTCCCTGTTCCTCTTTGCTATTAGCTCACTCAGCAGGGGACCCTGCGTTTGTGAGTGCAGCAGCATGCTCACTGTTCAAGCGAAGGCAAAGATGTAGGGCTTAAAATGTTAAATTTGAACTTGAAAATTAGTTTGACTTGAAAAACAACAACAAAAAAACGATAAGTCTGTAATATATTAGCTGTATTCTAAAGAAACATTTCCCTTGACTTATCTTTTTAGTCCAGAATGTTTCAAAGAGTAAGCAGGGAGTTCAAGGGGTGGGGTTCCCTCGGTGAGTTGGGCAGCAGCTCCCCAGGTGAGGCTCAGGTTGATGTGTGCAGGCTGGAGCAAAGCATGGGTGGCCATGGTGGTGGTCCAGGTGGAAAGGACCTGCAGCAGTGGGAAGGCAGGCTGAGACAAAGGAGTGGGGATAAGTAATGTGTCTGTGTTTTTTTCCTGATGAAAAGCATTGTGTTTGCAACAGTTTGTGGCTGTAGGTACATTTGGGATTGGAAGAAGTGGCTGCCTGTCTTTGTGAGATAGCAGTTGAGGTAGAAAGCTTTCATAGCAGCTGGCTGTTGTCACACAATTGCTGCTTTCGGTGGTGCTCAGCCCTGGGTGCTGGGCTCTGGGGTCCCATCCTGTGCTGGGCTGTGGCTGAGCACTGGACGTGCACTCAGCTTTGTCTCACGTTCATCACTGACCTAGAAAAGTGTCTCTTACTGCACACCCAGCAGGGCAGGAAACGTAACTCAGAAGCAAAAAAAAACCAACCCAAACCATCAGTTGCACACTGCTGCAAATTATTACATTATCTATTTTCAGAACTTAAAAAGCAACTTATAACTGAATTTACTTGCTTATAAAGAGTAGTATTTCCTTGTAGCCTTCTGTTAATGCCACTGATACTTGAGAAGGTGTCTGACAGATGCTGATTTATTGGTGTGATTTTTAGAGCTCATTGTACCTAAATTATGTGCTGGCCATCCCAGCCAGCCCAGTGCAGCATCTCTCTCCTTTCAGAGTTTCTTAAGAGTCTCACTGCTTGTCATCGTGTAGCCCAAAGATTAACTTCTGGCAGGGGCTGCTCGCTGAGGGGCTGTGAAGGTGTGGGGGGGTCCTGCAGCCTGCGTGCCCTTGGGATGGTGGTACAGTGGGGTCAGGATGCTGCTGGGTTGCCTCCCTATCTGGTCCAGCTGGACACAGCGAGCAGCAAAAAACAAAAAGAGAATTTTAGAAAACAGTTTGCTAACTGTTGTATAGAAAAGTTTCTAAGCTTTTGCTTAGATAGACGTAGGAATAAATATGACCCAAAGTATAAACAAGATACCATTTTTATTATAACTGCTCTCAGCCATTTGTCCATTCTCCAGTCAGCTCACCTCAGCTTTCAAACCAGCACCAATGCTGAGGGCTACTGGAACGTGAGGGTCAGCTCTGCCTGCAGCAGGGCTGCATGGAGCAAAACACTGCTGGGTGTCCTGCACTGCTGCTGCAGTAAGGCAGGATCTGTCCTGCAACCCTTCATGTGTGATGCCTTCCCGGGCCCTCAATGGCTGTGCAATCCCGTGCATGCCATGACTGAGAGGGCTTAATCAGGTCAATGGAGTTGGCTTAGTGCCCCTTGTACCACTGTAAACCTTTCTCTGCACACTTGTTTCAGGAAAAAAAAGGTCCCCGTGCAGTCTGGACGTTCAGAGCAGCAAACGCAGTCACTGTTGGCACACTGGCAGCTTGGTGAAGGCAGCTTGGTTGCTCAGGTCCTTAATGTTTAGCAGACGGTCACTCGATTGGCTGGTTTCAGGATCTACATCCCAGCTCACTATGTCCAGATTTGGAAAAGTGTAATTTCTTCCTGTTCCCTGATCAGTTTTGTCAAACTGACACAATGACCGATGTCTACAGGTGGCTTTTGTAAAATTTGCAAACGTAAAATGTATGACAAATTTGTAAACCATTTATTCTTAGTTTAAAGGTTTTTGTTTCTTTGATCCCACCCACAGGATGTGTAACAACAGTAAAAATCAGCATGGGAACAGCTTAGAAAACAGCTGAAGCTAATAGCAAAATCATCTCAAGCACAAATAGAATGAAATGGGTGTTTATTTTTCTTGAAATCAGCACCTTTTTCTGTCTTTGTTCCTTATATCTGACAGCTGTCCTGAAGGAATGACAGCTTGACAATATTCTTATTGTGAAAATAAGAATATTGTCCTCCTCTTGATCTGCAACATGTAATTGTGTGAGGAGGGAAAAGATCCCATACAAATACTGCACTTCCTCAGATCAGCGTGAGAAGCCTCTGCTCTGCAGCTTCATTATGAGAACACCAAATGTTCCCTCCGTAGCAAAGCCTATGGCAGTATGAGCTTTATTGTAGTTTCCCTTAGCAAGTGTTGATGGATTTATGGAGGGCTTCATTAAATATGGGCTTAAAGGATATCCGCTATCGCCCACTTGTCAGAAGAAAAAAAATAATATCAAAGCCGTCTGCGCGGATCAGGGATGCAGGTGTTAACAGGGCATTGTGATCTGGTAGTGTTTAACTCGCCCATTAATTGCAGTGGTCTTGTCTGAGTTCAGACGCTTGAAAGATAAATTTAAAAGATGAATGCATCCCATGTAGGCTCGGGGCACACAGGCGAGGACAGCACGCTGCTAACAGTTCCTGCTCTGACATCCCTGTTCATGTTGTGTTTCTCTTACCAAAATGCTCCTTCCTGGCAATGACTGCGTGTGCGGCTGCTGAGCTCTGGGAGCGGGCATCTTGTGCACGCTGTCCTTGTTTGAGTGAATGCCGTAGCCCAGGTCTGTCCCAGTGGTGCCTTGAGACAGTGACGTTTCTCCTCCCCTGAGCTTCTGTTTCCGTGTCATCTGTGTGAGTGAGCCCGTGGTGTGGGGAAATCGTGCACGCATGCCTGCAGGTTTGCAAGCCCTTAGCAACCGGCTCCCTGCGCCTGCATGCTCGTGTGCCTTGCAAATGGAGCTGCACATGTGCGCGGGGCTGCATTTTCAGACAAAGGAGGTGTACCCTGGCCTTTGTAAAGCATGCGGTTATGAAATGAGGTAATGACAGGTGCAGACAAAGTGCCACAGCTGTGAGCTGTCCGTGGAATCACGGGCATTTTGTGCAATCAGTTACACACCTCCATCTGAGCCATTTCCTTAGATGGTATAAGTGCCTATAATTTAGTACTCATGTTTGGGGACAGTGGGGAAAAGCAACAAACATGGTAAGCAAAAGCCAATGCAACCCCAAAACTTAGTTGCTCTTCCAGCATATAAAAAGCCAAGCAGAGTATTGTTGTTATCACCTTCAACGGTGTTCATCAGGTGAAATCACAGAAGTCCTGTACATGACAGACTCAATCATTTATTTAAGTGCATAACTAGAATAGAATAAAATGTATGGCATATTATGCTAAATAAGTAATGGACACACATTGCAAACATACTGTCAAAGCAAACATCTCTTGTTTGAATGGTAACTGGCACTGGTCTTGTTTCTTGGAGGAAGGTAGGCACCACCCCATAACAGCTTAGTGGTGCTAAGGAGGCTGTGGATGCCCCATCCCTGCAGGCATCCAAGGCCAGGCTGGATGTGGCTCTGGGCAGCCTGGGCTGCTGGTTGGTGACCTGCACACAGCAGGGGGTTGGAGCTGGATGAGCACTGTGGGCCTTTGCAGCCCAGGCCATTCTGTGATTCTACGTTCCTATGATTGTATGGTTCTATGATGCTGTGGTATCCTTGAATTGGTTCAAGGCAGAGACCCAGGTCAGTGTGAGGATCTGCGAGGCACTCTGAAAACTCTGCCAATGGGTGAGCAGCTGTGCCACAGGCAGTGGGTGCAGGGAGGGAGAGGAGGGGCGATGGAGACCTGGGGAGAAAGGCAGAAGGGCGAGGCAGGGAGGCTACAACTGCACAGAAAAAAAACGACAATTGCAGTTGTTGTTCATTTGTAATCCACACTGCAACCTGAGCTAATGCTCTGGGAGGGCAGCAGAGCAAACAGCTCCCCACAAACTGACAGGACTTGCTCTTTTGTTCTTCTTTGCATTTATCCTTTAAAGAAAAAAAATATAAGAAAAATCTTTCAAAAATCTTTCTTTCATTTTTTTTCTTTTTCTTTTCCTTTTTTCCCTTTTCACTCGGAAAGTTCTGACTGTTACTTAAGATTTCATTAAGCCTAATGTTAAAAAAAAGTTCCATCCATTCAGAATTCGATATTTAAAAAAAAAAAAAAAAAAAAGAGGAGTTTGTGGCTGCAATCGGAGCATTAGGACGATGCTCATCAGTTTTCATTTCAGTGTGAGCAGTCTCTGAAGGGCTGGAGTGCAGAGCAGCGGTGCTGTTTCATCAGGACACACGTATTTTGTATCCAATGGGTATTTGTAGCCTGTCATTTGAATGCCATGCTTCGTACATTACAATACACAACATGCTTGTGTAGTGTTGCTGAATAATGATTCATCATTTTTATCATGCATTTTACTTGCCCAGAATCCTAAGGTAAATCTTGGCAGTAAAGCACTCTAGGTAATGTGTGCTTTGAATGGGAATGCCTCAGGTGCTTTAATATGTCACACAGACAGAGATGTTGGACTCACACTGTGGCTTACTCACTCTCTCCCTGCTCTTGGTCGCTGTCACTGTGGTTTTTTAGCTCGGCAGGATGAGGAGCTACAAGACAAAGTGCAGGCAGGGCAAGAAGCAAGGACACAGATCTCTTTGCCTGGTGACCGATTCTGGTCAGGTTATTTGGTAAGGGGAAGGTTTTGCCAATGGTCTGCAAATGGATGAATAAAAGCTGGCCTTGAACTACAAAGAGATGAAGATCCTGCGGTGACCAGGACTGCAGCAGAAGATGCTGAGACGGACACGTAGCTCTGCTCTATTTGATCCTTATCAGCACTGGGCATTTCCTCCATCTGTAGGGTACACAGGTGTGAATCTGGTGGTTTCAGGCAGGAAGGAGGTGGTCAGCAGGAGGTGGTCATCTCTTTGTACTGCCACTGGTGAGGCCGCACCCCGGGCGCTGTGCTCAGTGTTGGGCCCCTCACTACAGGAAGGTCACTGAGGCCCCTGGAGCACACCGAGAGATGGGCAGCAAAGCTGAACAGGGTCTGGAACACAAGTCTCATGGGGAGTGGCTGAAGGAACGGGGAAAGAAAAGTTTTGCAAAGAAAAGCTTTGAGTCTTGAACAGAACAGAAATGTTGGGATGACTCCTGTCTGAATTTACAGTTGAAATCTGAATCAGACCTGAAATTAAGTCTTGGCTGGGTGTAGGTGATGGTCATCAGGAAAGAACGATGTGAGGGGCAGCCCTGGGATCCTGGTCCTGTGATGTGGGTGGAGGGATGGTGTAACAGGAGACACAAGCAGCACCTCTACACGTCCACGTGTGCCGGCTGAAGGAGGCAGAGGACGCACAGGTCGTGCCACGGGCCTTTTGCTCCGGGAAAGCCCAGGCGGCCAGGCGTGCAGAGGCTGTGCGTGCAGGAGACCAGAGCTGGGAAGAAGAGCTGGGGGCACCAAGGGGAAGCGGCAGGTGGGATGCGGGATGCGGGCGGGCAGTGGGTGCCGGCAGCGCGGTACCCCGCCAGCGGGATCCGAGCCGGTGCCGCCCGCGGGTCAGAACCGAGCCGGGGCGGGGCGAACCGGGCGGGGCGGGCGCGGCACCTGCGTGCTGGGAGCGCGGCCCCATCGGCGGAGCCGCGCCGAGCCGAGGCGCTGCTGGGAAGCGCATCCCGCCCCGCTCCGCCCCGGCCGCCGCGGCCATGACCGACAATATCCCGCTGCAGCCGGTCCGGCAGAAGAAGCGGATGGACAGCAAGCACCGCAGCGGGTGAGCGCTCCGCGGAGCGGCTGCACCAGGCCGGGGCTCCGCTGCCTCGCCTCGCCGCTGCCCGCGTCGCGGTTCTGCTCGGGGTCTCTGCGGGGCGGGGGTCGGCGCTGGGCAGCGGTTGAGGGAGCGAGCCGGGAGGAGGAGGAGGAGGAAGAGGAGAAAGAAGAGGACGAGGACGAGGAGGACGGGGCTGGCGGCCGCTGACAGGTCGCTCCCGGCGCCATTGCCGTGGCGCGCCCGGCGCTGCGAAGGATCCTGCCGGGCGGCCCTGCGGAGCCGGGGCTGGGGCGGAACGGGGCCTGCGGTTATCGCGGCCCGGCACGCGGAGCGGCACGAGCCCACCGCTGGAGGCCGGGGGGCGGCGGGCGCGGAGCAGCGCTGCCGGAGCAGCCGCGTGAGAGCCGGGAGCTGCGGGATGGTCCGCGGTGTGCGGGGCTGTGCCGAAGGTCTCCGGCTGAACGCGCTGTAACTGTATCAGCGACGGCAATACAGTATCGTTATGCCGGGGTGTTGCAGTGGATGCGTTCTGCCGGTGCTTCCGGACGGGAAGCTGATGAGACGAATGACCCGTCAACGCGATTTCGGTGGGAAATGGCACTGCCTGCAGGGTTGGTGTGCGTGGGGTATCCGGGGCATCCGGGTTACCCGGCTGTCGGGTTGCCGTGTGGAACTTGGCTCTGCGTTGGATGTGTTTGTAGGTGCGGTGAGTGATGCTAGCAAAATAAAGCAAAGCCTCAAAGGAAATAATGCCTGCTAGAACGAGAGGAGATTGTTATTTTTCCATTATTTGTTATGGTTTGGGTTGATGGCCTTCATTCAGGTTCCTCTAATTGAAGTTATTGTACTTAATAAGGACTAGTATAATGAATAAACTATCAGCACGGTTTCTGTGAGCTGATGTAGCAGTGTCTGTGGCAGTTAATACTGAGCTGGAAGGTACCTATGATGCAGCACAGAACTCCCCAGCCCCTGCATGACATGCATTGCTGGACAGGTTCCACAGGGTGCAGCCACCGTGGCAGTAGATTCAGTGATGTGATTGAAAAGGCTCAGAGAGAAGAGCTGGTGGCAGCCAGAGAAATTTCTCAAAGCTTCTTGAATCCTTTTTTTTTTTTTTTTTTTTTTTTGTGCTCTGATCTCCTGATCTCTGGCCCATCTCTACTATGAAGTGGTTGGTAGTGGCTGGCAGTAATAACCTCCACCTAACCTAAGCTGCAGCTCAGTGGCAACCAGACCTCACCTGGTCGGCAGACACACAGATGATGCTTCTGTGCCATCAAGAAATGCTGGCGGCGTGAAGTTGTGAAGGAAGATTACGTGGGATTTTTCTTAATGGCACTCTGAATAACTTGGCTTTGGGTTTTCTGTTTGGGTATTTGATTGCTTCCTGGGAGCTGATGTCTTGTTTTGCTGATGATGAGGCTGTAATTCGGTCAAATGATAGTGTGGGAAGCAAAACACCGAGGTGGAGGAAATCCCAAGTATTATTAGCAACTGCAGGAGGAGTCAGCCAGCAGGCCAGGGCAGGTCCTGGGGTCAGGTCTGGGATGGAGTCTGGGGAGCCCTGAGCTGTCATCAGGACCTTTCTTCTGTTTCCTCTGAGAAAAACACAAACAAAGGCACTCACAAGTCATCTTTGTTTATACATGTGAAAACCTGCTGGTAACCAAGCTGTGAAAGGCTTCATTTTAACATAGCCTGACTGCAGTTTCTAGCATGTCTGCCTTTTTCCCCAGTGGGGGCACGTTCTTAGACAGATTTTGCTGGCTTGGTGTCTTTTGTAGTGAGAAATAGATTTTATTTCATGGACTGAATGACTTAGTAGAAATCTTAGGGGAGAGAGGAAAAAAAAAAAAAAAAGAATAAATGCCCAATTCTCATACCTGTTCTCATACCTGTTCTCATACCTGTTCTCATACCT